>JAAOAL010000051.1:0-360336 GCA_013186775.1 Fusarium dlaminii | reverse complement strand
CCCTAACTAGATAGTTATAGCCAGGTTGGCCGTTATTAATATTAATTGCGCAGCAGCTGGTTATAGCTGCGTGAAAAAGAGATAACGCTTAACTGCCCAGTTCTCGGCGCTCTTAATTGAAGCCTGGATGGTTGCGGTTTCTAACAGCTCCATACCTCAATCTATATAATAAATATTTTAAAATAATAATAATAAAGTATAAATAATAATTCTCTTTTATATTATTTAAATATTTTTATAAATAATACAATAAATACTATAATTAATTTATATATTAAGGTTATTGTGTTCTTTGGCGTAGTATATAACGCCTTATATTGTGTTCTGCTGAAAATAAGCATCTTATTGTGTTATCCTGTTATCTGGGACCCCCTAATTGGCTATACCTCGCGTATTGCTACAGGGACATTTTGACTTTTCAATAATTAAATAAATACTTAAGATATATTTATATATAAATAATAAATTAAATTATTTTCTTTTTAAAAAGGCTTTTAATAAGGTTTTTTAAAAGTTATAAAATATAAGCTATTTATAGCCCCCCTTAAAGGCTAGCTTTAAAATATTGCCTTTATAAAGATTAAAGAAAAAGAAGAAAAAACCTCCTCTTAAAGAAGATAATTCCCTCTTTTAGCACTAAAGATACCTTTAAGAAGTGGTATAGAAAGAAGACCGTGGGGAGGCATTTACCTCGCCTAGGACGACAACCTGTCAGCATCAGGGTTTCATTCTTTAAAATAATAACTTAACATTTTCTTTTTCAAGTATCTTGACTACAATTAAACTATCTAATCAACCTCCACCCATCTCACGGTAGTAGTAGTTCTTGTGGTTATTGTGTTTCTTTCCGTAGGCCAAGTCCCTTTGCTTTGTGTGAACCTGTTCTAAGGTTCTTCCTCGTTCTTCTGCACGGCGAGCTCGCCTCTTTTGCTGTTCGGGTGCGCCGACCATGCCCGCCATTCCGCGCGGTACCATTTCACGGGATCTAGACCCAGTCTCCCTCTCAACGAGCTGACCATCGGAAGTCGAACCCTGTTGCTCGGTCTCAGTGCTTTCAATAGCCAATCTCTCTGCTCGCTCCTCGGCCGAGGGGTGGTTGTGCAAATTCTGTCGGAAGTACTTGTTCAATGAACGATGACCAACTGACTTGCCTGTAGGGAGGTGAAGTTCGTAATCGTCATAAAAGACGGCACGCGTAGGTTTGTGGGCGTGAGAATGCCAGCCATCCGCTTGGTGTCTTTGTCTCGGATCTTGTCGTGAGTGATGTGGGTGCTTGTCGAGGCGCTCGAACTGGTGGATATGGCCTTCAGCCGGCACGGCAGTAAGATCAGCTGAGTCCAAAGACGATTCTGAACTATCCGTCTCCCAACCATCTGCCCCTTCGCCCTCCTCAACCTCAGCTCCATCCTCTCCTGTGAGCTTAGAAGGACGACGTGCCCCGAGCTTCGCTCCTCCACTTGTCTCGTTCACAACCGAGCCATCGTCACTCATCTCCCCATCGTCAGAGTAGGTGCTCCTGAAATCATAGAAATCCCCAATCTCAAGCTGGTCACGCTCAGTCTCGTAGGGGATCTTGCAGTGGCCTGTATCGCGCATGTGTGTCTGAATTCCAAACATAGACGATTTAATCTTATCACAGTACAGGCACTGATGGTGCTCTCGGATTTTATCTTGGAGTTGCTTGAGCAAACCGTCGATATCAACAAGATACTTCTTCTCGGGGATAAACATGCCATGAAAGCGTTCCATATGATGTGTGTTGAGAGGAACGGTTGGAGAGGTATAGTTGCAGAACAAGCATGATTCCAGTGTCAAGTTATGATCCTGAGTAGTAGGAACGGGCGTGGCTGAGTCGGAGGCCCTGTTGTCGTCGTTATCGCCTTGTGCAGCGTCTGGGACTGAGGGCTGGGGGTGTGAGGGACGCTTGACAGGAGATGGCCTTTGCTCAGTGATGCTCGCCTTCTGGAGGCCTTCAACAACATGGCTGAATTCTTCCTCAGCGTCGGAATCAACCTCTCCTTGGCTGGGTGCAATAGGTTCGCCGAGGGAGAACGTAGAGCTGACGATTGACGTTGTTTCGTCGTCAGCTCGACCAGAAACAATTTGTCCACTGCTGGCTTCCTTTGCCTTGTGTTTCTGACTCGACAGGTGGTTCTGGAATGCATTCTCGCTGTAGTATGTCTTCTCGCAGATGTCACATACCCGTTCGAAATAGGCTTTGTCTGCTTCAGCGCTTGACACCGCCCTTGCCTGCAGAACCTTCTCAGTGAAGACGTCAGAAGAAATGGGAGGCAGCGAGGCAACTCGGCGTTTGAGGTTGTATCGACTTTCAATAATTAGCCTCAGCTTCAACTAAAGATCCAACAAATGTACTTACTGCCAATCACTTTTCATGTGCCCCTTCTGCAGATCGATGTTACGATACGCAACTTGGCAGGTGTTGCAGGTGTATGGGTGCGAGGCTGCACCGGACGCCTGGACACTCGCCATGATAGGAAGCGAAAAGTATGCGGTTTATGAGTCCAGGTCCAAGTTATGAGGCTTATTTTCTTGTCGCTTGGTGTGCCCTGGTCTTCGAAAGACGGTTGTGTTTGGGAAGGAAATTCGGAGTTGAATTGGTGGGATATGGCGGGGCTCTGTAGATAACGTCACACAGAAAAGGTTATCAGCGAGATGGATGACTGACTTTTTTTTGCCCCAAACCCCGCCACGCAAGGGTTCTGGGCCCCTTCAACACCGTCCTCAGGGTGCGACTGATCTTGAGGCGAGATGCAGAAAATGACCAGTCGAAGCATTGCTAACTATCCACTCACCTTCACGAGTTATTTTTGTCACTCAAAGCAGACGTCCCCATTTCTCTTGCCTGCCTTGGCCCGCCTATTGTGGCTGGGCCATTGGCCACCAGGAGGTGGGACTGATCCACTTTTTAGTCCCAGACTGGCAAGCAGCGTAGTGTCAAAGAGGACTTGGAAGTACGGACTACATGTGGCGTCTGTTAGGGACAGTTAGCTAGGGGCGCATCATCGCCTCTTTCGTGAGGCTGACCAAACAGCTCCTGAGAGCGCAGACTCCCCTCAGATTAGACAGCATCTTCCACGACCGGCATACCCTACTCAGCTTCATAGAACCAACTTGTATCATCAACTTTGTGTAAAATATCCGCTCACACTATTTCGACACCTCTCTTCATGCGATACTTCTCTAAATTTTGACATTTCTTTATCAAATCCCCCACCTCTTACGTCTCCTCAGGTGCCCATCGAGGCGCGACCCCATCCTCCCATGTCATGACGCCCGATGCCGTTCGTCCCCGGGACAATTCCATCGAACTCACGGCAGACCTAGATCTTCTCGCCGGGCTATGGCAAGAAGCGCCATTTGCACGTCTGCCCCCCGACGCGCCCCCTGACCTCAAGGCCTATGTTCAGAACGTTGAGAACCCAGCGCGAGTCTATGCGATTCATCAAGCGAGTCGCCGCCATGGTTTCCAGCTTCTCGTGGAAAGGTTCGTCTGACAACTATATCCATTCACTCAACATCCTCCGTGTTCTGATTATCGAAGCAGATACATTTTGCAACTTCGATCAGGTTGTGAAAATGTCAATTGCGCAACTCCCACTTGCTTCACATGCAGGCGCCGCTTGGCAGGCCGGGCGCCCATCCGAAGGTATAACACGACAAGTGCCAGGACATTGGCGATATATTTAGCAAGTCAGGACGATCCGGAGAAAGGATTATGTCCGTTCCTCCGTAAATCTCGCGAACCGCCGGCGGCTTTTGGCAACTTAATATTTTCTACGCGGTCATCCTCGTCTTCGCATCCGGACCATAACAGAGCCAGCGTTGCCACCTCGCCAAGTGCACGCAAGGAACGGATTTCTAGACCACGAGCACTCTCATCGTCATCCCAAGATGCCCTTGCTTCCCCAATGAACGACGCAAGCGACCCGATCTCTCCGATCCAGAACGCAAGTAGGCCAGCCGCAGCATGCATACCACATTCGAAAGATCGCGACTTGGTCTCCCAGATCCGTGTAATCGAGGCGCCCATGAGTAAAGATCACCGCTCATTCGCCGCGAATCTCTTTGGGACTGTCACTTTCAAGATGCTCGAGTGGTTGACACCGCGAAGTGTCGCTGCAATGGCGACAAAAATCAGCAATCTCGATTCAGCAGTGGATTTTGACCTTAACCAAGATCCAGCGAGCTCAGCCAGAACTACCGCAGGCTCGGATATTCAAAGTACTGTCCCTGACGAGTCAGATACAATGGCTTCGACGACCGTAGCTGTACAACCACATGCAACTGATATGAATGAGACTTCATTCATGCCAAAACCGCCAAAGCCCAGTAACGGGTCACTATCAAAGCCACGAAAGAATTCTGCGCCAAAGCACAGGCGACGTTCTACTGACTCGAACAATACCGCCAAGTCCGGGGACAAAGTAAAGTCAACTAAAGCGTCTCAGGTAAACGGCACTTTACACGAGAAATCTGTACGACCTAGACACAGTAAGAGTTTGTCTGGACGGGGTATCCCAGAAATGTCTTTGAAACCAGGGTTTTTCGAAAATGTTACAAAGCCTTCGGCGCAGCCCCTTTCGCCTACAAGTCCATCAACTTTGGCGCATGTCGAGCCTTTCGGTGAAATCAGGTCCAAAGACGATGCAAATTGTAGCCATCCCAGAATTAATAATTCTCAAAGGACGAGAAACCTTGACACAGCACTGCCGGACATCTCATCCCAGAGTCTGGAAAACATTCTGCCTCAAGCTCTCTCACAGCTCGATGTCAATCTCGTTGACTTCATTTGTGACATTTACGAAGAAGACGGAACAGCACAGTCTGTTATAGTCTCCGCCTCTGACGCAACTCATCCATACCCACGACCCGTGAACCAGCGGAGGCCTCTGCGGCGTCGATCTATGTCACGGACCACTAGGTCTAGAAAACAGTGGCAACGTTTTAATGACCAGACGCTTTTCAACGTTCTCATGGATCCGCAAGTTATTGTTCAATCCTTCACTGACGACAGAAAACTCTACGATTCTCAGACACTCTGGTACTGTTTTCATCGATTAAGCCGCGTCGCATGTAATCTTGTATTTCACAGTCTCTGGCTGGCTGCCGGGCGTTTGTTTGTTCCTCCTCAAGATTCGATGTCACATAATTCCATCAAGGACAATGACCCGAGATCACAGAAGCACAAGGTGTCTCTATCCGATGTTGACGCCGGTTATTTGATGTCGATCTGCATGCATGCATTGGTAGCCGCGACTCCAGCTGTTCAAGATTCGAGAACACTATATGAGATGTCCCGCGTCCGCTCAAATGGATTGACCCTCGCCGGCCGGAGCGCCATGGCTCGGCAATCTTCATCTCGATGTTTAGATTATGATGATGCATTCTCAAACGACTTGGCTATCAGACTTGCACGTAGGCTGTTTTGCGCCATTACAGCCAGAAGGCACTTTTCTAACAAGATGGACAATGCTGGCCCCTTGAATGAGACCGAAAACAACAAGGTTGATATTTTGCAACCTTTAGTTGACCAGCTCGATTTTCTCAGTACAGGCTCAGCGACGATTCTGGAGTTCCCACAATCAGAGCGCCTCTTGCATGAGACTCGTGTGCCAACTGTTCTTCTGGATTGGGCACGCACCATATTGCTCAACGAATGGGACGGTCGAGCCGATTTTACCATGGACGGGCCATTTGGGGGAGCTTTATCGTTCATCGAGACCCTACGTATGTGCATGCTCCGATTAGCCAATCAATAGGAATTTGACCTCACTAACTTCTCCAAGATGCCAACCGAAATCTTCTCCTTCTTGGGGATATCCAATTTCGAGTCGATTATCTTTCAGAGCGCTTAGATTCGATCGAGATGCCTGTGGAATGGTTAGCGTTCAATTCGACACGCTGGCGACGACATATCCTAGACTATCCTTACATTTTCAGCCCCGACACGCTTGTTTCTTTCTTTCGTTCCATCAATTTTGCCCGGATGAGTCGCATGTTCGAAGAGTCGAGTTCATTAAAAACTCGCATGAGTGCTATTGTCGATCCCGGTAGTCTCATTACTAACCCCCACCACAAGATGGTTTTACAAGATCTTTTGAGAACAGCTTCATCGAAATACCTAGTTCTCGAAATCGGCAGGAGTAATGTCGCCCGAGATGCCTTCGACCAGCTTTGGAGACGAGAGAAACGGGAGCTTCTTCGCCCGCTGAAGGTGCACTTGGGTGAGAATAGTGGCGAAGAGGGTTTTGATTCTGGAGGTGTCCAACAAGAGTTTTTCCGATTGGCAATTGCCGAGTGCCTCGATCCCCAATATGGTGCTTTCACTGTTGACGAACGGACACGCATGGCCTGGTTCACCCCTGGGTCATTGACCGAAGTTTGGAAGTACGAACTAGTGGGGCTTTTGATGTCGCTCGCCTTGTACAATGGCCTGACGCTGCCTATCACTTTTCCGAAGGCCCTTTACCGGAAGCTGCTGGGCAAACCGGTTGAAGAGCTTCACCACATCGCCGATGGTTGGCCAGATTTGGCAAGCGGGCTGACAACATTACTGGAGTGGGACGAAAAGGATGGCCTCGTTGAGGACATTTTTGCCCGCACGTACGAATTTTCAGTTGAATCGCTCGGTACCGTTGTTACACGAGATATGAGGATGGGCGAACAAGCGGGCTGGCCCAAGGCAGCCTCAAGCTCGTGTGATATTGCACCACCACACATGGATAACCCAGATGACGCTCCCCTTGTTACCAACGAAAATCGGGACGATTATATCATTGATTACATCCGTCACCTCACGGATGTTTCCATTCGACGGCAGTATCTTGCTTTCGAGCAAGGGTTCAACTCTTGCCTCGATAGAAAGTCACTCTCGCTCCTGAGTCCATCCACCTTGCAGTCGCTCGTTGAGGGTGTTCAAGAAATTGACATCATGGAATTGAAGCGGTATGCGCGCTACGTGGGCTGGGATGCTTCGCATCGTACCATTAAAGACTTCTGGTCCATCGTCAAGAGGTACGACGAGAGAATGAAACAACGCCTTCTGGAATTTGTGACATCGTCCGACCGCGTTCCTGTCGGCGGCATGAAGAATCTGCAATTTGTGATACAAAAGAATGGTGAAGAAGATGGCGCGGGGGGACACTTACCAACAGCATATACCTGTTATGGCACACTTCTTCTACCAGAGTATAGAGATAAAGAGGTGTTAAGAGAGCGGCTTGGGATGGCACTTGAGAATGCTCAAGGATTTGGCTTTGCTTAATGAGGCGTTTTTCATGGGATAAGGTATGGAATCAGTTCTGTTAAGCATTGCATGGGTAGCGACCAGATTCTGTATGCTTAGCAAAGGCAACTGGAGAGAAAGCACAAGTGACTTTCAAAATAGCATATGAAAGCGTCTAATGATAATGCTCAGTTTCAAGTAATGTGTTAGAACTTGCCAGGATAAGCAGTATGATTTAAACAGAATCAGCGAATAGGTATTCCTCTGCTAATCTCGCATTTGCCTAACATTTAGGTTGATTCTCTTGTTTTTCATCCATCCTCGCCAATCCGTAAATTTCTCATCGCCACGGGCTGGCCAATCTTCAAGATAACTTGGGCATGTATCCTTCAGCACTTTAGGCACTCCATGCCAGGCATATCTCGACTCCTGTGTCATATAGATGGCATCTCCAGATCTGAGCCTCAAGAGCAAATACTGTTTCTCGCTTGGTGTTTCATTTTGAGACCCTTGTTTAAAGTCATTCGGTGCAATCATAAAGAGTCCATCACAGCCGAAACTCAAACTGATAAGTCCCTTGTCTGTCTCCTCGCTGACATCTCGGTGCATCATCATAGTATCGCCTGGCGTGTAGAAGTTGAGAATGGCTGCTTGGGCAACAGTTTCGGGGAACAGGTCCTCAAGCATGTGTGAGATATCATGTGGAAACTGAGGAGGCAATTCCTCGGGGTAAACACGATTGGTCCAGTCGTACTGGCCTCCAAGCGTTACCCAGTGCAGTTTTCGCTGCATAACCTGCTTGATTGACAGTGGCTTATGAACGCTCGGGTCCTTTGGGAGAAATGATGCCGGTGTTTCTGGACTGATAGAGAAGAATGACCGTTCAACGTCGCCCTTCCCTTCTGGGTATGGAAGGTTGTAGTGTAGATGTAGATTGGTCTGGTGGTTCTGGATACTGAGATCACGATGGATCAGACGATCCAGTAAATCCTGTTGCACATTCTCGGGCACAAGTGAAGGAAGAATCAACAGGCCTATGGTTGTGTTAGGTTTTTGACATATCAAGTACAAGGAGCTCTATGTACCTGGTATCAATGGGTGGTGTATAACTGGAACATCCTTCTCGACCTGTAAGGCAAAGTCAGGTTTGAGATGAGCGAAACTTTTTGCAACCTGCTCTTTTGAAAGACTCGAGACTTGACGGAAACCAGACTCTTCTAACGGAGCGCGAGGATCATCGATTCGAGGATCGTTAAGCAGACTTTTGTGATCTTGACGCATGTAGCTCTTCCACTCAGCGCGCATCTCATCAGATGGCTGCTCGTGGGCGTCGATCTCGGTAAGGTTTGCTGATACCATTCTGGCCGTGATGGTGGAAACTAAAAGCTTGAACGTTTAGCACATCAGCCCTTTGAATAGGTTCCCTTGGGAAAGACCCAGGAGGTTTGTGCCTCTTGTAGGTACCTAGACTTTTCCTTGACTTGCTCCAGCGAGTCAAGGTTATTCTACTTGTTCTCAGTCATGATCTAGAAATCTGGTGGACCACTTGAAGTAGCACGTGACGTCCTCGAGCTCATCGCAAACCTCACATTTCTCTGGTATGCAGTTTTTGGCATTTTCTTCTCGGTTGTCTTGTTTTTTTATTTCTTCTATCATTTTACGCTGCTGCCTTACGGAAATGACCATGTTGTTTTGAGTGCGCAGAACTGGAACGAGAAACCCATTTGACGAAAATTCTCATATTTAAGTTACCTAGCTCCTACACTATACATTACCGTTCAATAGAGGTCACCATGACATTACTACGAGTCTTTCCAGCAAATCGGCTATCTTATTTATCATCATGCTCCAAGGTTGCCGAGCAGAAAGCTCACTTCAGTACGTCAGGTCGGATGAACCTGCGTCAACGACCACTACGCCGAGCTACAAGTCGTATTTCCAACCAAGCACAGCAAGACAGTCCTGCAACTTCACCAGTTGCAGTCACGCCGACCTTAAGTTCCAACGTGAAGGCTGAGGAACCCAGAAGCCAGCCATCTGCTCAGGAGATTGTCGTGCCAGGCTTTTCACTCCATGACAGGACCTCGAAACCACGAAAGGCTAAACCGCGAGGACCATTGCCTAAGGGAATCAAGCCCCATCAGCAGGTATTGGTAGAGAGTGAGTCGATCTGCTTCAAGCAGGGCTCAACTTCGCCAGTCGATGTGCCGAAAGAAGACAAGCCTGCTCTGGCAGCAGCAGGAAAGTTCTTCGAAGAACGCTACCAGATACTCTACTCTGCCGAAAACCTTCATGACCACCCCCAAAACGACCACATCCCAGAAATTGTTGTACTGGGTGCCTCCAATGCTGGAAAGTCATCTTTTCTCAATGCTCTTCTTGGTGATCGGGAAATAGCCAAGGTGAGCCACAAACCAGGCAAGACTACGACGATGAATGCGTATGGTGTTGGGCCACGTCCCAAGATTGCCAAGGAGCTCATTCGCAAAGGTGATGCACCGCCAAAGCACAGTCTGGTGCTTATGGATACCCCGGGCTACGGATTTAAAAGTCAAGAGGCCTGGGGAAAGACTATCCTGAAGTATCTCAACGTCAGGAACATGCTTCGTGGCGCTGTGATCTTGATACCGGCCGACAAGAAGCTCAAGGAAACGGATAGATGGATGCTCAGAACACTTGCTCAATCTAACACTCGAACATTGGTTGTCATCACCAAAGCGGATAAGCCTGGAAAGGAGTGGCAAGATGCATGTCACAGGCTTCATACTCAGATCGAAGCCATCATGCGCGGTCTAGAGGCACGATCAGCTGCTTCTTGGAGGGAAGGGTCTGGGTGTGTGCTGGATGTTTATGCCACAGCCTCCAAAATTGCGTCCGTATCCCGCCGGCTTGGTGATGGAGGTGGCATTGGGGGCGTAAGACTTGCAATACTGGAGATGGCTGGCTTTTCTCTGGGGGGCAAGATAGAAAAGCAACCTGAGACAAAGGCTTATACTGGGAAGGTCGTCTCTTTTGATGATATCGTTTGGAAAGCATGAGCTTGAGTGTCGAAACCCAGTCGACTCATATATGTAATATCTAGCTCTTGATCATTTTACAATAGTTGGTTCGACATGATCAAAACACCTGACATGTAAAGAAGCAAGTTGGTGCGAGGGCCAGCCCCGGCTTTAATAATGTATTAATACAGCCTTGAGGGGGGTAGTTGCCCGTCTGTGCCTTGCCTCTATGCTAATATCACAACTATGGTATCAACAAGTGTATTACAAACAAACGCAGAGACTCTACTCGTCACTCCGTCTGGCCTCCATTTGATTTGGCCGATTTTGTCGAAGTGGCAGTTCCGGGTCTACTAATGGACTTGCTTATCGAGTGCCTCAGCTTCCTGCTCCCTTTCGTATCAAACAAACTCTTGACTCTCTTCAACCTCGCCCATCTCTCCTTATCCTTTACGTCTCTCTCTTTCTCATCCTCTTCGGCATTCTCTACCCCAGCCCCAACAGAACCAGGGGTCTGAATCGGTGTGTTGATGGAGGCGGCCGTTCCAGGCCCCTGAGGTGTAGATGGTGCTCCCATTGATCGTTCAGTTCGCGGTCTCGCAGGTGAACGTCCCTCATAAACACTCCGAAGATGTGCTTCATTTGCGATGGTTCGCACCAACACCTTCCAGCCTGGCAAGTCTTGCTCAGAAGCCTTCTGGGAATGTGCCTGCTTCTGGGTCTCAGAGTTCGCCCATGGGCAGAAGAAGCGATGCTCTCGAGCTGGATCCAAGAAGTCCATAGGGGCCGGTACCAGAACCTCATTATTCTCACCCACTTCCTTGCTCTTGAACATCCACAGTCCTAGTCGCCTGAGACAGGTATGGCATGATGCCGAGTTTGGCACTGCACCGATACGGGCGTTATTGAGGCCTTGCCATCCCATTAAGGCAAGCGATAGTGCGACTCGGTTTGGCTGAGCCTCAGCCTCCCTTTTTGGTGTTGGTTTGGTGAAGAAGTCGTTCGGTAGATGTGAAAGAACATCGTCCAAGTTCAACTCCTCTGGCAGTCGAAGATTGAACTCATAGGGTAAGAATGATTTTCGTGCTAGCAGCTCATCATAGCGCTCACGTAAAGCCGCAAGACTTGTAGTTGCATTGGTTAAAGATAACCGGAGAAGGGAATCTGCAAACAAGGTCAGAAAACAAAGACGATATGCGCTTCCGACGAGACAACTTACCGTCACAGCCCCGCTTACGCCAGAGACAATCATCCTGGTGTGAAGTTACGATGAGATCGGCATACTTGTCTACCAATGCATCCTCTACTGAAGGTTAGCGCGATGATAAAAAGTCCAAAGGGGGGAAGAGCCTACCTATCTCGGATGCCACGAGAACAGGAACCTCCTTTCCATCCACAACCTTGCGATTGAGTTTGACAACCAGTTCTCGATGGCAGAGAAGACAGCGAACTGTTTCCTTGCCATGGCAAACCCATCCACGCTTTGCCCATTCTATCTCATTCACTTTGTCCGGCTTTGGAGTCCAGTCTGTTATTTCTTGGAACGTGCCTAGCCTTTTCAAAAGGTCTCCTCGATCGGTTGGCGCATATCGCGCGGGTGCCCCTGTAGATTTCTTGGGCGAGTCTTGTGCTTGTGTGCGTCGGGAAACGATAGCAGATAGAGTCGCAGTTAAGTTTGTTCTTTTGCCAGCTTTGGGTGCTGTTGAATCCGGAAAGCCTAATCTTCGACGCTTTTGAAGCAATTCGGCATCTGCGCCGGATACTCGAGTTTCTGATCCAGGCGAAGTAGTTGAGCGATTTGAAGGCGAGCCGGTCTCGTGCGCCGATGTGTCGTTGGCGGATTTCGAGCTCGATGATCCTAAGCCCTGCAATAAGGTATTGAATTTCCGTTTCGTTGCGTTCGTTGACATATTGCGAACGTCACCAAGCTCTTGGTTTCGATCCGCGATTTTGGGCTGAAGAACGCGGTCTGTATATTTTGTTCAATAAAGACGGAATTTGGTTGAGGTTTGTATCGTTACAACAACAATTCGACACGAGGTGCTGATGTTTGAGCTCCAGCAGCTTTCCTCTGGTCGCTATGGTACCAGCGGCGCAAGTAGCCTACCCCTGGCTAGCATGTATTGAAGTAGATGAGTTAGTGGCGAGAGCGGCTCCGGTAGTGTACGTCCACGGTAATCCCTGTCATTCTTAACGGATTTACTTCTGCTTCAAGGGCGGTTCCAGATGCAACTTGCTGGGCAAGAGTAGTCTTTGCCTATTAAGGAGCCTATCGATAAGAATTAGAATGTCAATAACAAGACAGGCCCCCACCATCGATCCACCCGTCCACAGAAATTTTTCTGTAGCCAGTCTTTGATCAGCGCGAAGTCCAAGAAATATTTGTATCAGTCCCCGATACTCGAGACAGTTTCTTGCTGTTTGCAATTGCCCAGGCTTCACTTTGTTGCATTGGCGTATGTCTGGCTCCAAACAAAGCCCTCCCTCGTGGCTATTCTCCAACAACCCCCTGAATCCAATCAAACCTTCAACTGATACCATGGGCAAGAAGAGCACAAAGGCCGCTGCGCCCAGGAACGATGCCGCATCTACGCCTCCCCCGGGTCAGCTCATGGACTTGGTAGAGAATTTCCTCTCTGACCATTCTTTCAAGGGCGCTGCCGATGCCTTCAAGAAGCAGAGAGAGAAGAAGGGCTGGAAGGCGACTGCTGCCACCGACGAAGAGGGTAATCCTTCCCTTGTCAGTGTTTACCAGACTTGGGAGGCTACCAAGGGCGATGATAGTAGCAAGTCTAGCAAGTCCAGCAAGTCCAGCAACAAGAAATCCTCTAAGAAAGACTCCAGTAGCTCTGCTAGCAGCGACTCCAGCTCTGATTCAAGCGACGCCAAGCAAGAGGATGTGGATATGAAGGACGCCGAGTCGTCCTCGGATAGCGACAGCGACAGCAGCTCCGATAGCGACAGCGATGATGAGGCTGCCAAGCCCAAGGCGTCTAACACTCTGAAGCGAAAAGCTCCCGTCGACGAGAGCTCCTCTGATTCATCTTCGGACTCTGATTCTGACTCGAGCTCCTCCGATTCCGAGTCTGATTCGGATAAGCCCAAGGCCAAGAAGCAGAAGCGCTCCGCTTCCTCGAGCTCTTCCAGCGACTCTTCTTCCTCATCCAGCGAATCCTCCGACTCAAGCGATTCCTCCGATTCTAGCGATTCCTCCGATTCTAGCGATAGTGATTCGAGCAGCGACTCGGACGACGAGAGCGCCAAATCGGACTCCGGCTCTTCTAGCTCCGATTCAAGCTCTGATTCGAGCTCCGATTCCGACTCCAGCGACTCAGACGACGAGGCTGCTGCCAAGGTGCCACTTCCCGACTCCGACAGTTCTTCTTCGAACTCCGACTCCGACTCCAGCGACTCTGACTCCGATGCAAAGGAGACCAAGAAAGAAAAGAAGATCAAGAAGGACAAAGAGGTTAAGGATTCTTCCGACTCTTCTGTCACGTTAGACAAGACTTCGCCCGAGTTCCAGTCAAACTCTGCTTACCCACCTCTTCCCCCGGACCCCGTTGTGAACGGTAACGGACGCAAGAAGCAGAACGAGCCCTTCTCCCGCATTCCCAAGAACATCAAGGTTGACGCCAGGTTCGCTTCCAACGAATACGTCTCCATCGCCTATTCCCAAAAGGCTCACGAGGATCTGATTGTTACCAAGGGCAAGGGCTTTACAAAGGAGAAGAACAAGAAGAAGAGGGGCAGCTACCGTGGTGGTGCCATCGACATCCACGATAAGAAGGGCATCTATTTCGATGATTAAGTAGCTTTTTTTTGGAAATTATTGTTTGAGAAGGCCAAAATTGGAGCAGGATGAAGCATCATTTGTTTAGAAATAGCCGGCGTTTGGAACGTGACATGGTCACCGCCAAAGATACATAGATTCATTCTGCTGCCGTTCTAGGGGCACTATCCATGTTTATTAGACTTTTTTATTCCAAGACATGCTTAATTTCAAAAGTTTCAGGGTATCTATATGTCCAAATTCAGTCTGCACTCAAATAAGTCGTTATACATCATGCCTCAAAGAAGGGCTCGTCCCGTCCATATCCAGCGTACATAAATAATAATCCAATGGTTTTTATGTCCATCACAAGATGGTTATACTCCAGATTCGCCTACACCCATACACCAAAAACCTCGTCTGATTCATTTTCCTGCTATAAACTTGCTGCAATCTTCGTCCTAAAATGTGGTGCGGTCCTTTTCCGTAGGAGAATTCTGAACTTCGACCGCAGGCGCATGTTGCGCCGCTTCATCGGGAATCTCATCTGCACTGAGGCTCTCCTTCATAATAGCATCCTTTCTGGCCACCGAGTCCCATGATCTGTTTCCATTCTTGGCATTCTGTAGTGCTTCCTTGAGCCACTTATTCCACTGTTTCGTACCTGGAGCCGCTCCACTGCGGCCAACCCAACCAGTAAGTTGAGTCTCGCGAATAGCGAACCACAAAGTACGTGTGAAGCTCGGGTAGCCCTCTCGTTGGTCATTCACGTCTGTGATTTCGTTTGCATTCTTCGCATCTTCAGGGGTTACATCCTGCCATTGGTACCGCGAGAGATCCCAAAAGTATGATCGAGGGAGCATGCCTAAGCCCCAATATAGTCCGTTGAGGACGATATAACTTCCACCGATAAAGATCTGAGAGTTCCATGTGCAGTTTCCAAGAAGCACGACGCTTAGCATAAGAAGGGTCGTTCCAAGGGCCATGAGAAGCCGATATGTGCGGCCACCAACATGATAGTGACACTCTTCGGTCCCTGAGTACAATTCTCGGGCAACCTCTTCTGTGCACTTGATGAGTAGAAACGCGCCTTCTCGTGTTCTGATCATAACATCGCCTCTAGGGACCTCATTGGTATGTTTGCGATTCATGAGAATGGGATGCCAGAATGAAGCATAGCCCACCACAGTCGACGCAAAGGATATCAGGGAAACAGCTAGAATGGCATTTCCATCTTGCCATACCACAGCACAGGCGATGATTGCTATGCTCAGAAGGCATGAAAAGACTGAGAGAATGTGGATAGGTGAGAAGAGCTTGGCTGGGACCGCAGGACGTCTCTTCGTGTTGGCAAATGTCGGGTTGGCAAGCATATCTTGGACTTTCTGCTTAGCCGTAGGACGGCGCACGAGCGGTTTGGGGGCATCCGCATTGCTTGGAGAGCTGTCACCGGGAGGACGAAATGCCGTTGTTCGCGCTGTGTTTGGTAGAGGAAGCCCACCCTCTTCTATATGAGGGGCTCGGGGAATTATGTTGCTTTGAGGGCCTTTTTCATTTGGCAGTTTCTTTGTGGTGTGGGAATTTGAGCGACGAGATCTGACCCAGTTCAGACTTCGAGTAGACCAGCTTTCTTGGGCAGAAGGAGGATTCATATCGATGTCACCAAAAGAAGGGTCCGTATGAGTGATCTCAAGCACGCGGAAGCTGAAAGGTTGCAGGGCGTCCAAAGGAGTAATTATCGTGGCAAAGAAGCCCACAGAGTCGAGCGTGGTTCCACTATACACACCCGTCATCTTTGCGAGTGTCTCAGGCATTCGACTTGGACGTGAAGGTTTGAGCAGAGCCTGAGGGGCTGGGATCAGTCGAGGTAGCAGACACAGCAACGATGCCGTGATAGTCTGAGTCTGTTCAGCCATAGAAGATTCTCCAATGACCGCAAGAAGCGTCACGACATCGAGTGACCAATTGGCCTTGACATTGGGAAACCATTTCCAGCCTGGGCTGCCAGGTTCAGCCATCCTGACGGTGTTAAAATATGGGAGGAGAGGTATCGAGGTTTAGCTGGTAAGAGGTGTGCGTCTAACACACGATATCGAGGGACAATTAAGGAAAAATAACTCCAAAAGAGGACAAAACGTGAGATACAAAATTCAGAGCAACATGATGGCAGAATGAAGAGAAATAAGAATTGAAACTCGGGCCTTGTCAGTTAAATCACATTTGGTAGGGAGTTTCAGCCCTCTTGACATAAACGGTTAACGAGTGGATCGATCTCTGAACCGCTGCGCCACGGCGGCTGCACCCGCTCCCAAGCTTTCCCTCCCCACGTCTCAGCTGAACCAGGCATGCTATAAATGTGCGCATTTAACCAGTATACAATTTGGATAAACATATCAGTTTTGACTCTATGGACTATCACTATATGATTGAATTCAGATTGCCTTCGTTCTACGTTGAAATCAAAGACACTCTCAGCAATTCCCTCTGTGCTGAGTCTCATCAAGTACCCTACAGCCGCCGCCAAGAACGTAACCCAACAACCCAGCAGTTCAGGCCGAATAGCTCTGTGTAACAGGGCTGTGCGATTACGGTTCATCCAATAGATGACCTGAATAAATGTCTCGTAGGAGGTCTGTGTCGTACGACCTCTGCATCAAAAAGGGCAGATGAATTATGCAAGAGTGTTGGATAATTAGTCGGTCGATACCAATATTTCTTCGTCCTCTGGTTCTCAAAGCTGTCTCTATGGTCCTTCAAATCATTCATCTATCGTCGGTAGTCTCAAAAAAACCATCCTAAACGCCGTTCCAGGAGGTAAGTAAACCATAGTGGCCATCGCCTTCTTACCATTCACCAAACTCCGAACTTGTCAACAAATCAACCGCCACGTTAATCATGAGTAGCTCACTCGCTTCGTAACAAAACATTGCCCCGTTGAGCCGTATCATCAGATAGCCTTCGGCTCTTCGTCATATTCTTCGATCATCCACTTGATAAACTCTTTCCACTTCTGCTCCCAGTCGCTGAATACGCGGTTGTATTCAGACTCTGATAGACAAGCGTGCTCCAAACTCCACAACGCCAATTGCTTCCAACCAAAAAGGCCCATGTCAGCCTTGCCAACCAATACTTGGTAAAAATCATGAGATAGTGAGGATCTGTTGAGCTACGTTAGCAATATTCGTTACATGTTCTGTCGGAAGCACCTTACCTAAATAGTGTGCCGTTGTCCGAGCTGACCGTGCAATGCACATTGTTGGCAAGAAGCTGATACATTGTGTGACCGCTGACACGAGGCGTGAGTCCCAAGATCTCATTTGAGATGGGACACAGCTCGAGGCAAACACCACGCTCCTTCATATGCTGCATCACATAGGGGTGCTTAGCTAGCGCAAAACCATGCCCAATTCTCTTCGATTTCAACAGGAGCGCGTCAACAAGGTTGCCATCTGTATCGGTTCCCATATCTAGTGTCTCGCCACAGTGAAAGAGAAATGGAATTTCAACGCCGTCTCTGTCGCAATCCTCCTGGAACTTCAGGAGCTCGGGGATGAAGTCCTTGATGGGGCGCCCCTTGGACTCTTCACCAACAAGGTCGAAACCTACACTATTGTTAGGATATAACTTTAGGGGAAATGTGTTCTCTTACCTGCAATCCACTCAGGCCACATCTGTTTAAATTTCAGACACTCTTTGAGAGCAGCATCGATCTGCGCTGGCGCAAATGATCGAGGTGTACAGTAAATCACTTTCAGACCACCAAAGAACTTTCCTTGCTTTTTCATGTCGGTCTGGAAGTTTATGACCTCTTCGATTATCAGTTCCATAATGCCTTTGTTGTCGATGAGTTGAGTGCCATCATCGCTCCAAAGCTGGTTGCTGGTCATGAAGTTGGGCCGAATTTCAGCGTAGCTGATGTTGTCTTTCATGAAATCCTCCAGACATAACCGAGTGTACCTTCGGTATGCTGTCGCATAGTTGAAGAGACCCTTCATCATACGTGTCCGCCCGTTGAACTTTTCCCAAGCCCTATGCTACGTTAATGTCTGCATACAAAAGGTATAGATCGTGAACGTACCCAGATGCAGTCTGCAAATGATTATGCGCCTCCCCTTCGTGAAACATGAGTTTCTCGAATAGCCACTCATCAACATTGGTTGAATCTTTTGCATAATATCCAGGGAACCTGTCAAGAAAATCTCTAAACCGCATCGTCTGTCGAGGTTGATATGTCTGTGAAAACAAGTCGCCAGGTGTTTCCTTCTCTGGGCTCAATAGGGAAAATTGGATTTCACATCGATCGAAATTAATAAAATCATTGTCCGAAACAAGGGGTATGTCGCTGGTGATAAACATCCGGTCCATCTCCTTTGCAAGATTGAGCAGGACTTGGGGAGCAAGACAGGCGTTGAAATGAATGTGCAAGTGACCGCCTTTGGGCATATGCTGCGCTACGCGGAACAAGGACGTTTGATCGATGAGATGCTTGTTCGATAGAAAATGATCTCCAGGAAAACGAGGGTGCTGCTGGCCACCATAGCCTGTTCGTGGTGCGGCCTGAGCATATACATTTTTCTCATCCTCACTCCTCAATCTCTGAATGATGGCTTCTGCTCGTCTCTCTTCAGGAGTGCTATGCATGCGACATCCATGGTCAAAATTCAGAGCCTTCTCTCGCGCTACCATCTGTTGTCGCAACTTGAAGTACTCCCCAACGACTCCAGGCTCTTGCGTCACGGCATCAGTGACGTCTGCCTTTTCGATAAGAACACCTCGTGCCAAGATCTCAGCATCATGGGCCTGGATGTGATTCCGCGCAGCCGCGGCATCATCTAGAGCTGGCTCTCCCATCCGAGCAATCTTTGCGCGTTTTGATAGACGAGTCATAAAATCGGTATGTGAATGATCCTTCCTATGGTGCTGATCGTAATCGTCTTGAGCTCCTTCCACCGACTCTGTTCTTGAGCAGAGCGCGCCCATTTATGTTGGAGAAGCGAATAGCCAAAGCCTGTAAGATTGGCTAAGTTGAGAGGTAACAAGAAGCGCCGGAGGCAGCAGAGGCGCAGTCATTCACGGCTCGTCTAAGAGAGCCGTGGCTGTTTGCGGTGAATGACTCCAAACTCGATAAGCGCGGCTCACAAGCCAGAGCCAGATGATGGTCATTAGGTAGCCAACGGTGGGCGGGGACAACGGTCAGTGTCAGTAATGTGGTTTCGCCAAGGTACTAATGGATGGCTTGGGTCCGTCCGTCTTTGTCTCGTGAGGGAGCTGTTGGTTGACGGGGAATCAAGTAGATAGATATTCTTAGATAAATGCTCAGCCCTCACTCAGCTTAGACAAATGCTGGTTGGAAACAAAGTCGGCAGTTTCATATAATCGATCAATCAACCAACATGACATTTGTTGTTGCTTGTTACAAGTTACAGAGTCTGGGGGGCAGTGCCCTTGCCTTAATCAAGGCTGAATGAAGGCTGACCCCAAAGTCCCCGACCTCGCTATAGGTAGGTAATAAGGGAAGATCAGGCACAGAGTCAGCCTGCGCAAGCGCTGGTTCGCTGCATTTGAGTGACTGCAGCGACTGGCAACGCGCTAGTCTCACTTCGGCTCCATGTCACAGGCCTAAGCGCTTAGCCAATGGAACCTCAATAACGGTACCTGGTCACCTCCATCTCACATCACCTCCGAAGGTAAGCCCAAGGTATTGTTCAATTGTTAGGCTAAAACACTAACTAAGATCAGAAACACCTCATCAGGCTTCTAAGGAAAAGGCAGAGCATGGAATATCACCCATGGTCCTGGGCCTCAGTATTAGGGTGTGGTGTTAGGTCTTACTTGAACATGACTTTGCATCTTTGCTTCAGCCACGTCATTTATACACTTCAATATGTTACAAGCGAGTTTGTATCTTTCACTGTTTTCTCACAACAAGACCAACAACCCCTTAAAGGGCACTGCAGCTAATAGACTCTGGTGATGATGTATCCGTTTCGATGCATATCCTTTGACCTATAGCCAAGGAAGTCTTCTATTGCCGATGCCAGAGATGGTATCAATACCTCAATCAAGGGGCCTGCAAGTCTTTCCCGCACTCCCGAACCTGTGGCATCATATACAAGCTCTTTCCATTTCGCCTTTGTCATTCGATTCTTACCCATACTAGGGGAAGCAAGAAAACCTGGGACCTCTATCCTAAGTGCTGAAAATATCTAGGCAACTCTAGCCTACTCTAGCCTAAGCTTAGAGGGCTCAGTCTCAAGTTTTCTTGCTCCCTGAGGCCATAATAAACATACACAGCCGTAAGGGCTGGCACTTGTTCAGCTTTTTTTTTTTTTTGGTCATCCGTGGAGTCTGGGCTCAGTCTCCCCTCCTAGAGAAGATGATGCTCTCAGGCAAAGTAGCTCTTCCAGAGTACTCCCTCAAGGTCCTCCAATTGTTCTGAAGTGAAGTACTGGGCAGTTATTAGTAATGAGTTCCTCTGTAATCATCGGAAGGGGGTATACCTTTTGATCGACTGTCCAACTATCCTGTCTCGTCTTCTTGAATTCGCTCAGAATTGTCTTTGTCGCTTTGCCAACAACTCCAGGGTCAGCAGCAGCCTTGCGTGCCAGCATTGCTAGTACTTCAGGCATCCATTCAGGTGGAGGGGTTGCATAAGGAAACGCCTCGATTAATGCGCCAAGCCCAAGGATTGCAGCATGACGTCTTGTGATTTGCTTATGGATGTCAACTGGGGTATCTGTCCCAGCAAGATGGCGGTTTCGCTTCGGCATGGGATTGCGTTCCAATTCATCTTCAAAGCGGGCCTTGAGACGTGCAATTGTAGGGTCACGGATACGGCGGGGGGAGCAGCGTATCATGCCTGCTAGCGTGGTAGATGCACAGGAACGCACCTCAAGCTGTGTATCGCACAGCATGTCAGACACAGCTGTAAAAAGTGCTTCTCTTTGAGCGCCTCGCGTGAGGAAAATACGTCTAAAGTAGATGACCTGCATATTGACCAGGGCTCGAAGCCGCTGGTGCCAACTGCTCGACGTCTTTCCAATGCGGATGAGTGCATCGATGAATTCTGTGTCCTCGCCATCTCGGAAAGGAATGTTGGGCAAATGGCGGTATACGTGATAGGCAAGTCTCATGAGCTCCGGGTCTTCCTTGACATCCATCATGTGTAGTAATTCTTCCATAAAGGGGGTGGGGAAGAAAGGCACGAGCTGAGTACACTCGTGGGATGATAGTGTACAATCGAGCCACATAAGTACGGTTTTGGAGCCCGAGGTATAAGAACTCGGGGTCTGCTGACCAGGTGTTCTCTCGTGTCGCCATTTCTTGAGTCGTTGGAAGACGTCTTTGATAGTGGCCGAGAACTCTTCCGTTGGTTGGTAAGGCCTGATGCCGGTTGGCGAAGCAGCCTTGTTTTGTTCTAACAGCTTGCTGACGTTCTCGAATGACTCGTGGTATCGAGTCTTATAGATGACTGATAACACGCGACCAATAGCCTCACGTACCGCCTTGTAGGGATGATCAATGTGGGCGAGGAAGTCATCAAGAATTGCTTGGTCATGTCGGAAGTGCCAACCACCGTCCGCAACAATGAACTCCAGAAGTTGAACCTTTGATGATTCTTTGAAAGCCGCGTTTGATGTCATGTCAAGTCGGAACGCTCTGAGAGTATCCACAATCTCGTGCGATCGACGTGGGTCCTTGGAGTCAAGAACGAGGTGAAGACAAGTGAGCCAGTATTGCAAGTTGTCAGGTGTCAGGTCGTCCGCAAAAATGTTCAGCATGAACGGCGCAGCATACTCCCAAACGCGATTTCGGATTTCTGGGGGGTCATCACTGGAGCCCGCGAGCAAAGCGCCCATGATTTCCGAGGTCGCTCGATGCTGATGCTTATCGTTGCCATCACCAAAGACCTCCTTTACCAGCTCCTTGACGTCATCCAGAGTGACCAATGTTTTGCCATAGTGCATCAGGTCAAAAACGTGCATCAATAGGTAGACATTGCTCATACGGAATCTATCGGTCGACGCGTCTCGCGGTTCTTGCTTCAGATAGTCAAAGCATTGGGATAGCCACTCGCGATTCAAGATCCGGCCGATCTGATCTCGCACAGCAGTTTCGACATCATCGTACGCATTGAAAGGGAGAGGCTTCGCTCGGTAAGCTGTGAACTTCTTGCCCCATACTAGCCAGCCAGGGTGATCAGCGTCCACCATATACTCAGCCCCTTCGGGCTGCTTGAAAGCCTCGAGGAAATTGTGAGTAAATTCTGCGTCACCTTTTTCGACTGCAACTTGGATGCGATTTCGGTCCCCAACTTCCTTCTCAACAAGATAATTGCGGTAATCATGACCATAAACGGCTCGCATATCAACAGCTGTAAAGACCGATGTAAAAGCGCTCAGATAGTAGCCACGAAGCCCGGGATGAGGGTCATTAGTACCCTGAGCAACGAGATCGATAAACTCAGGGGGCGCTAAGGTGTGGAATCGCAGACACAGGTTGGTGGCAAAGATTGCACATCGAGTAGCGATCTTCCAATGGGCACCCTTAGCACGCTCTGTCAATTCCAAGCCCAGTGAAGACTTGGACTCCTCGACTCTCGTTCTACGTTGCAGGATAAATTGATGGCGACTATCAATAGCTGCAGCGACATCAGTAGCAGGTTTGATTGTATCCAAGATTTCATCATTAATGACAACCATGCGCTCAAAGGGCTTGCCGAAGTCAATTAGAGTGTATAACGCTGACGAGCCCAGGTTTTGAATGGAAGGCTTGTCAATACCTGCAGTCTCGATATACAATCGCATGGCTTCAGGGGCGAAGCGCCAATCCTTGAGGAGAGTTCTCAAAAGAGACGTGAATAATAGAGTGTACATGCCTCCCTTGATTCGGTCATGGTCGTTTGTTTCAAGTGCTTTTCTGAGACGCTCAAGAATAACAGGAATCACCAACGGCTTGCTGCCGATAAGTGACTTCAACGATGAGTCCTGAGCGCTCTGTGCAACTCGTCGTACATCAGCATAAAGCGAAAGACTCGACTCGGCAAGATCAAGCAGCAACCGTTTGTCAAGCTCGCTCTTTTGCCGCGATGAGGCGTTATGTTTACGTCGCAAAAGCTGATACGCCTCAGCACGCTTGATGAGAAGAGGTCGAGGATAGACCTTCCTCAAGCCTTTGATCTTGAAGGCGGCAATGTCAGATTTGTATAGTCGAACGTGTCTCTCCAGGGGATGAGCAGAGCGCTCAATGCCAACATCAGTAATCCAGGTACGATATGCGGCGTACAGGGCGGTGAATGAATTCACATCATCTTCCTGGTTCTCGTTAAGGAAAGAGTGCGTTTTGGTCAGTAGATGACCTAATTCTTCTCGTAGATCGTGGATTCTGCTATAGGCAGGGTCACTAGATTTGAGGGCATAGCCTGCCTTGTAGCGGAACTGAGGTCGGAGTTCTTCGTCCTCGGCAACCTCAGCAAGAGGGTCTTCATCAATCATCATTTCATCATCATCTTCGCGAGCCACATCGTGGTCTTCCGCTGTATTTCCGGTCATGATACCCGCAGCACGCTCAGGGTCGAACATGGTGGCCATGCCTGACGTGACCAGGCGGATTTGCTGCATAAGCCGAGAAACCTCGTCTGACCACTCCTTGTTCTTGCCAGTACGGCTCACTGGTGGGTTGTCGCTCATGAGTGATTCCAATTGATCTTTTGCAGACTTTGTTTGGGAAGCAAAGAGTTCAACGGCAAATTCGATCTCGGCAGGAGATGGCTGGTGCCACCGAATACTGAGATCGGCCGGGGCAGTTGTCTTTCCCCAATCATCGACATCGAGACCACGTTCGATGACCTCGGGCTCATACAGAGCGTGGTCGATGGGATAGGTGTGGGTCAAGTTGAGCAAGAGATGATGGATGTAATTGGAGACCAGAATAGTGGGCAGACCACGACATTTCTCTTGCATGTATTCCGCGATGCCCAGGAGCTCTTCTTTGTATTTTAAGACCTCACTTCCGACATGAACAACCGCCATTGCAAGCATGCTGACATACCACACCAATGCTCGATCTCGGGGCAAATAGTCTGTTCCACTACTTCGGTCGGACGCGGCGTTGTTATAGTCAATCTCGTTGCGGATATTGACAACAAGCATGGGAATGAAGACCTTGAGAGTTTTCTCTGGGTTGACCTTGCAGAGCGCATTCAAGATCCATGCCATTGCATCTCGTGCTTGATGGACCACGTGGCTTGAAACAAACGTTGCCACCTTCTCCAGAGCCATGTCGAAAAGTTCTGGCGACAAAGATGCAAACAGGGGCGATAACGCAGCCGGTAGAGCGTTGATGACATTGTCTTCAGGGGTTCCGCCACGGACTTGGTTTGCGTCAGGTAAATTCTCGAGGAGAGTGAACACTTTCCCGAGAAGTGTCAAGATGAACTCGCCAAAGCCAGTAGTCGACGATCTCAAAATACTGGCCTCGTCTTCATCGCTGAGTTCGTTTTTATAGTCAAACTTCACATTCTGGCCTTCGCGCTCCATGCGATCCATTTGGCCTTGGACCCACTCCATGGCTAGTTGGATGTGGCTTCCCCCTTCCTTGACCAATGGTACCATAGGAATGCTATACGCGACACTTTGAATGAAGTTGAGCGTGTATTGGGTCTTGTTGAGATCATTGGCATCGATACCAGGGAGAGCCAAAGCCAAAAGAGCCGTGATGTGACATCTATAACCCTTATGCTTGGACATGATGTTGGCAATCATCTGTAGTCCATTCAGGCTTGAGGTGGTTCTGTGTACCTCCACAAGTCCTTGAAGACTAGGGTAGAAACGCTGCAATGCACCGGGCAAAACCAGGTCCGGTTCGAGATATGCAAGTCCTTGCAAGGCGCTGTAGTAATAGTACGACACGCGGCTGCTTTTGGAGAAAAGACCCATGAATGTCACTTCTTTGAGTGCCATCACAAAACGCTTTTTCAACCCATCGTTGATTTTACGATCTTCGGGGAGATCCAGCTCACCGCTCTGCTCGCGATTCCATCGGGAGACGAACGCCTCAGTGAGGTAGAGGGTCAACTGACCAAGCATGGTGGTCCATGAGCCTTGGTTGGAGGGGTGAAAGAAAGTATCAATTGACTCCATAAGGCCTTCCAAGTGTGAGATGATAGAATCATCTTCCTTCATGCAAGCCGGAGACAAAGAGCTCACGATCAAGCGGGATATCATATAGGCCACTGGATACTTCTTCTTATCTTTCTCAACATAAATACCTGCCCCAGAAAGATAGTCCAGAGGAGTATACGGAGAATTGGCTTGACCCACAGGGATTTGTGTGAGCCTGAGAATGGCTGTGAAAATGAGGTCGGACTGGTCCTTTGAAAAGATGCCATGGCTTCCAAATGGGACATAGGAGCAGGCTATGTGGTCTCGAGCAATACGAGACAGCAGGTCAACGAAAAAGATATCAAATGCCTTCGATCGATTGATGATAGACCACAAGTGGAAGAGCGTGGGGAAGACATCGGCTGGTTGGGACTGAGGTTCGTTGATGGGAGCGGGGTGACTTGGCAGCAAAGCATTCAAAACTCCTACTACGATGTAGGCGTTTGGCAGCTCATTAACACTGAAGAATGGCAGGAACTCCCCCAGCATCGCTCGACGTTCGGAAGGATCGAAATACGTATGGACATGTGTGCACAGCTTGAGCAACTGTTTAGCGGAACGCTTGCGGTTGCTTTGGTGCGCTGGGACTTCTGAGGGGAGAAGCCATGCTTTGATTTCGTTCCACAATGGCCTCCATTCAAGAACGAGATCTTCTCCTGGCTTCAAATAATGATTCTTCCTACAAGATGTGAATTGATGTCATCGAAATGTTGTCAGCACACGTACCTCGTCAGAGTGAGGACCATGCGCAAGAAACGGTCCGAGGCGGTTGCATCTAGGCCGGGCGCCAATGCAAGGGAATAATAAAGTCTAGTTAGCTTTGCTCTCTGCTCTCTCGTCATCTCAAACTTGAGGTTGAGCCATCCCTGGAGCTCTTTCGTCCAATGGAGAGCTCCTGGGGAGAAGTCTTCCGCTCTAATAGCAATGTATAGTTGTTTGAGGATGCCCTGCAGAGCAGCATCTCGTTGAGCTTCTTCTTCGACTTCGAATGGGAGCTGCGAGAAGTATGCAAAGGTTCGGGGCCGATATCGTTTCTTGTCGTCTTCATCGGTCTTGAGGTAAGGAATACCCGGGGACGTGGATCGTGAGATGGGCTCGTATGGGAGGAAGTTTGCTAGTAGGTTAGATGCAGTTGTAGGCGGTATAGAACCGTGAGAACCAGAGGGGCGAGGACCAATGTTCTCATCCATGACGGGCAGGTGGGTACGAGGGTAAGTAATGAAGTGATCGATAAATGATGCGATTCACTCGAACACCGTCGGGCAGCCGAGAGCTGGCGGCTCAGCTCAGCTGGGCTCAGCGCAACAGCTCAGGCGGGACGTTTATTGAATCGCAAGGCGGGGCGGCGAAGAACGGGTGGTGGGCATTGAGCTTATTCTGAAGTCGACGTCGATATTTGCATTTACTATGCAGGACGCGGCGACCTGGACCTGAGGATACTTTCAGAGTTAAGCAATATATGCAAAGGCAAAAGTAAAAGTGGGAGGAGTTGGAGGATTAAGAAGCGGGCTGGGCGACCGTAATGGTGATGGATGATGCAGCAGCAGTAGCCTGGCCTGGCGGACACATCTAACTTACGCACCGCGGGCACCTACCTTTACTCAGAGCTCCATGTTCCACTTTTCCGGAGCCAGTACGCGCGCATCAGCCCCAGAGAAACCAAGGGGATTTAAAACCGACGTGACAGTCGATCAGGAGCATGTGCAAAATATGGATCATAATCAGTGAAGCCTACCTAGGTGGGCTTAATTAAATTCAGGGTCTTCACTTTGACCTATAGCGTATTTTCTTTGACCTCGATGTTACATTGCACTCTGTCGCATCGCCTTGATTCTCTGTTCTTCGGATTTTGTATGCACATCAAGTCCCCTTTATCGCTGTATGCATGCCACTATGGAGAAGTGAGTGTCATCCGTCCCGTAGTAGGTAAATCACAAAGGGTTCAAAGGATTAGGTACGGGAATAACCGTGGAGTTGAGCGGTAATACGCAGAGAATCACCCCGCTTGGATTTTGAGGCTTTCCATGATCAGCTGTCCACTTCATTTTGTAGCTGACCGTCGAGAGAAACCTCCAACCCTTTGTCCCATTACTCGACCTTGCTTGCTGTCCTTAGTAACGGCTACTTGCATTTGTGGCTGATTGGTTCCACTTTGTTGGTGTGATTCTTATCCCCTTTCAAGCCCGAAAAACGTCAATGCTATCACAAGCGCAGTGTGTGATGGTGATACTGCTTCCCCCCGAGTACTATGGACCAAGGTGAGCCGGTTTGTGTTCTCGTCCCTTCTATTCAAACACATTCATCCAATCAGTTTCCATCCCAGTCAAAACGAAGACGGGATACCCAGGGTAGCGGGACAACGTTGTCTTCCACCACAATGCTAAAGGCTCCAATAGGAAATTATGCAACACGGCCTGAACAGCATGCTTACTCTTCATTTCTCAGAAATGGCCAACTGACTCGTAGGCATGACATCCAAAAGCACCGCCACCAGTCGTCCGAAGTAGTCCGAATTTACCACGTCAAGCACGCAAGCTTCCTTTGCCTAAGCCAGCTTGAAGCTCTCGCTTTGCGTGTCAACCATCACACTTCTTATGATTGCGTTTCTCTATTACTGCCTGCTATATCTGTAAGCATTCACTACCTAGTCAGGATAAAATGCTACATTACACAATAGTTAGATGAACAGAACTATACATCCTTTTAAGCTCACAGTCAAAGACCCCTCGATCTTTGACCCGGCATTTCCTAATGGTAATCATACACTCAATCCGGTCAGCATTATCAAGGGCTCCACCATCTGGAAGGGTTCTCCGTCCGTGAAGATGTGCCATTCCGGAGGAAGAAAGACTCCACTTAGCCGTGTTTCCGGCTCGAAGTGTCCGTTCTCACCAACTAAGGCGCCGGTTTCATGTTCAGAGAAGATTAGTTCTTTCAGAGACCAGGAATATGCCATGTGCCAAGATAATAAGTCCGTTTGAGGACAAGGTATATTTATATTACAATCATCACTATCGATGTATCAATATTCGAACTTGTGTCCATATATATCTTCAGCCTGCGCATGGGAGTTGCTTCTCCGGCGGAAAATCTTGTCTGCAAAATTCCGCACACTAATGCTCACACGTCTTGTCGGTGGCCTGTCTGACTTGATATCGAGGGTCTCTAGCGGAGGTCTTCCATCCTCGCTGACACGCGGCGTCACAAACCGCTTGACAAACCCGGCATTGTAGGACACCGACCTTCGACGTGCGGGCATGTCCGATGTGCAACTGTCCAAAGAACTACTTGCCGGACTCGTGTTGACATGCGGTAGTTGATGTAAAGGATTAACAAGGGAAAGGCTTGGGCGGGCAGGGAACGTCTGCGCTCTCTGAGGACCACCACCGTTACTAAGTGTGCGTTTTTGCAACGTCGATGGTGTCCTGCAGATTCCCGATCCCGGCAATCCACTTTGTCTAAGGTTGACCCACGATGCAGTTGCAACCATCAGAAGTTTGATGTCTTCTGGGACCACTTTCGTCAATCGTGACTGAATTTCAGGTGGGTTCGAGACGATCCAGTCGCTGGCAAGCTTAGAATCTAGTGGTGTGTTTCGAGTTGGAGGATAACGACCACTCGAGGTCGACATGGTATTATAAGTGTCAAAGACGTCCAGCGTATTTGACATGAGGGAACCCATGATTGGGTGCCGTCTTGTATCGGGGTGTATCATACTAAATGTCCACTTGACTTCCGCGGGTAACGGGCTCGGTGGTGGTGTTTGTTCTCCAGTATTCTTAGGCATGGGAGATATTGGCGTTGAAGTCTTCTTGACCCATCGTGCTGTACTGATTCGTCCTCGCTCGTCAACTCCAATGAACTCATATGAGCCATTGGTCATCAAACTTGACTCCCAGGTCGATCCATCTTCCATCACGATTTCGGCGGACTCGTCACCCATTTGGGGAAGTGGGCTAATAACTGCAACGACGTCCCTTTGGTCAAGCGAGTCTTCGGTATCGAGAGATCCTGGAGATGCTGGCGCGTCATAGTCCTCACTGCGAACAATAAGGAGATCGTTCATGCCTAGGGCTGGCTTCGTATGGAACAGGTGAGGGCAACGCTTGGCCATACGAGGCACAATCTGAGAGCCCGTGATGAGGCTGGACGGTACTACATCAAATGCGGGTATTGGGCGCTTCTCGCCGACTTCTTGTAATTGAAGGAGCAGTCGTGGGCGGAGATGAACCAAGCGGCGTTGTCTGGCTCCTGGTCGAGGTGCTGGGTGTGCAAGAAGAAATTGTGTGGATTTCCTGAAGGTGCGCTTCCTCCTCCTTCTTCGAGGTGCTGCGGATGAATCACTTAGGTCACTTATATCTGAGCAGGCAGCAGAGCCTTCGTCTTCGCTCTGAACCTCTGACGGTGGCAGATCGTCATCAGTCTCCGGTTCACGAAAGCGAACCGACAGATCTCGCCGAGGCATGTACTCAGACTTGGGCCTGGGGCGAGAGGTCCGGCGCACCGGCGTCACTGTAGTCACAGGCGGGAGTTTCTCATGGTATGACATTGGTCGGGGTTGTGGTAAGGAAGTAACATCTGCTGATAATGGCCTTGTTGTTTTATCAGCATCTGACCGGCGTCGAAGCGCTGATCGAAGGAAGGGCAACGCTCCTTGGGGCGCTTGTGTCTGTCGATTTGTCGAGTACTCGTGGCCGTGAAGGCTAGCACCAGCATGCAGAAACATGATAGCCAAGCCAAGTTCGGGTCAAGCTCATGCAGCAGCTCAAACCAAGGTGTCGTTGATATTAGACAGAAGATCAACTCTGTGGTCAAATATGGCTGAGTGAAGATTGATGGCGAATGTAAACAAATATAAAGACCACCAAGTGAGGCAGGTCAAGTTATGATATGTGTTTCAGTGGTTTTCAAAGCCGAATACGCAGTTAAAGCACAGGGCGTGATCGAGCAATGAAGTAACCGATCTGGCGGGATGTTAAGCCGGGGAAGATGTGGTCCGATGAGACCAGGATGAGCGAGATGGGATGATACGGAAGTGGTCGACCCGCCGTGGAAGCCAGCACTTGGACAATACACGAACCGGCAGAGGACGAGATTTTGGGTAAGGTGTCAAGAGGTAAGAGCTCGGTCCAATATCGTCAGAGGAGGTGTAGCTCTGTTTAGTGCGGCGGATAGGAAGAAAGATGGTATTATAAGAGACCGCGCGCAACTCTGGATATGAACTGATCGCGTGGGGTCTGTCAAGTATTAAAGTCAGCTCTGAATAAAGCGGTCACCGTAAAAGACGGATGAAAAGCGAAAATGGTTGAGCGGCGGAAAGCTAGCTGTAGGGCGTTATGGGCTCATGGGTAAGGTGAAGATTATACGGTCAAGAAGACAAGGACTCGAAGCGGTGGAAGATACTCGGGTGTATATCAGAAGCAGACGCGATGATGGGCAGATCCAGGGGTCAAGCTGGGGTAAGCAATGGCTTGCCTGGACTGTCATGACATGGCCGTCAAGAAGGCGTCAACGGAATCAGCCTCAGAGCCAGGGATAGGGCGGTCAAGCCGTTCAGGCACAGCTCAACGATGCCGCGAGACTCCATCCGCTAATCAATAGAAGGGCCAGGGGTAGAAAGAGCGGCGCCGGGAGCAACATGCCGTAGACACGCGAAAACAGGGGACAGAAGAGGCGAGGTCGACTTACGTGTTAGTGCATGCGCAGCATCGAAAGTGTCGAGTCTGGCGGCTAAAGGTCCAAAAGGTGAAGTGAATTATTTGCGAGGCTGGGAAATAGAAAAAGAGAAATTCAAAGGGAAACAGAACGCGAAAAGAAACGAAAAGAAAAGAAAAGGAGGAGCTAGAGAAAGTAAAAGGGTGGTAAGATGAATGAGTGAGGCCGCCCTGGGATCGGCGGGTTGGATATTAATTAGAGCCCAGATGGTGACCTCAAGGGCTCAAGCTGTTACTGGTGGCTGCCGTTGTCCCTGTCTACTTTATTGGCTCGAGATGTCTCTGGCGGTTTTTGCTTTTTGTTTGTGTACCGGTACTTTGGCCTTTGAGCGTTGGACCAGCTGGCTGGTTCCCCAGGATATTTCCTTTTTTAGTAACCAGTCCTGATGATCGCAGTGCAGTTACTGTTTTGCTTGACTTATATTCCCCTATTACGTCGATGTCGTGTGCCAGTCAAGTCTGTGTCACCAGATCGAGGTCTCCTTTCGAGCAGCGATTCTAGTCTCTCCGATCGAGGAAGCAGGGCCAGACAGCTTCTGTGAGTGTCGAGGGATCAAGATCGAATAGTGTCGACGGGGGAAGGAAATAGCAGAAACATTCATCAGTTGTTGAGAAGAGGCTGGCAGATACCCTGCTCTCTCAGTCCATGCTCTTGCTTTAATCCTTTTTTTTTTCCATGTTAGCGGCCCCAAGTGCTAGAGCCAGCCTTGACCTTGAAAAGCATGGGATGAATTTTTTTTCTCTTTTTCTTCTTCCTTCTCCCGCGTCTTCCAGCTCATCCTTGATATTAGTGAGGTGGGGAAGCGGGTCACTAATCCATGAACACGCCTGATGCATCCATTCTACAAAAACCTCATGCGACTGATGATAGGCATGCATGCCGCTGCCCGCTAAGTTCAGCCCAGTCAATCTGGTAAACAAGCTCTCAGGGGATCAGGGGATCAAATCGATATCTCGCAACACTGGAATGAATGTCTTATGAGGTGAGGTTGCCCAACCTCACCACGGCCAGGGCCTTTCAGTCAATGCAAGCTGCGGCACCTCCCGTACCAGATTGGTCCGAGCTGGGAAATAGATGGACGCCAACCCGAACACGAGAAAGGCTGGTAAGCCAATCGAGTTAAATGAGACATGCAAACAACATGATTCAGACTCGTGAGCTCCTAACTTTAGTGCTGTTCCTATTAAGGCTGCCCTCGTGCCTCGACATCTGCTTGCTGTCTATAACGGTTTAGCATAACTTTCTCCCGTAGAACCCGGAGAGTGATGGGGTGGATGTCAGACCTCTTGATTACTCTTAGTGGCTGATCCACTCTTCTGGTTGCGGTGTTGCGGTCAAAGACAATGGAAGTTTTTACAGTTCTCAACCGCGACTTATTAGACACATCCATCAGTCCATACATAGTATCAACGTACTAGGTAGTGTCGGCTCAAAGTCAACTGTCCGCGGGGTTACGGAAGCACTTGCTACTGGTCAGCATCGACATTTATGGCAACTGTTTGGGCACAGAGCGGGGTACGTCGCACATTTTAGATGCCGCGACTATGTAAGAGCCTCAGTCTTGAGTTCAAACGTTCAAACAGGTTCCATGGACAAAGTCCCAATTCCATGCCGGACATCAATCATTACAAAGTTTACCTATCGTAGTAGTTCTTGCGCCCACCCTTCTCCGCAAATACGTTCTCAGTTACAAGTTCAAGTCAGATCACGCATCAATCTCTTCAATAGCGGTCGAGTAGTTGCATATCAGACCTAAGCTTTCCCATGCAGGCAACGACAAGGATGAGATCGTGCATACCTGTACATACATATCGCCAACTCAGAATCCTAGACCGCCTGTTTGTCAGTGAAACGAGCCAATTGCTAAATGACAACAACTACGAACGCCGTTTTGATGGTCTGCTTTATCGTGTTATTGCGCTTTTGTTGGGTGCCGGTTGAAGCTATCGTTAATTCTTTGCAGCCTCACACCACCTAAAACTCATCTTCGCATGTAAATCTCCCAGTATCATCTGGTCACAATAGCAGCATGTTTCAAGCATTAAAACATCTGTTTCGGCCAAATTGGCATCTCCAGCACTCGCTAATTCATAGTATTGGCACCCCACGTCTTCCATAAGCCCAATCGGCTCCTAACAGCAATAACTGCCAGTTATCCCACAAAATCGTGTTGGCCCTTCTCCACGAACATTATGTTCTATCATGTTATGTGATTATGGGTCATAAGCTATTCAAGAAAATAGTTGAGACGCGAGATCTTCATTGTCGTCGAGAGTCTTTCCTCTACCTAATGTCCAAGGTTTCTGAAACTATTTTCAGTCCTTTCCAGGACTTAGCACCCTTTCGCCAATCATCAACAGAGCCCACGTTCTAACCGGCCACACGGAAGACTGGCGTTATGAAATAACTGGCAAAAGCGTAACTCGTATGGATCCAATGTTTTCTCGTTGCTAAATCCCTGAAGCAAAGGAGATCCAGAATGGTTCTGAATGCCAATGGCTGTCATGAAGCCTAAAGCAAATCGATTGATTATACGGCAAGATATTTTTCACTCATCACATAATAGACTTTTTATTGCAATTTCATGCGATTCAACAACTCAATATCGTACCCTGGCGTTGAAAACACTATTCCCATCCTCAAGGTACAGGTACTTTGCCGCTTCCAGTCATTCTGGCCATCCAACGTCAGGGTGATGATAGCTTACTGAAACACCACAAACTCAAAATCATCTCACTTATCACAAATTTTTCAACGGATCCCTTGCCCCGATCTATCATTCAAGCGCGCGGCTGCATATCTCAGATCAATCAATGCCGGGCAACATCTCGGAAATCGGCAATTTTTACTTGTCCGATCCGTCCAGACGTTTCGGATGTCTCGGTACTGACTATCGAGACTACGAAAATATTGATCAGCTCGCTGTTGTGGGTTAGTGATCATCTTCACGGGAGCTTCGGGACAAGGATGGACAGCCATGAGCTGAGATTTGCATTTCAAGCCTGAAAACATCGTCAGCTGCTCAAATCATGCTGTTCTGATAGGATGGTTCGTAACATGCGGCTCAACCCTCCAGTCAGCCAATGCAGCCCTACTCATACTTTAGCTTGTATTAGGCTGCTTATGTGTGTCATTTTGTGGCATGAATTGTTTGAATGGGTGTCATCTAGCTTTCGTAAACTGACAACAAGGAACGCAAAACTTTGCTGACTGAATATATGTCCAAGACACGAAAACCCTGAATCGCCATTAGACTCAGGGTTCCAGCCCAGATTTGAGTTTGGGCCCCTTATTCTAGGATTTGTCGACGTTAGACTGCAGACGTAACGGTTCCCTAAAGTTGCCAGCTGTCCTTTGGACTTTCGAGCAAGTTTATCAACAACAGAATGCACTTGTTTGCTGAACATCGTCACTTCTTGCCTTTGATATCGAGTTCTGAAGTGGGGTGGGGGGATAGATCGCCGATCAATAACAGTATGACCTTGGCTAACACGATTACGCGAGGGATAACAAGATATCTTAGCAACTTCCAGTACGCATCGCAGTCTTCTCTGATCTGGACGACCAGCTTAAAGAAGTACACATATTCTCCGCGGGTAAACCAGCTGAGACGATGAGTTCCGAAGCGAGGACTGCAAATTGCCATATTTTAATATTGAATAATTAGTACTTTAAATTCGACATTCATACGGATACATCGGGAATAGTCCCTTCTGATGACCGTTTCAACTCCCATGGATCTTCAAAATCTGGGGTAGTCCTTAGTCATCGAGCCGCTAACCTGTAAAATTCCCCCACCAAGTTCAAGCTTTCACCATTTAATCGCATGCATCAACACCAATATGCTTCAATTATACCGGTAATCTCCATGTGCACCTACCCACACAAACCGCAGTCGCCATGATTCGCCAACACTTTGTCGCGGCGCGCAGTTCGCAGCATAGAGTTGCCGCATTGGCACTCTATCGAGCACTCTTGAAAACAGCGTCCAATGTGCCCTTACCGCATCATCTCCATCCTGGTGGACGGAAACACCCTTTAACAAAAATAGTGAGAGAGAGATTCGCCAAGAATAAGCCACTCACCAGCTTCAGGCTTCTTTACGACTCAATGGCTGCGGGATACAAGGTTTGAGGTTTGAACAAGATTCGGTCTACACAGTCTAATGTTCTGTTCAGTTCCTTACTTTATTAACGAAAGGACGAGATACAAAGTCGCCCGAGCACTCTGAAATACTCCGACATCTCCGGAAACGCAACTTTACGGCCAATCTGTCGCGTCTAGAAGCCCCCTCCTACAAAAAGCCACCCCGTTCGAAGCAACGGCTCAACCCTCCACTTTTCACCAAAGTCTCTGCCCCTAATGAGCCTGCTAAATACGAACCAACTATCCGCCCTCTTCCAAAAACTGCATTTGTAGGCGAGAGAAAGGTGCCAGTTACTGGTAACACTGCTGAGTTCCTATCGTTCGTTCGAATCAAGAAACCACAGCCGAGGGTGTTCTCGCGGGCAATTAGTAGAAAGACAACCATATTTCGACGGTCTGTTAGGACTGTTCTGAGTGTTTCCACTAAGGACATCCCGAGGGCTCGATTAGGCGATCGGTGGGACGCCATGATGGACAAATTGCTCCTTGAGGAAGGCTTTACGGATGAAGTTGTACAGGATGGGCCACTAGCTTCATATCACTTCACTGCGACTCTGACAAAAGCTTGGTGGGATCAAAAACTTATGAAGATCACAAACGACCAGACAGCTCGCGCTAAAGCAGTGAGCAGTCTTATTGAACAGGAACTTGCACTGGTCAAAGAAGAAAAGAACAGCAGCGTAAAGTCAACTGATCCTAAAGTAGCAAAGGAGACTTTGGATACAATCATAACAGAATATCGCCAAAAGCAGGCCGAAATGGAACGAACGAAAGACACTTCATTTGAAGACCCGTTCTTATCAGAGCAATGGGTCGCAAGGGCACAAAAGTTAGAGGATGAATATGCCAGGAAGTATGAAGTCATAGTGGACGGCAGTGGTAGACGTGTCTCGTGGGCAAAGAGGCGAGGGCTGGCCAAGAAAGAGAATTCTCTGTTAGGGGCGGTGGAATCTGACAAAGAAGCTCAATTTTTCAGTCAAATTGCGACCATGCGAAGAGGTGGCCAATAAAAGGGTCTGTAATCATCTTCTTTAATTAGACCCAGGTTCTGTCATTTATAGTGGAATTGGAAGGATATAGACATGTACAATAGGTAGATGGGATATGATACCCTTTGTATTCAACTTTTGGCTGCAAATGCTGTGTAGATCGTAACTTGAAATGCACAAAATTCCTAAAATCGTATGCCCTAAAACATCCACATCATTCACCAACGTCGTCATTCTGTCATGATACATGTTCTTAGACAGGTTCTGCCCCCAGCTGTCTATTAGACCTATTCGAATGCGCGCGTGGTCGAGTAATCATCTTCAACGTCTTTTTCCCCTCGTTTGCGACTTCAGCCCAGCTCTTTAACGATTGGAGTGAGGGCACAGATGGCCGGCGTGTCTGATCCCCGTCGATGCTCGCGAGGTCGGACCGAAGAGTTCTCGGGGATGACATGGTGGAAAATGGCATTGAGAAGGCAGGGCTGCTCGGCTCTGACGGCGCTGGCCGGGGTTCAGGGGTCACCACTCTCGCATCGGGTTGATCAGGCTGCCTGGACAATTGGCCCCATTGAGGTCCTTTTGCAGAGTCCATAGGAAGCGGGTTACGGTCTAGGGCTGGGCTGCTTTGCAGAGGTGTTGGATTTGTCTCGATGCTATGTCGAGAGAATACTGACGAGGACATGCTGCTATCCGTGAGGCTTTGGTCACGGTTGAGATTCGGCGTTTCACTTCGAGACGGTGTAATTGGCAAGGGGAGCTTCGAGCCAGATCCACGCGAGCGCAAAGCATATCCCGAAATATTGGTGAAACTTGGCGATTTCGAGGTCGGAAATTCGATTGAACCTCTGGGGGTTATGTCATTCGGGGGTCGCGGTGAGACGGCTTGTCGTTGTAGTGGTGAGGCCCTCTGCTCTGGTGGGAGACGCTGATAAGACCGAGACCATGGCTGAAAGGCTGGCCTTGCCGCTGGCGTAACCGGCGTCGACTTCGACTTTGGTGACGATTCAAGCCCAGGCCCAGATTCAAGATTCGTTGTGCTGCTTCGATAGGGTCGCGGCATCGCCATTTTGCTCGGGGGCTTACTCGTGCTACTCCTCCTTTTGGCATTATCTGCCTCTAACATATGACACCTATCCTCCATATCTTTTAGCTTCTTTTGAAGCATGACCACAGCCTGCTTATGTTCATCGACCTCGCGCTGGACTCGAGATTCGTATGTTCTGTCTCGTCCTTCGAGCTCAGCAACCTTTTGTTTCAAGCGATCGTTTTCTTTCCGAAGGCTCGTCAATGCCGTGAGCTTTTTATCCCACTTGTCTTCGACCCACGATATTGGCCTTTTGCAACACTCTCCATGATAGATTTGATGAATTCCTCCGAGCATGGATAGTTTATCATCAATCTTGTAAGCGTGTAATCGGTTTTTGGGGTTCGGAGTGATCATTCGAGCAATCAAGTTGACAACTGGCCGGGGACGAACTGTTTCTTGGCCCTCGTAGGTAAACATAAAAGGGGGGGTGACCAACGCATGAGAGGTAAGCTTTTCCAAGTGGGTATTCAGCTTCTGCTCTCGCTCACGAAGCTGTTCTTCCTGGGTATTCCTAGATGGGTATCTTAACGCTTCGTCAAACTCGGCTAACCGAACATTATACAGAACGGTTGCGATATTTAGAAATACTAAACCAAGTGAGTAGATATCTGACAACTGCATGCTGGACCCGTTGTTGGCATACAATTCGGGTGCTCGCCATCTCTCAGTTCCCGGTACACCCTCTGTCATAGTCTGATCCTGCCCACTAACATCTCTCGAGACGCCAAAATCAGCAAGGTAGACTCGGTCTGCCTTGAGCAGGATATTAGATGGCTTGATGTCGAGGTGCCTCACATCATTCTGGTGGCAATAGGCCAATGCGCGAGCAATGCAACCTATTGTATTGCGTAAGAATTCGAGTGGGCATTTTGTTGTCGAGTGGAGAAGCTGGTCTTCAGATGATTGCTCTATAGCACTCAAATCCTTGATGTCTAAAGCATCTAGCCTCTCGAGGATATCTTCACGATCCCCTTCTCCCATGCGCAGGTATTCTAGGTCTTCGAGGAGAGTGCTCAAATTACAGACGGCAGCAGGCCAGATGAGCAGGCATAATTCGTGGGTTCGAGGTGCGTATGTGGCAACCAATTTGACGACATGGCGATGGTCGAGTTTCTGCATAGTCAAGCTCTCCTTGCGCAAATCGTCGATAGTAAACCCGCGTCGGCGTGGGATCCTTTTACGTGCAAGACAGACAGACCCGTAGGAGACCTTCTCAACGCGACCGAATGCGCCATATCCCAGATCTTCAAGTTTAGCAAGTTTTGTATCAAAGCGCTTCGCATCGGGGCCATTGAAGAGCGGTTTGTTTCTGCGCAGCCAATGTCAGCATCGAAGGTGTGCGCAGCTCATCGGCTATGAATAGCTTACATGCCGGGCCAACTATCATCATCATTCCAGCTTTCTATGATGCTAAGCTCCTGGAGCTCGCGCTCAGCCTCCCATACACGACCATAGTGCTGGTTCGGACCTGTTTGCCCAACTCTGGTCCATCCCCGGGCCCAGTCGCCCATGCTGAGGGACGCTGAAGGTAAAGCAGATGTCGTCGGGGGTGCGGTGGTAGTTCGCGAAATGGTAGCGCCATCAAAGTAAAACAGGAGCCATAGTGTGACAAAGCCCGATATCTATATTGGTTATATGGTCAACAATGATTGACGGAATTTGGCGGAATTGATTTCTAGAGCAAAGAGAGTAAGCCAGGCGCATATGCTGAAGATGCTAGCGTGAAGATGAACGAAGAGGTTATGAAACGGCAGAATAATAAAGTCGTTTGTTGGTGGGTAGGAGTCCCAGGCCCCTGTCGCGAAAGTGGCAGTGACATTTTGGTGGCCTAGGTGCGTCCAGCGCAAAGCTGACCCATTTAGGACTACCCTGAAGCAGTGGATGGTCTTCGAGGGTTGGACAGCTGCTAATTGGATCAACGGGACGCAAACTTCTGGTGCATGGATAGTCTATGTAAGTGGATGAGTGTATACATCTTCGTTTTCTCTGATCCTACTGCACGCATTAGACTGGATACAGTTGGTTCAAGCAATGGTTTGCTGTCTCTCTGTCTTGCATTTACATCAACTTTTGGTCCCCGCCCAAATTCATCCCCCGCTTTGGACACTGCCTCTTCAGTGGGTCAAACATCGCTCCGATCCGCTGGAACCTACTAACCATTTAAGGCTGAGCAATGGCCAAGCCCCTCTCATGCTTGATGCCTTGGTGCAGATGCATCTCATAGATTGTTTCGAGAGGGTAGAACAGTCAACAGTGTCTTGTGTAACATTGAAAATACTTGCCCTCTCAACTCAAGCAATTGCAAAATACCACGATAAAAAGACAACGAGTAGTTCCAAAGCCTGGGTTTCCTGTCCCTGAATATGGTGCCTATCTTGATTGATCATCACTTTTATGACGCTAGTCGATAAGCAGACATCGATCGGCATTTGAGATCCTAGCCGATGCACAGCCCTCTTTCCCCTTCACCACCAACCCCAACATCATCTCACGTCTCTGCCCCTATCATTCCGCCATCATTTAAGTCTCATCCTCGCCTTTGCTCCGTACCCTCCGTACCCTCCGCAGATCCACACCCCGGCATACGGAGCACAATCGGCGGAGCTCCGAGCTTCATCCGGCTTCACCGGAGTCATACAGTCGTTGTCCCAGCAGTTACACTTTGATACATGCCAAAAATACTCATAAACTCGAATCATTTGTGACTACGGCTGATTATCACATGATTCATATTGACCGCGTTTCCTGAGGCTATCCTCCACGGACTTCATCGTTCAATACACCCTCCATTTCAGGTCACAACGCCCTCATTTAAAAATCAGCCACCATGCTTCAAGAACCTCAGACCGCTCCTGAGTCGCTGTCAACGCGGAAGCGATCTAAGGCGTCCGAAGAAAACGACGAGGAACGGATTAAGAAGCGATCAAGAGGCCGTCCACGCCTTGACACTAGAGACGAGACGGCTCAAGATGTGAGTTCATGCGATGAGCCAAGCTCGTCACTCAGCCTGATCTCATTCTGACTAACAATTTTCACAGCGTCGTCGAACGCAGATCCGACTGGCTCAAAGGGCCTATCGTAATCGCAAAGATACTGCCATTACGACCCTTGAGGACAAAGTCAAGGATCTTGAAGATGCTAATGAAAACATGAGCAAAGAGTTCATGAACTTCTTTGACTTTGTTCTTTCTCAGGGAATGCTGGAAGGTGCACCTGAAGTTGCAAGACGTCTTAATGATACAACCCGCAAGTTTCTCTCACTCACAAGGAAATCTGCCGATGACTCAAACCGCGATGGCATCGAAGATACTCCAGCCTCTGCGCAAGCACAAGAGCAAGTTGTGTCACAGCCCCCAGGACGGCACCCATCTGGCTCCGACTCTAGCACTTCTGACTCGGGGAGTGGTGAATTCATATTACAGAACCCACCTGGTTTTAGTGCTTCTCAAGAGAAGAGCCTGTCTACTCCACGAAGACCGGACGCCACTATACGGCAACAGGCTACGCCTCCCTTGAACCTCCCTTACGAGATCATCACAATGCCAACTACAGATAATGCAAGTTTCCCGGTTTACGACACACAAACGACAGTCAGTTTCGAGCAAAATCCTTTCCTTCAATCACCCTTTCCCAACGTCCATTCGCCAGCCACTTATGCGCCCCAAGAACGGAGTTTTGGTCGTCGCCTTCAGAGAGCAACTTTGGAGGCTGGTCTGAGGTTGGCATCGATGGCCAACCCACCTCCTCATCGATATGCTGAGGTCTTTGGATTTTGTCTGCTATTCGAACCCAGGGAGTCTATCATCCGCCGCATATCTAGCACATTGGCAAGAGTGAGCCAAGAATCAATGTTTGTCTGGAGGTACCCTTTCACAAACCTGGGTGGTGCTGGGACTTTCTTCCCAAATAATGGAGAAGCCGGAGGAAATACAGCAACAGGAGCCAACGGGAACGCGATACCGCTAGGAAACCAAGGGTTGGCACAGCACATGAAACCACAGGAGATGACTGGGTTTTCAATGGGCCCTTTTGACCCAGACGTTGAAGCGACCAAAGGCGATCGCATTGACACTCGCATGCGAATGATGTACCAGGGATTTGAGGGGGACTTCTTCGATGCAGATGAGGTGGAAACATATCTACGTCAACGGGGTATCGTGATACCTGCTAACGTGGATTTTATTGATGTTGAGATTGATATGGGCTCGTTTGACGAAACTCCAGACCTTTCGGGCTTAGGAACGAGCAGCAGCTTCTTCGGAACGCAGCAACCCCCTGCGTCAAGCCAGGCGCTTTATATGCCGTCTCAGCAAGCCACAAGTGATATATCGAGTATGTGGCAAAGCACGATACCTACCACCCTCGCTACCACCACAGCGTCAATAACACAAGCTTCTCTCATGGCACCTGCAATGGGCGTTGACTTCATCAACATTATGCCAACAGTTGAGGCAACCAACCCTGGGCAGTTCGGTGCAGGGATGGGATCTCTCATGGATTCATCGTATTTTCCTCGAGATTGGGCCACAGATGCCAGTTGGATGAAGACAAAAGTGACTATGGACGTGAATCGACTAGTAGCAGGTGAGTTCCTTCAACTTGTGTTATGAAGCCAGTAACTAATGAAGTATAGAAATGACAAGCAGGGCAGTCTGTTTAGGTCGCACGCCAGGCTTACGACCAAAGGATATAGACAGAGCAGTTAAGTCGTCTATTGTACTGGCTCAGGCATAATGTCACAGTTCCTGTTTGCTTGCCATTAGGTATTGTAATCTTGGACGTTTGACCCCGATAGGATTGAAAAAGAGCCTATGAATATTGGCGCATTTGCATGGTGTTAGGGCAGCATAAAACTCCTGTCAAACTTTGAGAGTTAATTGAAGAAATATTCATGTATAATATTACGGGCGTATATCCTTGAAAACTCTTGTCTACAATATTTTAAATGAAAAGGCAGCAATGTTATTCTCGAAGTATGTCAACAGCTCCTGTTATTGTCTGGATGAGTCCATGTTGGGTTTGATCACGAGTGGGGCTCCGTATATGTCGTAATGCTCATCTTTAGCAATCAGTGAGGGGAGATTGTCCATCCCTTGATATTTCACTATCTTGGTTTCTAAGTTCCAATAACTTGGTAATAACCACTAAAGATGGAGTACAGAGTTCAAGAACAAACAACACCGAGACTGAAGCCTCGTCTGGTCATTCACGGAGGCGCAGGTAATATCCAGCGCGATACGTACCCGCCGGAACAGTTTCGGGCTTATCGTAAAGCTCTTATTGACATTGTGAGTTCATACACGGTGGCATGAGAAGCCCCATATTCCTCAAGTATCTAATTGGTCTTTTAGGTCACCAGAACGGACCAGTACATGAGAAGCCATGAGGTGGTCTCAGAAAAGCCATCCAAGAAGCTCCCTTCAGCTTTAGATATCGCAACCTACGCAGTCCGTCTTCTGGAGAACAACCCCCTTTTCAACAGCGGACACGGCGCTGTGTTCACTCGCGATGGAGTCATTGAATTAGAAGCCTCAGTCATGGTATCCCGTGGTTATAAGAAGCGAGGTGTCGGTGTCATGGGTCTCCGCCATGTGAAGAATCCCGTCCTCCTAGCCCGAGTAATGCTTGAACATGGTGAAGAAGATCTGGAGGCGAATCCTCGAGGAGTCAACTCAGGCGATCTTGATGTCCCATCCGCACAGGGACATACACAGCTCTATGGAAAGGCCGCCGAGCAACTCGCGCAACGGTACGGACTAGAGCTTGTCGACCCTAGTTACTTCTTCACCCAACGTCGTTGGGACGAGCATATCCGGGCTCTAGAGAGGGAGAAGAAAGGTCAGGGGCAAGCAACCTGGAGCGCGACTGAGTATCTACCTCAAGGGACATGCGGAGCAGTAGCGCTTGATCAAGACGGTGTGATCTGCGCCGCAACCAGTACAGGAGGTTTGACGAATAAGCTCACTGGTCGTATTGGTGACACGCCTGCAATTGGGTCAGGCTTCTGGGCAGAGGAATGGGCCGAGGATGGTGATCCGACCGGGTCGTCCACGTGGGATCGCTTGAAGAAGGTCATGACCGAGTCGGGCCCCTCACTGGTGCTCAGCGATGTTCTGAGAGGAACATTGGCAGACTGCTTTCCGACTCCTGTGACGTATACTCCCCTCGAGCTCAGGGGTAAACGAGTCTCAACCACGAGGTCCATTGGTGGCTCTGGAACTGGCAACGGCGATTCCTTTCTGAGGACAAATGCGCTACGAACCCTTGCAGCTATGGCGAGGTGGAAACCAGAGGCAGGTTCCAAAGCTGTAACCCATATTGCAGGCCCAGGCGGAGAGCTGGAAAGAAGTGCGGGTGATAGATGGCGCAGGACGGGTGAGGGTGAAGGCGGCATCATTGGCATCGAGAGTGTTGTCGTTCGTGACTCGCATGGTCAAGTCATTGAGACTCGGTCTGAAGTCCTAATGGATTTCAACTGCGGAGGCATGTTTCGAGCCTGGATTGATGACGAGGGAAAGCCCCAAATGAGCATCTTTAGCAATGAGCCGTCGAGCGACCTATAGACAAGCGAAAGCAATGAGTGCCCATAGAGTGAACAGGAATGTCATTTATATTCGTTCTGTACCCAATCCGCGATACATAAACGCAGCATAAATATCTGCAGCAGGAATTTCCCATTCCTATATCTCTTGGACCTGCTGGTCCATGTGTACTCCCAAGTTTCTCTCCGTCGCTTGGTATAATACACAGTCGCTCTCTTTTTCCTCATCAGACATAAGTTAGTCTGTATTCGCAAGAAGTATGGCAACTCCATCGCTAAACCAGATTCCACCTTCCCGAAACCCTTCCGATATCTTGTTCTATTATACATGGAACGCCGGCCCGATGCGAATTGAAAGGATTAAAACGTCTGCCAGATTTTTGTACGTGGTGATGGTGATATTGGTGCTTAAAATACAAGAGGCATGGCTCTTCGAAAGCCCGACCCGGAGAATTTGTTGGTCGTCGTGGTGGAGTTGAGAGTGGGGGAATCGAAGGTTGTTCGATCGTCATTTATCGATCATAGTATTTCGTTTCGTCAGATGCTGGCTCACAGAGTAGCCTCCTGAGGTGGAGGCTGAGGAGCTTCTAATTTGGTGCTACCAGCAAGCATCTTGGAGAAACCAATACCGACGCCCTCGATAACGGCAAGAAGAACAGCACAACCGATGGCACCGTTTCGGGCGGCCTTGTAGCCACCTCGGATGGCGAGAGAGCCACCAGTGAAGAAACCAGCAATAATAGCGTTGTAAGGATCCTCCTTCTGGCGAACACCCTTCACAGCGCAGTCGAACGTTGAGAAGAGACCTCCCCAGACACCAAAGTTACCACCGAGAACCGGGGCGCGCATCTTGATGGCTGTGATGGCACCAATGCGTCGCTCGCCATAGGGAGAGTTACGGAAGCCCTTGATTCCGTGCCAGATAGTACCTCCAATAGCCTAGCGAGGCAAACGTTAGCTGTATCCCAGTTTATGCTCATCGCAATTGTCGCTGTAATCCATCATCCACAGCACGGAGGGCTTAACTTACGCCCATACAAAAAGCACCACCAAAGTCATTAAGAATGACCCAAGGGCAGGGGTCTCGTCCGTGATCCATGGCTGATTATGTGTATTAAAGTTGTAATGGTGGGGGAGGGCGAGGGTTCGAGGACGAGGCTGATGACGGCGAGGTTTGGATTTGAAAAATGTGAGGTCGCTGTAAAAGGTTGCGGCCACCCGGGCCTTGAATCGCGCAAAGAGTGAATTTTTCGGTGGCGGCTGTTGGATTATCCGAGTATCGATAACGGTTTAAACCGGCCTCGGCAGCTCGAGGCTTCCATCTTGACCAGTCCTTAATCACTCCTGTCTGAAGATGAAGCGAAGAGGGTGCAATCCAAAGCTGGACTCAGAACAAGCTCTGAGCTAAGATTTCATTTCGTAAGAGTTTGTCTCTTCTTTTTTGCGATTCTGGAGCTGTTCGTTGGGCTACTCTTCGTTCCCTTACCAGGATTTCGTCAGTATTGTCCCACTAAACCCCAGATCCCGTCCCGGCCGACAGCGGAGCAGGAGCTCAACGACATGCCTATTCAGGCTCGCCGAAGATTGATGTGAAGTCATAAACCCATATAAATGTAGTATACGACGGAGCCGGCACTTATTTAAGGTAGTAATGTCTTGTGCCTATCAAGGTGAATGTTTCCCACCATCGCAACTGTGCACCATGCCTCTCAAAGTCTTGCCAGCTACCGAAGCCGATGCTCATAGAGCTGCGGCCATTGAGACCGTTGCCTATGGCCCGAGTCCAGTAGGCGCAGTGTTGTTTCCGGGAGGGAGAAGTTCTGAGTCCTCAACAAGAGTCGCGGATCTCATTGCCTCTCTCCGGAAGGATGCGGCCTGTCGATGGACTAAAGTCATCGATACTGATATAGAGAAAGAGGAAGACCAGATGATTGCCTTTGCTATGCGGTATATCTGGGAGACTCCACCAACAGAGGAGCAAAATTCTTTCCCTTCTTATTGGGGACCTAACTGTAATGCGGAAGCATGCGAACTCTTCTTCGGAGGCATGGACAACATGAGGGTGAATTACATGAAAGGAGAGCCATATGTTTGTATGTCTCAATATTGGATCTTATATTAGATATGTTCTCTGACTAGCCAAAGCCCTCAGATCTGAAACTCCTGCATACAGACCCGAAGCACCACAGACGTGGAGCAGCCTCCCTGTTGCTCAATTCGGGCCTTGCGGAAGCTGATCGTATGGGCGTCCCAGCATGTTTAGAATCTTCAGTACAAGGACGAAAGCTTTATGAGAAATTTGGCTTCGAGGAAGTTGATAGCCATACGTCTGACTTTTCAAGCTGGGGTGGTCCATCAGATGTCACAGTTCCTCTGATGATTCGTCCTGTCGGAGGTCGACCAATTAATAAAGAGAGTCAGTGAACGGCAAGTCGATGAGGCAATCGCCTTGCAAATCGAGAACATGTCTAGCATAGACATTTGGTGCTATATATATAGTAGTAGTATGAGTTTGTAGCCTTGCCCATTCATCAGGCATTGTTGATCAGATTTATGAGCAGACATTGATATGTGGTCGCTCTGCCTATGAGATTTTAATGAGAACTCCAAAGAGTTCAATCGTATTGGAGGTTTCATTGTGGTCATTTAAGTGACCTGGCTGTGAGGAAGTTCGTCTCCAATCCCTTTTGGTCGCAAGAAAGGAGTCGTAGCAGTATACTGCCACGATGGCCCTACCAGGATCATATCTAATTCAAAAGAATGGCTTTTCAATGAATGTTAGACGAAATCGATGAGAAGAAGAAAAGTAAGTGAGGACACACTTATGAGATTGCCGTTATCTGATCATCTTATCAATGGGTCCATCCATCGTGTTCACTGATGGAATCTTCGCGAGGACCCTGAAACCGCCGGCTCGTTAGGGGCTGAGTGGCTGGCAATGGCACGTGCGCACCCAGTAACGGAAAGGTTCATGGCAGGTTCAGTGCGTCAGTGGGGCATATTGAACCCTGTCGGGGAGCAAGAAAACATAAGACTATGAAGAAGGTGTCAAAATAAACTTAGCAAAGAGTCCCCTAAGTTTAGGCTAAGTTACCTAAGTATTCTTGTCACTTAGGATAAAGGTCTTGAGTTTTCTTTCCTCCACTACCCTGTATTCCATTAGGTTTCCATCGTCACTCTGCATCCAATGTCAAGTCGAGTCGCGTTGGACAAGCCAGGTCTTAGTTCTTGCACTACTTCAAGTCTTTTTTTATGTGTTCTCGAGTAACATCAGTTCGAAGAATATCATCTTTATTTATCGCCAATGTCGTCGGAAGAATTATCTCTACCTGTTCTCCCTGCTGTGTCGTGGGACGAGCAATCGCAGACCTTCAGCAACAATCCTCGGAAACGCGTCCGCAATGCCGCTTCAAAGCACGCGCCATCCTCAACTTTCAACAATTCAAGTGATCCCGCTATATTCTCTAGTGATGATGACCCAGCATTGGATAATTATGTAGAGGGGAGACGAAAGAAGAGATACATTGGTTCATGGTTCCAGCAACATCCCACCTCTTCCGACTCAACCTTCACTGAGATTCTCGTCCCCAAGCAGAGGCGTCAGTGGACGCGACAAGCAGACAGTGGTGTCTTCCTCGGCAGTGATGGTAATGAGAGCGATGTACTAGAAACAGTACCAGAAGTTCCGAAACCCAGACTTCCACAGCTTGATCGCGTCGTGCGCCGCGTCTCAAGAGCTGAACAAGCTGCCCGTGACAGAGTCCGTGCATGTCTTGACGCGGGCGAAGAGACAATTGACTTTTGGTCATTGGGACTGGAAGATGTCTCAAATGATACAATCAGTCCTTTGTCGCAGTTTGCCTGCATCCCTGTCGTGACCAAGGATGTTGCCTTCGAGCAGAAGGATCCCGAGCTTAAGATCTATATGGCCCAGAACCGGTTGACTCGGGTTCCTGGTGCCATCTTCGACCTAACGCATCTCACAATCCTGAGCCTCCGTCATAACAAGCTCACCGAACTCCCCCCCGCTGTTGCGAAACTTGATCATCTGAAGGAACTCAACGTATCACATAACCGTTTACGGCATTTGCCCGTGGAGTTGCTGGAGCTTTTCGCACCAGATAGCAAACTTGACAAACTCGTTGTCCATCCTAATCCATTCTGGCAACCAAATGAGAGCTTGGAATCGGCAGATGCTCAGCTGAGCAACACACTCTTCTTCCAGGCCGGGGCGGGAGCCTCGCCGACGCCACGTTTAGTGAGTCGTGCACTGGGTCGAAGTCCTCTACAGCTCTCAGACAGTACGGGAAGGATTCTTTCAGACTTCAAGTTCCCAACAGACCATACAAAACTCATTTTGCCTGTTGATGAAGGAGAGCCTGAGTTTTGCCCATCGTCCTCAGTCTCATCCATGACAGAGTCACAACGTCTCGAAGGTGCAAGCCGTGTGCCTAGTCTCCTCGAGACAGCCCTGCGAGCTTGTTATTCCAGCACTCAGCTTTCGGAGATGCCGTACTACATCCCAGAAGGCCTTAACCATCTCAGGAAACTCCTGGAGCGAGCACAAAGGCAGAAAGAGGCTGGTGGATTGTTATGTTCACGCTGTCGAAAATTAATGGTCATTCCCACCACCAAGTGGGTTGAATGGCGAGAAGTTCGGGCTTGTAACAGGACCAACCACGATAACCCAGCTCTCGTACGGATGACACCGTTGAGTATGGCGGAAGGCGAGAGGACGATACCGTTTGTTAATCGAGGATGCTCATGGCGATGTCGCCCGGGAGACATTGATAAGAGCAGCTGGGGGCTGCCGAGTGGAAATCTTGTCACAGTGACAAATGAGGAAAGCTAGCAAGCATATTTGGATAAATGGCGTTCGAAGGAGAAGCAGATTGAAGAGGGCTTTAATGATACCTTGCCTTGTCTTTTCGTAACATACAGGCCTGCCTTGCACGCGTGCTAACTTCGCTGATGCTTACAAGAGAATCGCTAAGGCTGGGTTGTGTCACTACTCATGGAATTGGTCACTTACACCCTTGGCCAGATCACAACCTGTCCCCTGTCTCTTTCAAGTGCATGCATGCGACGCCGCCTGGTAATCCCGACACCCCGGATCAGCAAGATAAGCAAGCTTTGATCTTTGTTATCTCTTGACCTGCAAGGGTCACCTTATGCATCCTGCCTTTCGGGGATGTGGCTCAGCATTACAACAGATTCTTGATATGATAAGCATATGCCGTAAGACCCTACTAATACAACGAGTATTCAAAACTCCCTGGAAGCATCCCTATTACAAGTACAACAGTTTCTGGAGGTTCCGTTTTACAGGAAGATCATATGCTGGTAGCCTCAGTTATCAGACGATCGCACTGCCCACAGCACGTGGTGATAGAAGGCTTGGGGATGACATGTATTTTGTTATGCGTGTTTACTGTGCGCATGCATGACCACAAGGCCTCTTGGTTTCTAGATGTTGATCAACGTCCCTGAACTTGTCATGTAGCAAGGACGGATAATGTACGAAACTGTCCCTCACTGGGATATACAGTTCCCTCCCCCGTCTTGGGCCTGGTTGAGCAAGTGATGTTTGAGGCTCTGGAAATACTGGAGAGTGAAACCCCGATCTTTCTCGAAGAGCTGTCGTGAGTCAGGGCCGCATAGGCCTTCTGTCACATCTGACAAGAACTATAGCAACATCCGTTGCGGCTTTGCGTTGGGTCATTGAGATTGACACCATGTCTGACGCTGGCCGATCCAATGGTCACTTCAACCAAAGCCACGAATTTCTTTCATGGCACTTTTAATCCCAGTCATCATCCTCACTGTCAACGTTCCGTGACCTTCCAGCCGTTCCCGTCTTGATAGATTTGCCAGCCAACCTCTCCTCCTCGGCATCCTCGGCAGCTTGCCTCCTCTTGACAATACGCATGTCAGAATCAGGTACAGCGCCGACTTCGACCAAGAGGTTGTCAATCTGTTGCATGGTTGTTCGGACGCCTCCAATCGTTGCCAATGTTACAATCTGCTTAACAATATCCCCCTTATTATATACCAGAATTGTTGGGCAGTTTCGATCGGGATAGTTCTCAATGGCTTGGCTCGCTCGGATTTCACAAAACTTGATCTCGCCGTACTCCCTCGCAGCCTGTCTCCAGAGCTCAGTCAAGACTCGCGACTCAACATTGTTGCCCATTGAAGATGTCAAGTTGACGAAAACCGGTCCATTTTGCGATGCGTCGGTGACTTCGCGTTGATACTCGGGTTTCGATAGAGGATATACGCTTCCATGCAAAGCCTTCTTTTGTAGGCTGTTCAACTCGGCCATGCGCTTTTGGCGATATTGCTCCAAGAAAGCTTCATCCTCATCGTCTTCAAGTTCGTCCAACTCGTCGAGGTCCTTGCCTTCCAAGCGATTCTCATGTGCCAATCTTCGTCCTTCAAGAATAGCCTCCTCAATCATAGGAGTCGGGCTGGGTGGCTTCTCAGGAATAACTCCATGTTTTCGAAGAATATCATTCCTATGGCGGGGTTTGAGCTAGCTCATGAGTATGGAGGGGTAGCAGAGAATTACCATTCTGTGTCTGCATTTGGATCGTCAATAGGAACATTGATGCGTTGCTCTAGCGGATTAGACATTTTGAGAGACTAAAGAAATAGAAGAAACTCTTCAAAAAGTCTCCTCTGCAATATGTATTGTCTGAAAGTGGTAGCCTACAACCGACCGACTGACGCAACTCAACTTCAGGCTCCTCCTAATCACTGACTGGCTTACGTACAGATACAGGCAGCTAGCAAAGCTCTCGATGCATAACTCGCATAAACGCCTCCAAGCACATCTCGCCTGCACAAGCTCCATCCGGCTCTATGTTATACCGAACTACCCTTGGTACAAGGCCACAATTTTACCGCTCGTTTTTTTCATCACGTGTGAGGAAGTTACAACCCTATCGCGCTTACCTGATTAGGCAACGGAATCCGCCCAGAGGCAAGAAGCAGTTGTCCCCCTCAGAGCCACCGAACTTTTCCTCGCTTACCTCCTTCCCACCCACCTTGCGAGCCTCAAATCTGATCCCGGATTTCGTCAAGCTTTCCCATTCTCGCAAGAAACCGACAAGACTTTTTTTTCGAGAAAATCAGACAAGATGGTAAGCGACTGCCTTTTTCTGACGCATTTTACGATGGACCTACGATGGGAGATGGAAGGACGACGACCACGTGTGTGAAGGACGTGGAAAGCATCGACCCCGAAAAGATCTTGCTGCCCGTGGCAAAAGTATCAATTTGATGGAGCACGACATCGATGGCACAATGGATGATGGATCGAACACGCAAAGGATATACGCAAGATGATGGAACAAGCTGGCTGACTCTCTGCCTTTTCAGGTTCTCGCCGTTGATCTTTTGAACCCTTCCCCGGCCGCCGAGGCCAAGAAGCACAAGCTCAAGGTACGATGCATCGACAAATTTTCATGACGACAAAACTCTGACAATACTAGACCCTCGTGCCCGCCCCTCGATCCTTCTTCATGGACGTCAAGTGCCCCGGATGCTTTACCATCACCACCGTCTTCTCTCACGCCCAGACCGTCGTCATCTGCCAGGGATGCACCACTGTCCTCTGCCAGCCTACCGGTGGTAAGGCTCGATTGACCGAGGGCTGCTCTTTCCGACGGAAGTAAACTGCTTCGCGGCGGTTTTATCTCCTTGGGTACTCATGACTCTTACGGTTCAACTCATGGTGGTCATCTCGGATCTGCAAAAACACAACCTCGACATGGACGGATAGAACAAACCGACGTTGCGAACATTTACCAAAAACCTCTTTGCAGATAGAAGATGGGGCACCCAGAATAGGGGCGTTTGGGGTCTCCGGATATCTTGCATGGCACATCATTCTTCTTTTTGTTTTTCCGTTGCGCGCCTTGTACTAAAGAGTCTTCTCGAGGCAGGAAGGAAAAAAAAGCACTGCATGGGTGGAAAGCTGGAGAAAGCCTTCACGAGTGTCCGGACTGGCCTGGCTAGGCTAGCTGGACACGAGGACGTGGAACCACTGGTTGATGATCGCTTCATACCCGGGTGCAGTGGGTAGCGGAGGATGGTCACTGTGCTTTTGCGAAATTCACAATGGTTTCCACATCACCTTCTTGTTGACGTGAATGTTTCTAGTCGATGCGATTGAGTTGTGATGCTATCGTGCCTGTCGTAGAGCACACTGTTGTTGATGAATTGCTATGATGCTATGACTTTTCTATCTCTTGATAATCTTTGCCAACCATACTCCTCACCAGAGCTATCGCTGTTGAGTTGAATCTACTTGATGATTGGTGGTATACGGCGTCATCGACAGTAGTCTAGACCCCTCCTCCTCTCAGTTTGCCTGGTCGTCGACTCACCGGATGACTCGACCCGGAGAGGCTCATCCGCTCTGCCGCCCATGAAAGCCTAAGGCAACTCAACTAAGTAATATTAATGTTAACTAATTTCGAACCTGGGGAACCAATTACCCCGCGAAATGCTGTTTGAAGGTATTTCGCCTTAAGCTCAATGCATTGTAGTTCGAGTCATACTTGATGATGATTGGATGGAATGAGACTTGTGAAGATTTGAACTTCAGGACATCTACTATCAAACAGATTTGCTTTCCTCATAATTTCAGCTCCATTTCATGATAAAAAACCCAACTTAGACTGTGAAGGTCTTCAGCGTGAGAAGATACTACTACATTGTCACAATTGATGATCTTGTATTGCTCATGTGACAACCTCGTGTGACGATATACCCGAGCCTCTGTCTTTCATCTGGCCTTAAGCTTGCCATGGATGGCAAATCCGAAGTGGAGCTTCAACAATGGGAAAGCAATTCAAGTTCGGCGTTGTCGATCCTGAAATTGCTAGAACTTGCCTTCAAGTGTGTCAATTTGCCACTGCCTTGCCTCCGTCTGCACCCTTGCTGATCCTCTGGCGGGAAAAGTGCAGGAATAAGCCATTGTGATAGAATTACTGCTTAAAAGGTTCAGTCTTCTATACTGGCCTATTATGTTATGTAAATAAAATAAAACCTTTTTGAATATTGAATTGTATGTGTCTACATACAAATTACCTGCGTTTCCGTCTTTTTCCTCAATACAAAGGGAGAGTACAGCATGATCATTCAAATGCACCTTGTCAGATGACTCAGCGGGCCAATAGCCGAATCTTCAATTATCAATTTACGCGAAAGCGGCACGACAAGATCGCGTCGAAACGCGGGAGTCCTGGTTCCACAGTGAGAAATTGCTGTTAAATGATTGGGCTGCCAAGGCCCGCTTTGGGGATCGTCTTCGTCTTGGGGCAGGACAAGGGCGCTTCAGTTTCTTTGACCCTGTTCTTTTCCTCACCCCAGCAACAAGCCAATATTGGCCTTCGACTTGTTTCACGCAGAAGCCCCCTCTTCGCTCTGTTCTTCTTTTGAACCCTTGTTTTCTCCCCTCGATTGCGACGTCATCTGCGTTCTTACAAGACCTTACCTCTCTTCAATTCTGTCCATTGACAAACTCCCCACTCTACCACTCTTGAACTCTGTTTCTGTACTTGACTTTCTTGTCAGTCGTTGCTTACTGCGATCTTGTCTGCAACGTCATTCCATCAGCGTAATAACTATTGACGATTCTTGTTGAATCAATCAACACTACAACTTCACACCAACTTGTTCCAAATCTGCCATCATGTCTACTCCTCGTATCAAGCGTCAATTCGCCGGGGTCTCTGCCGACCCATCTCAACGCCAAATCACTTCCTTCTTCAATGCCCGATCATCCGATGAGTCTGCGATTGCCGAGGCCGACAAGCCTATGCAACCTCCTCTTCCTTCAAACGTCCAGGCCAACCTTCTCAGTGTCGGTATGCGAGTTCGCAAGTCCGTTCCCGAAGGCTACAAGACAAAGAGCACCAGTGCTTTCAAGCTCTGGACAGACAATGCACCTGTACACGTTTCTACCTCTACTGCAAAGGCACTTGGCAAGGGTGCTTCCCGAGAGCTTCTCCCCTTCTGCGGAATCAACAAGGTCGGCGGCCTCGACACCCAGCCAGAATTCGAGGATGATGTACCAGGCCTCGATGCTATCCCCGAGCTCACCATGTCGCAAGAGAGTGCGGAGGGCGAGTCGTACGACGGTTCTCGAAAGCGAATTTTCGACGAGGATGACGATGAGCTTGACTCGAGCTTTGACATGGGCAACCATGGAAACCCTCGAGTCATGGCTATCCCAGTTTCACGAAAGGGTGCCGGTTTAAGGAGCTTTGGCCAGGACAACCGCAACTCAGGATCTGACTTTGATGAAGCTGATTTCCTCGTCAACCCCGAAATGGATCTGGCCAACTAAGTCACGGTGTTCATTGGCTCGAGCAGAGCCTTGTATGTTTTCATGTTCACTAGAAGCTATGTCACGGCGTCACAAGCTTTGGGTCAGGCGTTCAGGATTATGATTTATTAATGCTCCAGAGCGGTTGTATGTTATTGGATGGCAAAATTGCATCGGGACTCGCTGTATGCTATATGCAAATAAGACAAACCGGTCGTTACAAGACCTACAATTATATCCTTGTCCACCAACTTACATACCAACGAATGGCTCTCGGAATTCTAGCAGATCTCGTTGTCCGTAAAACTCACCAGCTACTGTCAAGATCATGTTGAGAGTTGCACGTAAATTCGCTCGCAGTCGCTGTTTGGCACTCTCCTTTTCAAGATCCTCCTCGTCTTCTGATGTCATTCCATTGCTGATCCGAGCGAGCAGTCGTTCTCTTGCTGCCTCGAGGTTCTCCTGGGGCTCCTGGGCAGCAACTTCACCTTCTTCGGCTTCTGAGTCGGTCGCGATCTCCATAGCCACATCTTCGTCTTCGTCTTCGTCTTCTATCTCACCTTCTTCAGCATCAGGCTTTGGGGGAGATTTTGTTGTGGGTTCCGTGAAATTGGGTGTCTGCTCAGCCTCTTTTCTGGACTCAGCTGGTGTTGGCTCTTCCTCATCCTGCCCAGAGCTGAGAGCACCTTCGACCTCCATATCCTCTGTGTCTGCCAGAACTTCTTCATCACTACTGCTTCCATCAACTCCTTCATGGGCCCCTAGTCCACCCTCTGCTAGCTCCTCCCTTAGAGCCGCCATCTCTGCTAGGCTCCGACCTAAGAGGACTGCTCTGCGACCAAGGTCACGAATCCAGCCAATCTCAGCGTAGTTAAGCTCGCCCTTGTGCGGCATTCTAGCAAGCAGTGCCCAGATCCAACGGCTTGTACGTTCTGGAAGTGTGTACCCTTGACGAAGGAATTTACCGCCAAGAAGAATGCGCAGGATGCGTAGTGTAGTGTCTTTAGACATAAGGGCGACTTGAAGTGGGTGGGGATCGGTTTCGCGAAGGAGTCGTGACCATGTAGCTATCGCCGCGGATTGATTCTCTGCAGGTGCATCAGTTTTTAGTCGGGCTTTGACGACACGGGAGACGGCGTTGGAGGGAAGATCGGCGTGAAGAATCGAACGTAAGCGGAGGTATTGGTCCATAACCGATGCAAAGTAAGCTTCATTCAGGGCAGCTTCTTCGTCGTATTCATCGTCGTAGTCATCCGGGTATTCGCCGCCTTCATAATCGTCATCTTCAGCCGCGTTGTCGGGCATTGCCATATACGCGCCGTCTTCATACCAGCCTCGAGAATCGCCGACACCATTGTTGTATACACTCCTATCGATAGGTTGCTCGTCTTGTTCTTGATCGTCGTTTCGAAGCTCGCGGGGTAGCTGGGGTCCTATTTGAACTTTTGGCGCAACGAGGAGATGGGGGATCCCGTTCGCTTCTTGTCTATAATACTCACCATATCAGCATCTGTGCTCTACAGTTTTGCGATCTTCAGCAAAGTCGACAAACGCGCATAAGAGGAGAACATACCTGACAGAGTTTAAATATGCCATGGCTTCTGAATCATCTTCGAAATCGTCCTCTTCTCCCTCCGGGATCGTGGTTGTATGACCGTTTCCTGCGAAGACATATTTCTGGCCCCAGGTTGGGTCGATGCCAGAGTTTTGGTGCTGTCGCGTTTTGCCGCCTTGTTTCTTTGGTCGCTTTGGTTGAGGGGCTAATACTTCGCCTTCATCGAGGTCCTCGAGATCTCGTTTGGCTGCCATTTCAATACGGTGTTGATGCTTGTTCGAGCTTGGAGAAATTACCTAGTAGGATGGGATCGGACCCTTGAAAGATGAGTGCAGTGCCTTATCGATAAGCCAACAAGCTGCAGCCCATCCCGCTTTTTTGAACATGACCCTCAACTAACACCTTGAGTATAACAATTTTTCATGTTGATAATAAGTCCACCATGAGCGTTTCTCGTGTGCGGCAATTAGCCTATAAATCAGTTCCATCTCACATCAAGTCTTGTCCGAAAGTTTATGCACGTCCTGTAACACAATGGCGTTCTCATAGTAACTACAACCACTTTGTTGGTCGCAGTGAGTAACTCGTCTTCTTAGACGAACTCAACTAACAAATACAGCCAAGCTTGCCTCCACAGACCCGAATGCTGATTTCCTTCCTTTCATGTGTAAGGAAGTGAAGCCTTTTACTCTTGCAATCAAGGATAATATCGCAACTTCTGACTTCCCAACACAATGCGCCTCAACCATTCTCTCTTCTCACTCCTCACCCTTCGAAGCTTCTGTGGTTCGTCAACTGCGCAAACGCGGAGCAACAGTGGTTGGAAAAACCAACATGGATGAATTCGGTATGGGTTCTCATTCGACAAACTCAGTGAATGGCGCAGTGAGGAATCCCCTCGCCAAGGATGACGAAGTGTCAGCCGGTGGAAGCTCAGGTGGAAGCGCCGTTGCAGTACGACTAGGAGATGCCGATATCGCCCTAGGAACAGATACAGGTGGTTCAATTCGACTGCCTGCGGCATATACTGGAACAGTTGGCTACAAGCCTAGTTATGGCATGATTTCTCGGTTTGGCGTGGTTCCATACGCAAACTCTCTGGATACAGTCGGCTTCTTGTCCAAGGATGTCAAGTTGATACATAACCTCATCTTCGAGACTGGCATGCACAACGAACATGACTCTTCGGATCCAACATCACTACCCGCCGCATCTCGAAACCGATGTGCTTCAACAATACCATCCACCCTTCCCGAGCTATCAAGACTAAATATCGGCATACCTCTTGAATATAATATTGACGAGCTTGACCCTTCTATCCGCGCCGCTTGGGTTTCTGCTGCCTCTGCTCTTGAGGCTCAGGGCGCAACTCTAGTTCCCATCTCTCTACCTTCCACAAAAGAAGCCCTTTGCGCTTACTATGTCCTCGCTCCTGCGGAAGCATCCTCGAATCTCGCCAAGTACGACGGTGTTCGCTACGGAAAGCGTGGTGAAGGTAGCGATGCAGTGGGTGAGGCTCTCTACTCTGATACCCGTGGTGAGGGCTTCGGTGAAGAGGTCAAGCGACGAATTCTCCTTGGCACATACAGCCTCAGTTCTGAGGCAATAGACAATTACTTCATACAAGCCCAAAAGGTTCGGCGGATGGTGCAGAAGGATTTTGATCGCGTATTCCGACTTGACAACCCCCTTTATGAGCCTGCGCAGTTTGACTTGAGTGACATGGCTGAGGCCACCGGAATGGAGGACAAGACTGGCCCTGTTCAAGTGGACTTCATCCTCTCTCCTACAGCGCCAACATTTCCTCCAAGACTGGAAGATCTCAAGCAGCAGAGCAGTGTAGACGTTTACATGAACGACGTCTTTACGGTTCCAGCAAGTTTGGCAGGTTTACCAGCTGTGAGTGTCCCAGCTAAGGTGGAGGGAAGTCAGTTTCCGGCAGGATTGCAGGTCATCGGACAATACTGGGACGACAAGAGGGTGCTTCAACTGGTAGAAAAGTTAAAATCCCTGGTGGCATGATTGTAGATATATTACAAGCGATGATTTTTATGATATTATTGTACAATAGAACAATTAGACGACAGCAGTATCTTGAGCATATCTGAGTGGTTCGCCTGTTCCTCCATCAAACTTCTGTTTTGCATTGGATGGGGATCATGGATGGGTATCCGGCTGACCGTATGTTTGCCGCGGTCCAGTATGAGTGACCCAAGTGCCCTATACAACAAGTAGGTGAACGGTCTGATAAGCATGCAAGAACCCTGGCTCTGCCATTCTCGAATTTCGAATGTCACCCTATCAGCTTAATATGATACAATCTCTTTCGTCTTGTATCGTTGCTGTAGACATTCAACACCTGTAGATGCTGTCGTAGATGAGGCAATGCCCACGTATCGAGCTACGCATGGCGTATTGATGAACCAGGCAGAACCTTTGTCGTTCGCTCGCCGCAGCGGCACTATCCATAATATCTTGAAGCGGCGGGAGAGTAGAACCACGAGGTCTAGCTTTCAGTAATGAATTATGGTGTTTTGCGGGCCAGCTCTTTTGGTTACTGTGCGGAGACAGTCCATCTGATCAAGGTGAGCGACTTCGGCTGTTACTTTGACTTCGACTTCGACTGCGGCTTTGACTCTGACTTCTCCTCTCATCGCGATCAACTTCCATATCATCTCTATCAGAGGCCTCTCCAGATTCTTCTCTTGTTCCATTCTCTTTCTCTGCTTCGTCCTCTTCCTCGAGAAGATCCTCAAGGTCACCCAGGGGACTGACCCTTGGCTCGAGAATTTCCAAATCTTCCAAGACCTCTCGCTTTGGCATCTTCCAAAGACTTGTACCGCATACTCGCTCCTTTGTCAACAGCTCGTCCACAAATTCGTCCATGAATGTCAACACCACGCCCGCCCTTCCTCTCCGTCGAAGTTTGCGCCTATCCTCGAGGAACGGCTCCAGCATCTCGTACACATCCTTCGCTTGTCTTGTGAGTCGGAAGTAGAAGCACGCAAGCGCGCGCAGGTATTTGAAAGCCTCTCCGCCATATTTCAGGTATTCCATGAGCACTGCATCGCTGGGCGAAAGTTCAAGTAGCTTGAAGGCAAGACACAGGAATGGACTGGGCTTTTGTGTGACACCGTACGTCCCACCAATGAAATTGACATGCTCGACGACGCGATCTACAATATCCGCTTCGTTGAGCGCAAAGCATTGCTCTTTGTAAAAGTATGAGTCGACGATGCGATCCTTGACGGCTTTTTCCATAATAGTCGCGGGATTGAGGCCGTTTGGCGCGACCGATACGTTAGAGCCACGCTCATCGAGGAAGCGACGCGCATCGGCGTGAACTGTATCTTTGTTTCTGCTCATTGTGTGATCGTGGTTTAGAAAGTTGTCGATTGTCGAGGTTGGATATGGTGGGGCTGTATGAAAGCTTGGTGTTGGAAATCAGTGAAGCTTGGATCCGATAAGCTGATAAGAATGTTGCTGTGTCAACAATGTCAACAGTGCACTTACACAGCGGTCAAGGATGACGACGACCAACTCACAACTACCTAAAAGGTACGCAAAATTGAAAGCTCAACATTTACAGTCCTGCGTTGCTGCAATTCAGCAATTCAGTCAGAATGGCTAGATTGCTTCTTTCATCCGGTCAAGTGCAGGTCATCGCATCAGGCTTCGTTGGTAAGACATATTCTCAACCTCTCCACCGCTATCCGCATTCCAGGTCATGTCATGCTAATAAAGCATTCTGCTACAGTGGTTATTTGTACATTTGCGCTCTTTATTAGTGGCTACATAATCCAGCAAAGAACGCTCAATCAACTCCGCTCAGCGATCAAACCACGACAAGAGACACGCCCGTCGCCAAAAGTCTACCTCCCCGAGAAGTTTCAAGTACGGACGAAGGAGCTGGAGGATGGCCGGGTTATCGACATAGACACAGAAGCAGATATTGAAGTGCGAAGGCAGCGGCTCTTAGTTGAGATCAAGGAGACGAAACCCAATGTCGATGTTGAGGGCAATGCCGCACTGGAGAGAAATATTGAGATTATAAAACAGCTACAGGCCAAAGTGGTGGACAAGATGTCAACGCCAGAAGGACACGTCGAGGCACCAGTCAAGAACCACAAGCCTGTGACCAAGGCAAAGAGGAGGAAGATGATCAAGCAAGAGCTTCAGAAGTCAGCCCAGGCTGAAGATGGGCTTTACTATCAACGCAGGATGTGGTGAGTTGTTTGCAACAATGCACGGTTTGATTTGAATGTGTATATGGTAATGAGAATGGGTTATGTAAATGTATAGGTTTTTAAGCATAGAATGGACAGTTTGGCTCGTATGATGGATAATAGCTAGTTATGAATTGGATATAGGTCGATTGCACTCGACACCCGAAGATTCAAGCTCCTATGTCAAAATGGCAGTTCTCGAAGACAGATTTGGAGGGGTCTCAACGACCATTGGAGCGTGAGGTCTGCACTCGAGATCATATTGCAAATCAAACAATTGTCACATACGACAGCTGGAACAGTGAACGTTAGATATCTTGATAGATGAGAAGTGGACAACAGCAGGAGACAATGCCGCTCATGAAGGCCATGGCATCCCTATGACTTCTAGTCTCAAGAGAAATGGTGAACTCGAATAAATCCACTCTTCTGTATTGTATTTTATCCATTTAATGCCCTTCCTGGAGCCATTATGTATAATAGGAGACCGTTACGGGACAATATCACTATATACGCAAATGTTGGCAACGATTTACTCACAAGCTTTATACCAATAATGAAGAAATGAATGTGGGAAAACGATCTCCATTGCAGTGAGCTCTCTCAATGGGATTTGCTCCAGTATACATCCTAAAGAAGACATGACAATGGAGTGTCTTACAGGCAGTTAGATTTACCGAACGTTTGAACCTCGCTCTTATTTGATCAGAGAGCTCTATTATAACATCGAAAAAACCTCCGATGGACAACACGATACTTACTAGATACATTGATGTTAGAATCAACCCCAGAACCTTCAGTGTGATGCCGGAAAAGTATTCCATTGTTCGATGTAACGCCATTGTGATGGGAAAACTAGTGGTCGAGAACGAAGGCCAAAGCGTTACTTCGGCTCTGTTCTGTAATACAGCGCATCCAAATTCCGTTCTTGTCCATTAATCCACATTCGTGTTAACAGAAAAGATACTTGATGCTACATTTGCTGAGTATATCGGTCACAGGGCCAGGAATTCTCCGTTACCATGACACCCTGTGTCTGATGCGAAAGGGCGGAAGCCAATAGAAACGCAATGTACCGATAAAGATGCGAGCAGGGATTGCTTAGGTCCAGCTGTAGAAACAGCCGGAAAGAAACGAAACTTACGAGGAGATTGAAGTGAGTGATGGAAACCAGGACACCAACCCCACACTCACTCTCCCCTGAACTTGGAGTCTTGAGTAGTGTGATATCTCCTAGGGGACATCGAAACAATCTCGGCCAACTAATGATGGTGTGAAAGACGTTGAATCATGCGATAATTCGATCGAACAGATCGTGATGGCCTTGCTTATAATGTGAAAGCGATATTGTATCTCCTCTTACGTGATAGGCCAGGCAAGGGAGGGCATAAATTCGCCGGTAGCTTAGCTAGCCGGTAGATCAAGAACTAGCAGTTCTGAAGTGGTTGGCCAGGAATCATCGCGCAACATCAGTAGCTTACCACAAGGCTCTGTCGAGTTGAGCTCATCCAAGCTCTTGGTGTCAATTCGGCTGTAGTGGTTCGTATCCATAGTCACTTTCACCCACCCACTCACTCACTGCAGAGAATGATCGGAGCAGGCCCGTTCAGCTACAGTAGCAGGAGCCGAAAGTCCGGAGCATGCAATTCTCTAATGCGATTGGATGCCGAATTGGTGGGAACTTGGGATAGACGAGTCTCTTAGTTGATGTAACGAGCAGGGCAGACAATGTTAGTGGACAACCTGTAACTGCGAAGGATTGCCGAGATATCTGTGCAAAGTTGCCGAGATTCTTGGAAGAAGTCGATGTTCTGAAACGGCCGGTTCGACTTATGTCAAGTTTTGAGATAATGCACGTCAAGAAGACGCATGGCATGTACCTGCATGTAGTGCCTCTTAGCTGAGATATCATCGTGATCGAGATTCTCTCGAGCACAATCCACGTTCAGGCGCAGCAGGTAGCTGACGTCCCCCCACAATAGCTGTCTGGATGCCTACCTTACCTAGGTAGTTACCGTCGGATCAACTTCAAACTGACTTCTGCGGCTCAATTGACTAATCCATGTGAACCTTGCAGCTTTTGTAACGGGCACGGAAGACACGGAAGATCACCACTGGCCCGTCTGCTTCCTCACGGTCGGGACTTTGAAGAGTCACTGCCGAAGAATAGACCTTCGGTTGCCGTTGAACCCGAATCCGAAGTTCCAAAGGTCAAAGTTAAAGGCCAGAGCAAGGAAGTTGACGGTTATGATGGACTGTAGTTGGATCCTTGGCGGCGCGCCCGCACCTTGGAAGTTCCGGACATAATCAAGGCCACATGGCATGGCCAAGGGAGCAGAATAACCTCAAGGTAGCGCTGTTGACAAGTACCGAAGAGTACTTTTAGGCAGTATACACTGGTGCAGCTTTAGTGTTTCTGCAATGTCTTTGATCATATCGCAATGGATGGCATTCATGTTTTGGTGACGAAATACGCCATACGTGGCGCTGCATAACAAACGTAAACGTTCCCTCCCCGCGCTCCCGTGTTTTGAAACAGCTACCCGCGACCACTGACGTCTTTTGCGAGGCCTAGGATCTACGATAAGCGCAAATTCCTAGACATGGCCAAAAATCGGACACCTTCTGGCCTTTCAATCGAGTAATGATCGAGACATTGTGCGTAGACACGCATCATAGGGGCAATTACACGTAGCTAGAAAAATTAGGGGACGTGAAACATCAACAAGCTGAAACAAGGCGTAGAGCTCACTTCTCAACGTTCATTTGCTGACCAGGTTTGCCACATGCCAATCTTGGTGCAGTCATACATTCCTGAGCCTCGATTTTCATCTTCTTTTTCGCCTCCCCCTGATGTCGTGCCGTTGCGAATTATCGTTTGCTCGAGTTGTGCGATTGATCAGCAAGGGCATGACGAAGCAAATTGCAAAGGGACGGTTTTAGGCAATCGTGTCTGATCACCGTGTTTTGGGCTTTTTAAGTTTCGTGGCCTGATGATCTTCATGGAACCCTGGGTACCGCGGCCGCCGTCACGAGGGCTTCTTCACTGCCCCTCAACTCCGGCACCGTTACGATTACAGCACATGGAATGCCTTTGACTCTGGGAGAGTTCACGGATTACCTTGTACCTTTTGGAAGCTCAGCCTCGTTCGCTTATTAGGCAATCTCTCGGACCATTATCAGCAGTCAACCCATATCCCGCCAAGACCCCAACACGAAGTGACTCATTTCCAGTGCCATGATTTTGTCATCAGTAGAAAAAGGAAGAAAGAACGCGGCTGTGAATGCCAGGGATCAGGGACCGTTGAGACTAGCGCGGCCAAAAGCCTCGCTTATTAGTGCACAATTTGACGATGATGATGTGAATTTCCCCAGTTCCCATGGCCCGGGCTTCGGTGAGGCCGCTCGCCAACAAATCTCATCATCTCCAGTAATATTTCACGTCAGAATTGTGATATTTGTGGAAATTCATGAGGCTGAAAATGCAGCGTGAAAGTGCAATGCTCGGACCACAATCTGGACCCAAGGTGTAAAACGGATGCTGTTTAGGCTCGGTATCAAAATTTCACATGGCAAAGTGAGACATGCACGATAATCAAGGCTGCAGGATATGGAGACGGCAAAATGTAGTATTCAGCCTCAAGAAGAGACTCCTATGGTAGATTGTTCGGTAGAGTAAGAAGAATGCCGCCCAAGGACAGGGAGAGAGTAATAGTAGAGTAATATGTAGTAGAAAGATCCATGTGAGATGTGTGTCCAACACAATATCCAAGCCGTAAGTCCCATAATCCCATACTTCCTAAATCCGTAAAACCCAAAAATGATCGCTTTTATCGCTTTCCCAAAAGTCCCAAGGCTCATATAGACAAAAACTCCAGGCCTCCATTGATGTATATAGACATGAAAGAAAAGAGTCAAGCCCGGATAATGGGCCGAAGGATGTTAAAACAGCCGTAAGATGTCATTCAAAGAAAGAAAAGAAGCAGATGGTATGTGCTGAAATGGGGTATCGACGAAATATCATGACATGAATGAAATAAACAAAAGATGAGAGGGTATGTTGAGTGAGTAGTGTAAGGTGACAGTAGTTTAGAAGCTGTTGCGGTCCTGCTCGCATCGCTGGTTGTCAAGGTCATCCTTGTGGAAGACAATGCCGCGACGCTTCCATCCTCCGCGTCGGATAAAGTTGTCGACGCTGTCAAGGGAGCGCATGGGAGGACGCTTAGGTGCCAGACCAGGTCGGGCAGTGTAAGTTGTGTTGATAGAGACAGGCTTCAGTGCTGAGGCGTGACGTGATAGACGACGCATCTCAAGGACTGAAGCATCATCGGTCTCATCTTCAGAGTCTTCAGACTGAGTGACTTCGGAGTCATCCTCCTCGTCCTCAAAGGTCTGGATGCTCTGGATAGTAGATTCGGACCAGCGAGACTTGGGCATCTGTGGTCGTTTCGATAGTGTTGTAAAGAAGTAATCCCTTGGCTCATTGCCCTCCTCATCGGCTGCATCCATTGGGCTAACATGAGGAGGTAGAGCCATCTCAGTTGGTTGTTGAGCAGCAATATCCTGTTCGACATAGTCCTCCTCATCGATCACTGCATTGTCGGCACCATAGAAGACAGGCTCGGCATCATCCATGCGAATAAATGGTCGTTCATACAGCCTTGGTGGTGCGTGGAAGGCGGGGTGTGAGGCGAGAGGATCGATTTCGGGTCGAGAAGCTGTTGGTGTTTGAAGGGATGGTGTTGATACTGCGGAGATAGTTGATGATGAGGATGATGAGAGAGAGCAGCCTGAGGAGAGAGAGGATCCTGAGAATGAGACCTTTCGGATATGGAGATCTCTAGGGCGGCGAGACGACTTTCGTCGCTGGCCGAAGCCATGAAGTACGTGCATGTTGCTGTGATTGTGGTTGTGGTTGTGGTGTGGTGTAAGTGAATTGGTTGTCTAAACCAATTGGTGGTGGTCAGGTCGACGTATTAGTAAACCGGAGTCGTAAGTCGTATACGTCCTGGAGCGGTGCTGATGGCTGAAAGAGTCCGGTGGTAGTGGGTGGTAGGTTGAATTAATATAAAGTGGAAGTATCACGGACGATATTATAATAACGATGTAATACTCATGAGAATTCAAGGCTACCAGGGCCGAACTTGACTGTTGAGGTCAGGAACCGAGATAACCGGGGGTGGGAGTGCGCAAGTCTATAAATAATGAACCCATCGTATTTTATCGTTGAGTGTGAGCGTGAGTGAGAGTGCAACTGGAGCTTACGGGCCATGGACGTCATCCACCGAACCGTCACAGCCGAAGTGGGCGTGGGATCCCTGCTCGCCCAGAGTCCAAGGTTGGTACTTGCACGTACCTGGAGACCTGATCTTGTCCCCTGGCCCTGGTCTTGGCCAGATCTCCACTCTGATCTTGTCTTTAACGCAGTTTCTCCCAAAGATTCCCATGCTCTCTATACACGACAGGGGTGTCCCGCTGATCAACGCCCCCTGTCTCTCAAGAACCGAGTATGTACCTGCGAGTACCTGGATTGAGGTTACTTTCTGGAGCATCGAGGAACAGGTCAGAACAAATTCTGTGGCATGTTTCGTCCGAACCTTTCGACGAAACATCTATCGCCAACTACTAGAATCCAGGAATTGATCTTCATGAACACGCCTCATTCTTCTCATCGGACTCATCACCATCAAAGTGGACACCGCTTTTTCTTTTTTTTTCCTTTTCTTTTTTTTCTCTCCGTCTATCTCAGTCTCCATCCACCAAAAAAAAAACTGTCAGCCTCTGGGTCTGGACCCTCACTGTACCTGACTTAGAAATGCTGTGCCTGGTACCTTACCTCTCGTTAGACCACGCCTCAAAAGCCTCTTTTTTCCAAGACAGGTCATCAGGCCCAGCGCCAACATGTAGCTCCCGAGCTGGAACCGAAACTTTCACGTCTATCACCATTTGCTTCTTTAACTCTCCCTTGACTTTCAGCCCTTTTCGACAAGGTCACCGCCAATTCACGTTAGGCTGCCTCCAACCCATGTAACTGCGGAGGTTGTCTATGCAGTCACGACGTGTCTGATTAATAGATGATATCGATTGGAAAAAGGGAAAAAAAGCAAATACTCCGAAAAGGCCCGTGCTTGAAGATTCCGGTCCAGAATTCTCGCTCCCAATTGAAATGCCTGGTCCATGCTCAGAAGCATGAGATGCAGGGCGAACACCATGTAGAAATGAAACAAAAGCAAAATGTCTTAAGCGTGAGCTTGAGTCTGAGTGTAAGCCAATTCAATTCCTGGGCCTGGGATTCAAGCCCATCGTGAGATACAGGGAGAGTACAATTGGTATACGAATGAAGTCGATACAAGCTCTTTCAGGTATAAGCTGATAGCAGATCATGCTGTCACTGAGCATAAAATTTGTTGGTTGGCTGTTTCGTGTGCACGCCAGCGCAGATCTGTTGCTGTAATGCATTGCACAGCAAGTTGTCGTGGCACCAAAGGGCGATAACTCAACGTCACCTATTGCGCATCTTTTCACGACTCCAGTAACAGATCATCCATTTCAAAACCATGACATGCGTAGAGCGGCCACTCCGACCGTTTACTTACCCGTTGCGTTTATCGTTACCATAGAATTAAAAAGTAGCTCCGAGGAGCCAACAACTCTCAGCTGCGGTTTCGCGCGCCAGCCGAAACTCTATTGCAGCATTTTTTCAGCTACCTATTCATCCATCGAGGATGGAGATGGAGATGGAGACTGGAGTCAGATGGAGCTCACTAGCCACCAACAGCAGATGAATGAATGTCTTCACCGCTCGCTCCGCATAATGTGACAACCCCCTTGCGTCCCAAGACCGGACGAGAGGCGGCGCCGCTCGTTCGGTGGAGGGGTTCATAGTGATGCCAAGACGCCGTGTGGGTGTCAACGATCAGGTACGCCGACGATAAAGCAGCTTCTCGACCTTGATGCAGGTACCGTAGGGATTCTCAGACAAAAAGTGCTTTGTTCGCGATCGCGTAGGCTAATCTCTAGCAGAATCGATATTCAATCTGCGCTTGCATCCGCCCCTGCTACTAAACCCTACAAGCTGAATATACGCCCAGCAACCATCATTTCACTCTTCTCGCTATTGCCAGTCGAGCTGAGATCTATCGAGATGCTCTAAACCCAATGTATGTATGCGCTACTGCGCGGCGTACATACAGTAGACTGTGTGTATCACCCACATGAAATGGTCGACCTAACTTTGTGATGCGATTTCTCACCTGCATCGTGCATGAGACTACCTATCCCGTGCCCTCTCATGTGCCCCTCATCTTCATTCTTCCCCAGACAATTTACTCTGTCTTTGTCTTTCGCATTAGGAATGACGGCCGGGCCAAGCATTCGAAGCAATTCACAGTGACAGCGGTTCAGCCTCTTTCCGGTCATACCTTAAGCGCGATTATAGAGTTGGCGGTGGAGGATGTTTCATTTTTCCCATTTGCAATTAAGAAAATAATGGGTACCACTTCACAACGTGAATCCGAAAACGGCCAACGGTCTGTCACTGGTTAATTGAACACAGGCGGTGAATCTGCTGAACCCCTCATTCCACTTATTCACATCCATTTCACGATGGAGGACTCATCTTGTACGCTGCATCCTAGTACTGAGGATCCAGGGTCTCGTCGTGGAGATACGACGGGGTTTGATATTTCGAGACCGCACAAGTAAATTCGTGTAAACTATGAGAATACGATGACGATATCAGTGGAGAGAAAGTAACGATTCCATGGAGATATCATGAGTCGCTTCTCGCTTTTTGTCTTGGCATTTGATAAACGAGATGAAAAAGGGCTCGGCAGTGCTGACCTCCGGCTCCGAGGCCGAACAATCACGGACACGATGAGACTGAGTTGGTATCGTGAAGAGTAAACATGACCGAGCCCCAGTCCGAATGTAATCACGATGTTGCAAAAGTCAAGTAATCTCCCTCCCTGCGATGCAGATCGCTAATTCTTCCTAGCTGAAGGATCTTGAAAAGTATTTTGCTTTCTCGCAAAAACCTTGTAGTCCGGACTTGGTGAAGCCGGACTGTTTTTCCAGCTCTTTGGGCGTGGCGTCGTGACAGTTAGTGCCCGCAAGCCCGTGCCATTGGCCCGTCTGAGCGTTGAATCCACGAAGGCTCATTTATCGCTGTCTCCGAACGCAGCTGAGCTGAAGATTACCGTAGCATCGGGAATATGTTTTCTTTTTTTTTCCCCTGCCATCTATTGCTTCTTTGTCAATTTTCAGGATCGGGCATCGAGATATCACATCGTTGCTGTAGAATCCCAGAGTCTGCAATTAAAAGAAGAAAAACTTGCCTGGATCAAAGATCAAAAGTGACAGGGAAAATCAGGGTATCGGTGAATATGCAGGATAATTGATGCATCCACTCATAATAAACTTTCTTATTGACCCTTTGCCTTGGTTTGACAGCGTTTTCTGACTCGGCAGCTAACTGTGAGGTTACATGGATCTCCATTCCCAATTATAGCCTGCTATAGGTCCTTTTTCTCATGCAAGTTAATTGCAATTACCAACACCACGGTCATCCTTGCGTGTTTGAGTCTGGATCTAGAACACAAATTAATTAGTTACGACACCAACCAGCAACTTTCTTAGTTCCCGTCTTTCAATTTGTTTGCTCTGCTCGTGCTTATTGGATTCCCGTATCGGGGAACCAACGTTGCATTTCGCAACTCCCAACAATTCTGACATGAGAAAAAGGTGCTAATTGCCGAAATGGCTTGGCATGGCCAGACATATGACCTACAGACAGGGGGCCAAGCAAACTTTCCAAGATTTCTCTGTCCACTCACATGCGAGTTTGTCGAAACACCATGATGTCTAGGCTGATTGCTACCCTACACGAACTGGTGTGTCTGCTGGGCAAAACGTTATCGTATTCTTGTTAATGTAGCTGCGCCTTGTTCGGTTACTCGGATGGCGGAAACAATCGTATGAAAGCAATCCGACCACACACACTTGGGATGATTTCCAGGTGCTGAAACGTGTGCATATACATGCAGGTACAAACTGTACCTTGCTCTTTTGCGATGAGATCACCACCATCTCTTGACGTTAATGACAGTCATGATCACGATCGCCTCCGACCGCCATTCAGCGACGAGCAGATACCTTCAATGACATTCATGTAAATCTCAGATTGTCATTGGCCGCAGCCCCTCCTCTATAACCCCCCAGTGTTTGAACGGCTGCCTCTATCTTGATTTCGGTCCTTTCCCATTAATCATCAATATCATCATCATCGACACGATATACGGCCACATTCTCCTTTCTCGACATCATCTTATCACGATTACAACTCATGTGTTCGTGACAATCTCCTGACGATCACCAACTAATGAAGAAATGTCTCGGTTGAATTTGAGCTCAATCGATAATGCCTGATCCTCCAATTGACACTCAGGACGATCAGTCCAACGCGGGGACCGGCGTGGCGCTCTGGCCCCTACGCAGCTGCGCTACCTTTACAATCGTGAGCTAAAGCAGCACCATTTGAAGCTTTATTCATTGACTACGCATATTCCCGCTCGATAGCTGCCTCTCTGGCGTGTCTCTTAGCAGCTTTAGTTAATCTTAGCCTTGGCCTTGTGCTGTGATATCTTGGCCTCGTCAGCCAATGTGATGATACCTCAGCCGCTCATTGGGATGCTAGGCTGTAAGAAGACGAGGCTCGAGCGTCGCGTCCCGATCGACGATGAGATGAACTGTCAATTGAGGGGATCATGCAGTGCGATTAAGAACGGGACGGTTTGAAACCCATGATAGTAATCAGAAATACAAGTACATGGTAAGGTAAGTATTGCGATACTGACGATGGCTAGGCTGAGCCTTGTTTAACGGATTCAGCTTAGACTTGGAAATTGTGAGATGCAGGGGCATTGTGTCAACGTGACCCGATGCAAGGGATGACTTGAAGCCATTGACTGATGGCAGACCGCCAAATGAAGATGTTCTCTGCCTTGGTACCGCCTTGTATCGATTATCTTTCCAAATGCATGTTGCGGTAGGGCACAGATTGCACCTACCAGTGCTTGCAGTGCGTGATATATGCACCTCACAGACTGACTTACATATGCAAGTCTCATAGCCGCAAGCCTTGTAGTTTCGAGTATCTTGTTCGATGTTGTCAATTTTGAGGCATCCCCTTCTCGCATTGTCCACCCGTTTCAAGCCTGTGAAACATCTCACCCTCCAATAACCTAGAATCAAGATCGAACTTCCATAGACTCATCGATCCTTTTGTCAGTCTGACGTTAGATGTCTTCACTTCAGTCTCGATCCCCATCTCACAACTTGTCTCTGATATCCCTTTGACCATTCGGCTGGGCCAAACAGTGACGTTACGGCTCGTCCCTGCAGCCTCAAACCTACTAATTCCCGGACCCTCTGAGCGAAACGATTGGGGAGCCGCGCGGATTTCACTCAACGCGATACAGAACTAGAGACAGATAACGCGATCTCATTCCCAAACGCCAAAAATGCCAAAACGCCATTGATGCCATTTACATATGGTACATTGTCCTCCTTAGCGACCCTTGCTTCCCGGTGTTTCAGAAACAACCGCGACATTAAGGACGGGAAGATGTAATGACGTCGACGCGGTCGTGATCGTGGTCTCTTGCAACCTTCACAGGAGATCGATCTTGATGGCATCGATGACTTTCTCAAGTTCGCGATGGCTTCCCATACACGCAATGCAAGGGAGCAAGTACAGCCTCATTTACAACACGCCATCATTCTCACCGGGAAGTCTCTTCACACGCTTCTGTTCCCAATCGTCAAGGTCCTTGCCAGCAAGTCTCTGTTTCCAAGAATTAGTGAATCGCACATCTCAAGCAACATTCTTCCTCCCGCTCCAAGACTGAGACGTACGTAGTACTCCTCCTTCATGTCCACCTTCCTTGCAGACCGGCGCACATTGAGTTCCTCGTCCTTGGTCATCTGGCGGACCTTGCGGTCGTAGCGTTCGTAGCGGACAGCAGTGGCTGGGGTGAGGACGAAGGAACCAGCGACAATGACGGCCATGAAGGGCAGGCCAAACATGAGGAAGGGATGCTTGTTCATGAGGGTGCGGTACCGCATGCCGATGCTGTTCATGTCGGCCGCGGACCGGAACTTTTTGCTCTGAAACGCCGGCATCGTGGGTCAATTGTCGGTCGGTAGGGCTGACGAAATCAGTGTAGGATATCGGAAGCTCCGTGAGCCACTTCGAACGCGAAAGGTTGTACCGTTTGTTGGTGAGCAGACAAAACGAGTTCGGGCGGTTGTGGAGAGGCAATTGCGAGTAATGCCTGACTGATAGCACGGTTGATACACGCCGGGTATGGTTTGGTCTAACTTGAAGTGTGGAGAGACGAGAATTGACCAAAAGGAAGAGTTTGATTTGATTCACGAGGTCTGAGGTCAACTCTGACAAGATGAACTGACTTCATCGCCGAAGTCCCACTTTTACCGCTCCGAGCGATCTACCTAGTGAATGGCCTGTGCGCGTTTACTTTTTCCCGAACCGACGACAGCATGGAGATTTCCGACTGCCGGACCTCGAATTTCAGGGTCCAGACTCCACTATCAATGCTGGAGCCGAGACAAACGGCTCTTGACTAATAACAAAGAATTTATCACATCTGAAGGATGTTTACCAACACAGACCACTTGTTATTTGCCACTAACTACGATGAAATTTCTTTTCAGCCTCATGTTGACCGAAATTAGGAGCCTGGATGTCCTCATGTACCGTCTTGTACCACACTAAAAGGACATGTACGGCGCCTAAGCTGTTGAGACCGGGTAACTCCATGTTACTTGGAAATAAGATGACTCACTTGTGCTTTGGACCCCGAATTCTGCCTGGCATATCCTGGAGAGTTAGTGACACCTCAAAGTGCTTGGACTCGTGTGACCGCCCTGGGAACGCCTTCACGGCGCCCAACGTCAAGCACATGCGCCCGTGCTTCTTGGTCTAGAAACAGGTCTTCAAATTTCTTCCAGAATCTGTTCCGTGCTTCTTCTAGTCAGGAACGGAACGGGCGGTTGCAAACTTTTCTCTCTCAAAGCCTGAACCCTGCTTGTTGATGAATGAAAAGCAACGGCGTTGAAATTTAGACTGCCTAGATTTTAGTTCGAATATTTTGGATATTTGGTTGAGTGGCTAATGCCTTAACGGGTCTATTGACCGTTGAAAGTGGCTGCGCCAATCAACCAAGGGTCTTTTCTTATTGCCGTCTTGGTGCCACGTTACATATCGTTTAACAGCGAGGTTGAGTTACCGAACGTGGCCGAGGAAGACACGCGTATGCTCCTGTAGTAACAAACCGTGATTAGCAATGCCAAATTATGAGAAGTGTACACTGTCAAATAACTAGAGACCATAGTATCTTGAACGATACTGGCTTTTGTTCTGGTATTGAAAACACTGACATAGATACTCCCAAGGAGCATTGAGCAGGATACCTGAAGTGAAGGGAAGGTCGAAGGAGAGAAACAACTTTGGGGCGCTTGAAGGCCCAAGACGCCACTTTAATGTTAACCTGTCTGTTCATGACGCAAGAACCGTTTGCCTCTTTTGCATATCTTTTTGGGGATACATAGCGAGCGGATGGCCTCCTTCAGCGTCGCCCCGGATGAGGGTCACTCAATTATGTTTCACGACCCCTAGGGTAATGCACAAGACGTCGCACAAGGTGTGACTTCTTGCGGCTGGGTTGGCGTCTATACCGACCATCTCAACTTTGTCATCAGCCCTTACACTGGGCTTTGTGAAGCAAACTGGTTCTTCGCTGGTATGGGCAAACTTCCGGCTGAGCACAATCTTGCGAAGAAACACATTTGAGCCAGAACCAAATCCGTAGGGTATTGTTAAGGAGAGAATCTATCCGGAATAGGCTGTGACGAGTTGCAAATCCAGGGTTGTATAAAAAAATCCTGTCAAATGCCCAGCAGTTTAGTTCATTCCGTGATTTCATTTATAAAGGTCAGTCTTCTTGTACATAAAGTCGATTGTTGAGGCCCCTAACGGCCATCTACTATTATTTCAGGGAAATGTTTGTCTCGTTTGTCTACTAAATCCCTCGACCATCGTTATCCTCCAGTCTACTTGTTCGTTTCCATAAGGTAAGTAACAAGCTTACTGATATGCGGTTCTTATGGTGGTCGAGTTGATCACAACTTCTAAAAAGAGCATCAGAAAGCCACATGTCAAGAATCACTCCATGGCTGGGATTTGGTATCGGCCCTCGATAGTTGTCGAGGTACAGGAAAGGTCCACAAACCCCCAACCTCCAACTGACAGAGTTTCGGATGGCACACTGAAGCCAAACAAGCACAGGAAAAACATTTGTAAATGCTATTGTAAACCACTAATAGTGTTACATATGTTCAGTGCAGACCCCAGCAACTAGCTCCAAATTAACACTTTTTAGGTTCCTCATTATACAGTTACCTCACTCATAAAATTCCAGTATACTCTTTGTTTCGAGGACTGGAAACTGATTCTAATGATAACGCATATTATTACCATTTACAGTAGCGAAGCAACTAGTCTAGCAATTGTGAAGTCACCGAGTTTCACAAGTGCCTTAGAAAGCCTAGAAGCAGTAATACGTGGCATTCGTGTGTTGTTTGTTACTCTCAGTGTAAGTCGATTACCAACTGTTTTCTTCTTTCTCGTTCTCCGTTACCAGGGACTTTCGGTAGGATGGCAGTTGCAATAAATTATATTATATAATTTCATATAATATCTTCTGTGTTCCAGATTCTCCTTTCTTCATGTGGCTCGAGATACCCAGTCAGGTGTTATAGTTGGTGTAACTCCTCCGTAAATCATTTCTGGCTGCTGGAATCACCACATGCGCCATTTGCGGCCAATTATATATCCATTGTATAGTACATCCATCAGTAAATAAAATATAACACTGTAGAGTTGCTTCAATCTTCACATATCTTAATAGTTCTCGCTTATTAGAAATGACAATATTGGCTTGCTTTCCTTCGACCGGTGAGGTTATATGAGTTAAGTCACTTTCACTTGATCAATCATTGGTAGCTAGAGTACAAGAAATCACTAGATATATTATTCTGTTTTAGAAATATCAGCATTGTTTAATACTGTATCTTGGAATTGCACATAATTTAGCAGAGGAAATCAGTGGGATGTGTGCAGGGTAAGCAGTTTGTCAGAGGCTAGGTACTCTCAGTAGATTCTACTTGTATCTGCCACTAAACTCTCCACTTGATATCAACACAATCATTGGACAACCTAACTTGAACCCTTCCATTCATGTCCAATCAACCACAGCAAACCAACAACGATTCAATATCCTACAGACTCTTCCTTCGCTACTTTTGCATCTTTGCTGCTCCATTAGTGTTTCTCTTCATATTCAAATCCTTCTCCACCAAGACCAAACCAGAGATTCAGGCAGAAATCAAGATGTCAGGAAAACTCCCTCTCGTCTTTCCTGCGGCATCCCGCCACACGGCTACCGTCATCTTTGTGCATGGCCTGGGTGACACTGGCCATGGCTGGGCAAGTGCTGTTGAGAACTGGCGCCGACGAGACAAGCTCAATGAAGTCAAGTTCATTCTGCCTCATGCTCCTGAAATCCCCATCACTGTGGTGAGTTGACCTTTGAGGAACCTGTTCAAGTCTCAACTAACACGTTTAGAACATGGGAATGAGAATGCCTGGATGGTTTGACGTTGTAAGTTGCTCTGACACATTTGATTGGCTACCCTGACACGAAGCAGAAACAACTCGGCGGAGACGTTGATAGCCTGGTCCGCAATGAGGACACAGAGGGTATCAAGCGAAGTCAAAAGTACTTCCATGATCTCATCCAAGAGGAGGTCAACTCTGGCATCCCCCCTGAGCGTATTGTTCTTGGAGGTTTCTCCCAGGGAGGCGCCATGTCACTCCTTGCTGGTCTTACCTGCACAAGCAAGCTGGGCGGTATTGTCGGCCTTTCATCATGGCTTCTCCTGTCCAAAACCTTTGCCGACCTTGTCAAGCCCACGGATGCCAACCGCCAGACTCCTGTGATGATGTTCCATGGCGATGCTGACCCTATCGTTCCTTTCCAGCGTGGAAAGCTGAGTGCCGACCTGCTTCAGGAGCTTGGCTACGATGTGTCATTCAAGACTTACCCGTAAGTGACCAGTGCCATATTAACAAATAGATGCTAACTCTTGATAGTGGTATGGGTCACTCTGCATGCCTGGAGGAGCTTGATGAGGTTGAGGCGTTCCTGAGAAAGCAATTGCCCCCCAAGAACTAAAGTTATATATAGTACAGACCTCACAAAGCATAGACTTGTGAACCTTTGAACACAGAACACTCTCTTGTGCGAAATAGAAGACAATAGACAGTCTACCAACCGCCAAAGGTTTCCAAAATCTTGATATCACATTATTCTGCCACGAGTTGTGAAGGGGCCAATCATATAGACTTCATATGCCGCGTGCTCTATATCTGACATCGCTCATCGATACCTCGTGATGCCAAAAGATCTATAAATTCTCCGTATGGATGGATGAATGCCCGCCAAATGACGTGCACTCCACTACCTACTGAGTGGCTCAGAACGCCCTACCGAGTTGCATGATAAGACCGGGCCACTAAGTGCCCTAACGCCTAGCGCACGCGAACCTTCTATCGGTGGGGAGATGGGCTCGAAACAACAGACCCTTGATCCTGGACCACTTCTTCTCCAACCTTCGCCAACCGAAACCTTGGTAAAGTCGATAACCTTGACCGTCACTCGGCAAATCTAAATTGACGCATCAACTTCACTGTTGTGAAGCACACAACTATATCTGAAGTTGTGTCGTTTGTGCGCCTTAAAGAACCAGTCTCACAAGCCCGAGCATACCCCGATGATCGACCACCCAAAGTAAACAAATATGGCCTCCGAAACAATATCGCGTCCAGTGTCGCCGACACCGTCACAGCTACCGCCCGTTCCGGGATCGCCAGTCTATTCTCTTGCGTCGACTGCAAACCCGTTATCTCAGTATAATCTGCCTTTGCCGCCGCCCCCACGATCTTCACATGCTGTCCTTACAAAAGCCGACCTGGAGCTTTCTCAGCAAGCTTACTCCGATCTTGTTGCCTCCGCAAAAGGCTACCGACTGGCACTCGCCGCATTGTCAACAGCCGCATCGACATTTGGATCAGCACTTGAAGCATGCGCCAGGTTAAAGGAAGCTCGCGCCGAGCCCATCGGTCCGTCTGGGACTAATATGACAGCAAGCTTTACAACCAAGGGTTCCTGCACGGCCGATACGCTTATGTCCGCCTCCGGAGTACACTACCTTGTTGCCAATCACCAACAGATCCTCTCTGAGACGGTATATCGATCCTTCGAAGTACCACTGCTCCATGACCTGGACAAGTGGCAGACCGTTATTGACGATGAAGAGGAGACGTATAAACAAAAGATCAAGGCACAAAGCAAAGAAATCAAACGACTGGAAAAAGAGGGGATGAAATTGCATAAACAGAGGAGACGGGATGTTGGTCGATTTAGGGCACATTTAGTCGAATTGACGACAAAATTGGATGGCTTAACAACGTTGCATGCCGACCATGCACGGACACTATTGAGGGAGAGTCAAGAGACAAGTGGAAGGATTGTTGAAGCAAGCTGCAGTCTTGTACGTGCAGAGGTGGACATATTTGAAGGTCTAGCGAGGAAAGGCTGGAGCGGAGGCGGTCTGGACGATCTTCTTGAAAAGGGTCAAGATTTATTCGCAACGGAGGAAGATGTTGCGAACTTGGGCAGTGGTGGTAGCGGCGACACGCCCAAACTCTTCTCCATCCTCCCCCCTAAGAGCATACTTGCCGACACAGGATCAGATCTATCCCGGAGTCACACTAGAGGGGACAGTCTTCTTATGGATACGGAACGGTATCAATCTCTAGCAGCACTGGCATCTGACTCTAGACCCACTGGCGGCGTTATGAATGACAGTGACAGCGTCTTCTCAACCGACTTCAACAAACCCCGCAATGCAAGGCCGTTCTCGCCACAGCCTATTCGTCGCATTCCAACAGATGTGACATATGATTCTCTAGGTGGTAGAGCAGAAGGCCTTGAAAACGGAGACGACGATTTGAACAGGTCGGAGCTCCTGATGCCTGTTGTGGAAGCTGATGATGCAGGAGCAGAAGAGCAACAGAATGGGGATGGTGGGCATGAAAAAGAAAAAGTTCAAGAGGAGGAAACGAGAGGTCGGTCAGGATCACCAAGTTCGGTGAGAAAAAGGGCAAATTCACAGCCACTCATCACAGACGCTAGCTCAGCAGCTGCATGGAGTGGTGATGAAGATAGAAGTCCAAGCTGAAACTGATTAAGTGGTGAAATGACTTATCCTCGTGTTCGGGATTCATCTACAAGGGCGTTTATACGGGCATTTGGGAAATATTCTCTTCACGGAGAGGCAGCAATAGATTTTGCAAGAGTACTTTGCTCTTGATTGATAGTGTACAGAACATTATACGGATTTTCCACACTCCATCTATTAAGCATGTCGACTAAAGCAGACACCGTCCCAATTCCATAACACGCCCGACGCCATGATCGTTATTACGCCGTGGTCAATGATCAAATTCTTCGTCTCTCGTACATTCTATCACGGCCGCCCGACGATCGTCGTCTTTTAGACGTCGACCCCTTTCGTTTGGACGCTGCTTTCAACACCTTTGGCTTCCAACGCCGACCGAACGTCCTCTAGTCGTCCTTGTCGGCATTGAGTACATCGCCGCTGAATAGTCCAAAAGTAGCGTCGAGCCACCAGATAAGCTTCCAGTAGAGACTGGCCTTGTTCCAGTCAAACTCGCCAGTCTCGGTTCGTGGTACTTCGTTACCGATCATGCTACCGCCGAACCACTTCACAAAGGGAATAGCATTGACGACCCGTTGCATCATAGTCTGTTGAGGTAGGAGAGCTTGCTCGGCGGGAAGAATGGTAGCGCGACGGGCAGTAGGGATGCGGCGGCAGAAAACGCTGTCGCCATCGCGGATCTCCATGGGTTCGATGCTTGATGTGGTAGCTTGAGGAAGGGGGAAAGGCTCGGTGATCGTAGCTGTAGAAGCGTGAGAGTTGCTGATAGTTCCAGTATCCATGGTAAAGCTAGATGTCTGCGAATGAGGAGGAGAGAGATCGAGGAGCCGGCTGTTAAATGATGTAGGCCCACTGAAGCTCTTGCGACCATTGGCAGTGGGAACAGCAGCAGGCATACTCTGTGAGCGTGAATGGTCTGGGACGACCTCGATATCGGGACAAGCCTCGTCTTTGGCGGGAGGAACACCTCGGTATGGCTCAGCATAAACCAGGTGGCCCAGTATCCTTTGAGGGCTGGCAAAAGTAGCAGCTTCGGCAGCTTCTCTGCTTTCGAAGGTGACCTTCACCCAGTGCTCTCCGCCATCTGCGTGGTTCACCATAGCTCGCTCATCGGCTGTCAGGTTGCGACGTCGCGTAAAGGCAGGGTCGCGCAACTCAGATTTGTATCGGCGTTGGCTGGCAGGAGGTTCGCGAGGGTAATCCTCCAAGATCGCGCCGGCAAGGGATTCATAGTGGGAGATAGCAGCGTACTGCTGGGTTGATGATCGGTAACCGCGAAGGATGAGCTCGACGGGTGTAGATGTAACAGATCGCTTGACGGGAACCTCTTCTTGTATCAAACCACTGCTCTTACGCTGAACAGTTTGAGATGGCGCTGTTGCAACCTGGTTCGATACCCAGTCGCCAAAGAGCTTGTCTGCAGCAGCTAGTGTAGGATTTTCGCGACTGCGTGCGGGTGTTCCAGTACGCGATCGTGAGCGCCGTGTGGATTTACCGAACGAACCAGACTCGGCGGCGCTGCGACGTGATCGTGCGCTTCCTTGGGGAGCATCTTGTCTTTTTCGCGTTATGTTAGCATTGATTCAAATGGGAAAAGAGGAAGGCATACTGGGTGAAATACATGGCATATGGTCGCTTTACACCATCATCGCCAACGTAACACTCGTCGTCAGGAACGTTATGTAGAATGAGAGGGGCCATGATGAAGGCTTTGGTGGTATAGGAAGCTGACAAACGGCGAGGAGGGGGGGTCGAATCGATGGGCCGTAAGGATACCGTAGGAGGTACGAAACCCTAGATGGCGATGTTTGTCTGCACGAAAGGAGTTGAGGTTGCTGACGGTTGGACGAGCCGCCTGTTCACATGCCCAGTAGCAGTTTCTGAAGCTGCCCTGACTTGCAATTTTTGGCGGGCTAATCTGGCAGTTGCACAGGCAACCGACCACTGAACGTAGCTGCGTTGGTGCAGTTGTGGGGCCAATTTATCCGGCTCCGTGAACTTGAGCTTGCCAGCTGTAACAGCCAATTCTGAATGTGAGGCCTTCCAGGCTTTCAAAGGTAGTAGGCTCATTCTTTGTTCTACGGCCTTTGCCTTTAAGCAATTCCAATACTCAAGTTCGCTTGATCCTTTTATCCTGCGTCGTTCTAAGTTTGTGTGCTTATTGAAGTCAGCGGTGATTGGCTCCTGAACTTTGATTGTGTCTGTGACTAGAGCGCTCTATTCGTTTGCATAAGTTAACTCAGTATTATATGAAGCTCCAGCTTTAATGACTGGTTTCATAAATCAAATTCCAGCTCGAGTATCATAGCATAAAAGCGCAACCATGTCTCAGATCCCTCCACAGTCGGCTACGTAACCAACATTTCCGTGATGAGCTGATTCAGCATCAAATTCATCCCACTTCAGCTGAGCGAGATCCACTGATGGATTTGCCAGGGCCGACCTCTCCCGAGATGGATATTCGGATATACACTTACAGTACATGTAAAAGGAAGATATCTATTCTAAGCAACCGTGGGTTGATCAGTAACTCAAGAGTTGCTACCGAAGCCTATCGCTGTTCAATATGACCCAACTCCTATCTTTCCGATCATTGATCGGCTTCTTCTCTATTGCCGTAGCCATGATTGCCTTGTTTGGTGCTTCACCACTCAAAGCCTTCTCATCGACTCTGCAGAGGGCAGGCCTTGATTGGTACAACTCACAAAAGGATGTAACATTTCCAATAAAGACGAATGCAGCAACGAAGGCGCCCGTATACTTCTTCAGTCATGGTGGTGTAAGTCTACTTATGTTTGAAGCTCAAGCGGATAGCTAGGTACTGACATACTTCAAGCCTGATGTGCAATATAACACAAAGCACCCCGTGTATCCTGTCCTTCAACAAATTGGAAAGGAAATAACGCAGAAAGTGAAGCCGAAGGCCGTAGTGGTCTTCTCAGCACATTGGATGGGAGAGGAGCGAGCTATTCATGTTAACAATGCTGTAGATACTCCTCTCATTTATGAGTGCGTCACACCACTCCATGCCTCATAAAGGTTGTGTTAACAATCTCAGTTTCTACGGGTTCCCCGACCACTTTTATAAAGCTCAATATCCGAACAAGGGTAGCCCAGAGCTTGCGAGCAAGATTATGGTCATGCTTTCAGAGGCTGGTATCCAATCCTATGGAATGGAGCGAGGTCTTGATCATGGCGTATTTTCTGGCTTTCATGTTGGTGCGTTTTTCTAAACAACGAATATCCATATGTGAAGCTCTAACAGGTTGTAGCCTTCAACCCAGAAACAAATCCACTCAACGTACCACTTGTTCAAGTCTCGCTCTTCAAAAACGAAGATCCTCATGCTCACTACGCTCTCGGACGTGCTGTATCTGCACTTCGGGAGGAGGGAATAGTCATCATCGGAGCCGGGATGTCAGTACACAACTTACGTGACATGCACCACATGTTCGAGGGTAACACAGAGCCACTCCCATATGTTGTGAGCTTCGATAACGCTCTCAAGGAGGCTGTGGAGGCCGACCCAGCTATCAGAGAGGAAAAGATGGCGGCAATATGTAAGCGGGGAGATGCGAAACAAGCACATCCTTTCATGGATCACCTTATGCCAGTTTTCATCGCTGCAGGCGCCGCCAGTGAGGACTGGGGAAAACAGATATGGACTCTACACGAAGGCAGCTTCGGATGGTCGCAATTTCGGTTCGGTGATGTTCCTTCATCCTGATGAGAATTGTTTTGGGGGCAGTGTGTAGCCAAAGTGCAACGGCCATGATTATCGAGGCCTGCTATGACAGCACTGAGGATCGGACACATTATGGTGGCATCAGCCACAGACAAAGTTGAGGTTGGCAGGAGATGGCCAACTTATACCCAACGAAAATAATCGTGTTATACAGCGTAATTCTCATCCAGTAAAAACTTTTGCTCCTCTGTGAGGCCATCCTCAGGCAGCCACGTCGCATCCCAACCCACACCGCTCAACAAAAAGCATGCTTTCATTGGTGTTTTGGCCTCATCTAACCACATTCATACTCATTTGTAACGAACTGCCACTGAGTCATAAGCATGTAATATGAAGCTCTCAACAGACTCTATTTCATTGATATACCCGCCCCTTTCACCAGGTTGCCTTTGTTGTAAAACTCGACGCTCGGCAACATCTCGCTAGCAACCCACCTTGCTGTTTGCGTATGAAGAGAGCCGTGGCCGAAGGGCTCATGCGTCTTTTCCTTTCTCATTCTGCCAGTACCAATATCCAGGTTCCCCATGGCATCGATTAGTGTGTCAGGTGGAGATTCATCTGGGGCATCTCCTCGAGGGAACGAAGAGTATCCCTCACAGAGTGCTTGAAAAACGACCACTTGATCTTGAAGATGAACGTCCACTTGGCCACCGACAGCTACCTCATCGTACAAACCCCGACACAGTTTTCTTGATACCCGATCGGCGAACATGTCCCTGTTCTTTGTCTTTTTCGGTATTGATCCAACCCAGTCATGTCCCCATCTGACCCCAGATGTGGAATGGGCCACGAGCAGTATGTACCACCGTGAATCTAGGTTCGTGTCTTCAACATGCTTGAAATGGACATCTGACGCAGAAAAGAGGTCCCCCAGGCCCCTTGTCAGTGATGCCTGGAGTCTCTCGTGCGTGCTGCCAGGTACCACCATGCTGATATCAATAGACTTGATCTCATAGGATTCAGGGTAATTGCGTTGCTCTGGGGATTTGTATCGCAAAGTTTGACCAATCTTCAATGGATGAAACTTGAGACGTATCTGACCTCTCGACTGCGGACCGAGGCTCCATCCACGTCTTTCTAACGCCCTTTCAACATGAATTCCAAATCGTTCCTTCAATGTTGGTAGGAGAACTTGGTCCAGATATTCAAAACTGAGTGAAAATGACACATTGGATCCACCAGATATTGAAAGTTCGACTGGTTCCTCAGAATCATTGCCGGCAAAGATCAGAAACGGGAGGACAGCTTGCAAAATGAGGAGAGTACTCGCAGAACCTGACTCTGCAGATATCTTGATATTGCGTTGATATAGTTCTGTGGGTCCTCGTCGTGGAGCGAAGGTTATGGTCTTGGAACCTACACTTAGGCCCTCCACATCTGCATCTGTTATCTCCGCGAGGAACCGAATGCTCGTGACGTGTTGGCTCTTGAGACCTGGGGGATATCAGTTGGTGGCGTTGCAGTACGTGTTTAGGCATCACTCACCTCCACGTTCTCGATTTCCTCTGACATTGGTGATGATGACAGCCTGTCCCGTCAAGGCAGCTATTGCTATTGCGACTCTTACAACCTGTCCACCGCCCTCTCCTGTTCTTCCGTCTAGTTCCACAGGCTTCATTTTGTCGCCCCTGTTGATACCTGGTGGGTGACCTTTTGTGGCAAGTTGAACTTGATAGGTTGGAGTCTCGTTGTGGAAGGTCAGATCAGACAGAAGATTTAAAACTTCAATGGTGTACCACCATGAAAACAGCGTGAACAACAGTGAAACAGCATCCGGCGATTGCCTATATATTGTATTGAAAGTCTTTCACCATGCAGCTGCGACTCACTAATGTGACTCATTGCCGAAGAAGCTAATATCTTCGTGGATTGCTGGGCAGGCAACGAAGCTCTAGCGGACGGTTCAGAGACAGAAAAGGCTATAGATCCTCAACAACCTAACCGGGCCCTTAAAGGTCAATCTCGACAATGCACAGCTGAAGGAATGACTGACAACAGGCGATCTGCAGTCATGAATAGACCAAGCTGAATCCTCGGCCTCTCCGAAGGCGGTCTGACACGAGTTCCGATGTTTTCTCGTGTCCAGCAAAAAGATTCTGAGACAGGTATATATATGAAGATCCGAACGCCCGGTTTGTTAATTCCCAGGGTATCTGTTTGCAACAAGCAAACATAAGCGGGTACACGAAAGAATGCAAAGAGCCGGAGGCAGATAATGATCCCGGCAGCGGAGTGGGGCCGCCGGTCCGGAAAGTTCAGGCGAACCCCGGACTTTCATGAGTGGCTTCACCAAGTGCGCCATTTGATCTCGTTTACCATTTCCCCTATTTATCCCATTTCTTCATCTTTCAGGTTTCTTTCTGCGCCCTCTGCTTCTCATGAATTTTTCGTTACGTCGTTTCAGCTTGTGCTACTCAAGTGTTTGAGCACAGGAGACTTCAAGATGCCACTCACAACATAAAATACACGCCACGGCCCTGGCTCAGCCACAGGGATGATCTCTGTTCTTTTCTCAAGTATTGGAGATGATACGTTCTTTGCCACGCCTGACTTTTACCAAGCGCAGCTGGTTGGCAGCTTATGGCGACGTTGACCAATTGCCATCACCAATTGAATGATGATCATTATACCAAATGAAAGGGATGGAGAATGGTCACAGACAATAAGTTTACACAGCCTGAATCATTTACGAATTGGTTGCGTAGGCATGGCGAGCTTTCGATGTCGGGACCCGAGTCTCAAATACAATTGAACAAGGACGCTGAGAGAAAGTGACGTATCATTGCAGCTCCTCGCGTTTCAAATAGACTACCAACACAAGCGAAACAAAGAAACCACCACGCTCAAACAGTCTAGAACAAAGCCATCCCAAGCCAAGACAATTCCCAGCGAAAGCAAACAACGCATCCACTCCTTGCCCTATCCTAGTCATGATCATCCATCATAAGCATTGGAGACGTCCAGTCTCTTGCACTCCTTTTCATCTTCCATCTATCATGCAACCCGAAGCACCACGCCTGTCTGCGCCGTCTGAAATGGTTCTTTCCTGATTCTTCAAATCGTACCTCAACTGCCAGCAGCGGGGGGTGCCTGCCCTTCGATCGACGTTTACGTATAGGAACTGGAAAGACTGCTGCTTACCTTGGCAGGCACGACAGAAGAGAGAACGAGCGCACTCGGTGTGCCCTCCAGAAGTCTCTAGCGCCATGTTCACTCCCATCCCCTATACCTCATTTTCCCAAAGGCTGGAAGCCAGAAGGACTGTTTCACTCCTCCATATCTGTGTCATCGGAAATTTCGAGCATCATGTCGTCTTGGAGTGCGATCGAAGAAGTGACTCGGTCCAGGCCAAGAAAGGCGACTCGATCCAAGACGTGGCTAATGTCTCTTTGTCTCCCGCTCATTCCCGGTCTAGTTGTTTTATCGATCCAAGAGTGAAACGCCTCGTCATTAGGTTCCTCATCATCGGTATCGAGGTCCATCAGTTCATAGGACTCGTTTGGATCACGTCTCTCCTGGCTTGGGCCATTATCGACAACCCGCCATCTGTGGTCAACGCTACTTCGCCATTAGACTTATCACTATCCGGGTGGAAGCACAATCGACAAACCTGTCACAGCTTCCCTGGAAGGCATACACTTGAGAGAGTGTGGGCACAGAGCCATCCCTGATCTGATCATGACTCGACGGGCTGTCCTGTTCGACTACATCTGGGAGAGTCTGTACTGTTAGTATGCTCTCTGTTGAAGGGAGATGCAGTAGCCCATAACTTACCCAGTCTTTGTGGTTCTCATCTTTGTCTGCCGTCTTAGGGAAATATGGAGAGGGAGATTGATGGTCTTGCTCTCGTGCTCCCGAAAGAGGTCGGGAGACTATCCCATTACCATAGGTAGTGGGACTATCCTGGGACACTATTTCGAGATCTCCTTCATCATACTTGTAGGCAAGGCCACAGTTGACGCATACCCAACAACCATTCTTTCTCTCACATACTTGTGAGCAGGTAATGCACATCGGAGCCACGGGCCCGCGAAGCTCAGAATGAGGATCCATGGTGGGACGTATAAAAGCACCCTGGATAATGCCAGTGAAGCCCCCGAGCTACCGATATCCTCCTTGCCTCCGGTGCTGGTGGCTGTACCAGAGGTTGAAAGATGCCACGCAAGACGGAACTTCCAGGGGATGGCGTTCGAGGAGTATCGACGAGGAAGCTACAGGCGAGATTCTTTCGGCTGCTGGAAAAGAGTATGGGATGATTCGTCAGCCACTCTGTTTCTATGAACAGAGTGATGTAGCTATTGACAGAAAAGACTGGAAAGGGCTGGTTCCAGATGTGATAATACGCAGGGCTCCGCATAAAATCACGGTGTTTTTGCGTCCCTCCGCAGACACGCCCAGCCGTTTAATGGAACCGAAGAAGTGACAGGCCGATGAGGCGAGACGTTGCGAATAACGATCAACAATACGATATGTCGTCAAAGTTGATGATGGTGCCGATATCGATGGATGAGGTTTGAAAGACGTGTCGGCAAAAGAGTCACTTCGTCCAGCTAACTAGTAAGCTCACGACAGGGGTACAGGTTACTGTACATGTGCTGGCACAAAGCAGTGGCAGCACCGATCATCCCGGTAGTCTTCGAATTTTGTTGGAGGATATCCGAAAGTAGTGGATCAACGGAAGAAGCAATCGACATGAAGAAAAAGAAAAGGGAGCATGTTCGTTGGTCGACTTGGAGTGATGGATTCGTCGTGTGTCGAAGCTACCGAGTCTTCAGGTGCCATCCAACCAGATGGCACCTCGAGTCCTTGGTACAATGACATAGGAGCTCAGGCAAGGCAGCCTGGGGGCGCCATCAACCGATTGGAGAGTTTCCAAACGAGGTCTCATAAGTGGAAGATGCTTATGGGCGAGGCGCACACCATGTTCTCATTCATAAGAGCATTCCAGGCCTTCTTTGATGCTTAAACGAAACAAAGATTGAACGAAACAAACCGAAACGAAACGGGTGTGAAACAGAACAGAAGGCTGAAGCCACACCTACTTACCTGGACATGAGATTCGCCAGTGCCATGGTAACGACCTGAATCTGCCACCATTTGACAAGAAAGATTGACCAGTGCGGAGCTGCAAAATACTCTCGCATTCTGTGGCCAGAAACAAGAGTTTGAGAAAGAAACCACGACAGTGGACATGTGGGACTACTTAACATCTTCTCCCTTTAAGCCACTCTCCTGATCTGCACGCGTCGGCCCCCAGGAATACAGTTTCAGCTCGGAACCTTCATTCCCAGCACCAAGATTCTCTGGTGTGTGAGACAGACCCTCCATATTTTATGTACTGGGGGTTGATTGTCACCAAACGTCCCTCAGCCTGATTTCCAGCTGTGGATGTTGGTGGCTGGCACCCTGTCAGAGCACATGTTTTGGTTCCAGTGGAGGTCTGAGCAGACGGTGACTTTTGTCGCAAGTTCCCATTGACCTACAGGGCTTTGCAGGCTGTCAAAGTATTAATACGATAAAACTACCACTATCTCAGTGCAGTTGGGGGCTTGAAGGTCTACTCAAAAGGGCTTTGCGCTATCGAAGACGACAGTGAGCTGTTTAACTACGCCAAGGAGCTCTAATCTACAGGGGTCACGTCCAACATACTATGCGATGAGCGGATGCACAAGATTAAGTTGGCCAAGATGGCCAGGCTTCAGATCAGAGCCAGTGACGGGTGTTACCTTCAACAAACAACTCATTTAATCAACGGCTATCGCGATCAATGCACGTCTCTTCTTCATCACATACATATTGAGGTATGCGCAGCGAAATGCCTTTAAATGATTCGCAGTTGGCTTGGCTGATTCACTAGCCTATCCACTGGCAAACAGCGTGATATGCAATGGAGGAATCACTCTCTGTCAAGTGGACAGACATTAGGTGTGAAGCTGCGAACTTGCATGCAGTGTATGCACTATTTCTGGGTGCATCGCGCTATTGTTTTCTCATGCAGCCAACATCTATTGGAGAAGTTGGATGGTGGATGAAAGACACCACCCTCCGCGGGGGGATACACGGTTGTGGCTTACACCAAAATTCCCCGGCGATCCACCCTTTGGGAGACTACCCAGCCAACATCCGATTCATTAGTCTCGCGATAGCATTGGTAATCCAAATCAATTGCATTGATTGATAAATAATAGTCTTGAGAATAACAAGACTTCTACACAATAGATTGGACTTTCCTGAACTTAAAAAACAATCTGATCATGAAAGCTATTCATGCACAAGGTGCACCAACCAGCCAAAACACCAAAATCATATAGCAACGAGTGTTCCTTCGAGAAACGACAGAAATAGTAACTCGTATGAGATTACGGGCATGTCAGGTCGAGGCAGAAACCAACAGGATAACATGTCCAAGTGCCATTAGACCCCATGCTCAACGCCAGACTTTGCACTCTGTTAATTTCGACCTCTCTTTTACCGTTGTGCTTGTGAAGAGCTGTCATTTTGGCTGCGATAGTCGAGGGTTCTGGGATAGCTAGGGTAACTCTGACGAGTGCATTGAGAATATCGCTCATCCCTCTGAGCCTCACTGGCCGAAGTGCTGCTACCGACAGTTCTTGTGAACTGGTTGTCAAATTGTGAGATAGTGTTGGTACCACGCCTGATACCGTGTTGTTCGGCTTCGTCAGGAGATGTTTCGATTCGAACTTGCTGGCCGTTCACGAAGTTGGTTGTTCTTTGTTGAGGGTCATCCATCGAGTGCTGGATCCCTGGCAAATTTACTTGGTATTGATCACCAGGAGTATCGTTGGATCCCTGGGTAATACGACTATTCGGAATGGATTAGCTAGTGGTCGTTGTCTTTCCAATGATATCACCCTCACATACCTTCCCTGGTAGGCGGGCTGATTTGATGGAGCATAGGTATAGCGCAGTGTGCCTTGACTTGAGGCTGTTTGTTGATACGATCGGTCCTGATGGGGATAATAGGCTGTTCCAGAGTGCTGATTTTGGAGCAGGTGTTGGTGCTGCACGGCATCCTGGGGTGCAGTAGTCTGGCGCTGTGGTTGCGGCGCTTGCCTTGCATGGCTCTGGGTTATATTCGCGCCCGGAGACGAGAACCCACTCGCATCTCTGGCGTAGCGATCTCCCGAAGAGGTCATGGTTGTTCGAGGAAGATTCTCAGGGGGAAGAGCCAACTGATCGTGAACGTATGAGAACAGTTAAGAGTAAGAGGCGGGATGGATGTATCTGGTGGGTGACAGATTCCTGGGAAGAAACTTTTAAACTGGCAAGCATCGCATGGTGGGCATGAAAGGGATATTAATGCACCATCTCTCTGTTACGCGGTAAAGGGCTTGTAGCAAGCTTGGGCAAGGTTGATCAGATTACAGAGATGAAACACTTCAAGAACCCGGGTTCTTTTGCACAGCATCACTGCTTGTCAAGGTCCCGATATTCGGCAGGCATTACTGCTTTGATGAAGGCTGGACGTCGTACGGTTTGCCAGCGAAATTGCCTAGCAACTTCTGCCAGTTTGCGAAGGTCAGCCACGACAACATGTGCTAGGAGAATGAAAGGGGTATTACAGGACAGGGTCGATTTACATCAGCCTGGGGCGATACGAGAGGTTGTCGTGGCATGAAAGAAACATGGCTAACCCAGGAGAATTTGCTCGCCTCGGCATCTGGTTTGCTGTTGTTGACTGGGCCTTCTGTCACGAGGCATATACCTAGGCGGAATGTTGCTTTCAGAGGCAAAAGGCATTCATTAGATGGATTATTGGGATGACGACATGCTCGAAATCATCAGCGTTGATTACCTACGATGAGAGGGTTCGCACGGTACGCACAAAGGCAGTATGTCAGCGGCAACGGCTACTCCTGCGAGAAAGGATGACCAAGCAGACATCCTGTCAAGATTCATCCGTTGTTCAACTAGTTATACGCGTCCCTCAGCTGTGTTTGGTTGGGTCCAGGGCACGCAACAAACGGGTCGAAATACTCTGGTCAGGTTGCGATCTGGCATGATTTCGGAGGCGACTAATCGGAAAGGGCTTGATTAGAACCATTCGGCTTAGACAAAACTCCAAACTTCAACGCAGATGGACATTCGGATTTTCGGTTCTGTTGTTTAGTGTCGCGCAATGCGTATGGGAAAGGGTTAAAAGAACCACAATTTTACACAGAAGGGAAGACTTGGAAGATTGGCGGCGGCTAACAACAATAGCCTTGTGCCGACGACGTCAAAAGTAGCTGCAGCATGATCGACCCTTTCCTGCTTGCGGAGATTCCTTCGTGGATTTGTGTGTGAATGATATGGAATGGATATTATTCGTACAAGAGAGCAGCATATTCTCTCTTACTGATTCACTGTCCTCTTAGCCAGCCATACACAAGGAAGATGATAAATTGTTTCACTTGCAGCTGCTAAACCTATGACTTTCGCATCTCATGCGGTCACAGAAGGAACTTATCGCAGAAGATCTCGGCAACCCCGAAAAACCCTAGGAGATTCCGGGGAAGGCAGAGCTAGTGAATGTAACATTCACGGGGATTGGCAAACCCCGATGAGGCTGAACGCAATGAGTACCTCAGCATCCGCTGTACGTTCGAGGTTGATTCATCAACACAGCAACACCTTACCAATGAAAAGGAGGGATATAACATGCAAGATAAGTACACAATCATATTATATTCCTTCATGTTACTAATGACTAGGCGAAGAAGAAGATAAAATCTTGATGTTGTTCAAATTATGGTTACCCCGCTGACCCTCATCCATCCTTGTAACTCGGGGTGGCATTGATGTTGGTTTGCTTGACCAGCTGAACAATCTCAACATTCACGGTGCCCCCATCTTTCACCCAAAGACTACTGCAAACTAAACTTGCATGTCACAATCGCTGCCGCATGCGCATTTGACTACTATTGATCACGGACACCACAATTCGCTAGTTTGCAGCAGTGTTAGCCATGTTTGGATCCCTTGCATCCCAAATGTCTGCATCGTGCGGTTGCATGTCCAATTACGTTGTTTGCCGGGATAAGACGTGGCGTGATATCCTGTGCCTCAAGTACCTCGAAAAGGAAAAAGATTGAAAGAGAGCAAGCCAGCCTATTCGGTGAAATCCACAGTTGAAGCAGAGGGAAACAGGACATTGTGCTCCCGATTTTCGCGTTGAGACTCTGCAAAGATCAGGACCACTTTACTGATGGCAGCATGTCAGAATGCTGTCGAACAAATCGGGCTGTGAACTTACCAGAGGTTCTGCAAAATGCCTTTTTGGTTGTGGTCCCTCCCCCTGTTCCCTGAATAAGCTGCATCCTGAAGCCACCGGCCACGCTTTGGTGCCTAGGTAATTTTGGCCCCGTTCTCATTGAGAGGATTGACATCTTTCCCTCTTCGTTTTGTATGGAAACCCTTGGCTGGTTTTGAACGGCTTGTGGACTGTATACGTCCGGCAAACTGAAACCTTCCCAGGGCCGATCAGCATCCCTCAACCAAGCCCACACCTGGGCTTCTTTAGTCCGATCCCCGGTAGAGGCAGCTATAATCTCAATGCGAGTCTTGCCAAGAGAAGCTATCGCTTGACTGTGGCCTACTGTCTCAGTGCTGTGCGTGGAGGGATAACCACCCTTGGAGGGCACAGTGCGTGGCCAGCCGCTGTGAAACGAAGTTGTCAAGACTTTCTTCCGAATACTGCGTCTGAGATGCGTTGCTTTTGGTGGATCCATAAGATAAATATGGTTGCAAGAAAACACTTTCGTATTGATTGCTGTCTACTTCGTCCTTCATCGGCATGAAATCCTCCTGGCTCCTTCTATACTCTACCATGGCATGCGGCTCAAAAGCAACTTGATCCCTTCAAAGACCTCAGGTACCCACATTCCTGCCCAAAGCAGTGAACTGTGTCAATGGCTAGTCGTACCTCAAGATCATTGCTGGGCACAGCCGTGTGAGTACCGCCCCTGGTTCTACTGGAGGCTGGCTCTGCGGACACTACGCCTCAGAGCTGTGGATTTTCTTGTGACACTCTTCAGATTAGAGGGGAGAATCATAATTGCACTGCCCTATGATGCTGAATATTAGTCGCACTTCCGGCTCGTCGGCTTTCAACCGCCCTGTCCAACAGCATAATCGGCAGGTCTCATAGGCGCTGCGAGGCAGACAATCCTCAGCACCCAGCCATCGCTACTGCTATGACTTGTTCCTGGCATGCGCACTTACGGCTCTTCCTAAATCGCAAACCGAATGGATTCGTGGCCACGCATATTTCATGAACGTGGAGTGGCCCCAATGGCAATGTTTTCATTGCAAAGGTGCAAAGACATGCGTCTTGCTGGTCGCTGTGCAGGAAACCGCCTGAACCAAAAGTGCTGCATGTCTACTGCGGTTGCCTTCTGGTATCTGGCACACAGCCCTGAGATCGACTTGAATAAAGCCTAGCTAATAGCTTGATGAAGCTGCACAGCTTTCCTCAGCATCGCCCCCTTTTTCACCACGTCATGACGTACATTGCCCTTTCATGCGCACTCCCCACGACAAAACAGTAAGCAACTGCAAAAAGGACCCAGCACACTGAGAGGATTCTACTCACATGCGCGGATTTCAATGCCCGGAGGTTAAGCGCAATAATCGGCTTTCGGAAATCTTTCGATTAATGTTTGCGCCAGTCTCTGGATTAGCAGGGTCGCCAGAGTGTGAGTTTTCTAGGTTTCTAAACAAACACCCGCCCCTTAGGCAGCCACTTTGTCGACCTTTCTACCAATCATTAGGTTCTCTCGTACCAAATCACTCAAGAGGCTATCAAGGGGCGTTCTCGGGATTCAGAATCTCAGGCGCTTTTGATGCCTCTCTGAATTTCTGGAATTAAAATGAGTTTCTTGGCCCAATTTCTTATTCGAAATTTAGTCACGGAGATGGATGGAATGAAAGATATTTGCATTTGACCTGCTCACATTAAGTTCCGGCTTCTAACGCAAATCCCTGAGTGACATAAAGTCCGACTCGTTACGTTGCGCCCAGCACAAGACCATGAGTTCAAAAATTAGCAATTTGCACAAATGGTTTCACTTAATGCCTCATCTGGTAGGTTTGGTCTGGATTCTCGACTCCTTCAACTCGAGTGTTGCTACCTCTGGCGCATAACGCCATTGTCGCTGACAACACATCTACCTCAACTTTAAACCACTACATTATCAGAAAAGCATATTGTCAATCTTTGGAAAAGTCAAATTCAAGTGAATCCACTTCCATAGTCTTTTCAACCTTGACAAATGTGAGGTGTCGTCGACCCGACCTGAAGGTGATTGGTCGTATAGACGCAGAGCCGCGCCAGTGGCATTACCAGGTCCACGCACGAAGCATTGGAGCACTAATTGAACAAACCTGGCATTGGTAGACGCACCACGTGGCAGATTCATAGTAGTCTAATTGCCGATAGTGACCTGGTCCTGGGGATCTACTCACTCGTCACACATGATTGCTAGGCGTGCAACGACCCAAGAGCCGATCAGTTGGCTTGTGCTTGGCGAAGGATCTCGTACAAGTACAAGTTATACAATCTGGAGAGTAGAAGCTACCGGCTGGTCCAGGATCACTGCCATATGTGTTGGGCTCAAGAATGTATTGGGCCGCTACAAATGTATCGTGCAATTCACTGTGACCCAAAGTCCCAATGACTGGACCATACAATTCAAGCCTTACCCAACCACCTATCTATCTCACAAAACATAGTGAATATGTCAGAGCTTTCTGAACGGTAGTGAGGGTATCCGAAACAATGATTTGAGCATCCCGGAACTTCCAGGCGAGACTAGCTCCTCGTCAGCCTCACTTTTCTCGGCCTGCGTATCCATATCGACCAGTCGATTCCATTGCACATATTACATCCAATCAAAAAGGTGTGATGTTGCTGCGTTTTCTACAACTCGTATGTTATCGATCATATGCGGACTCGATTCGTGCTCCTGATATGTTGCACAAGCGCGGGAGGGTGCGAAATCTTCAGGGACTAGGTTTCATATGTGAAGAACTTAGTGATAGATCATACTAGAGAAAATATTACATTTTGGGCCATCCTGAGGAAGCTGATTGGACCGATGAATCAATCTTTTTGATGCCTGACAAGCTTATAGTTGCTCTGCTGGTGAACGTCACTGATGTGATGTGATGTGAGATACATGAGCAGTACTGGCATATTGAAAACTCGGTGACTCTGCTCCCTCGGGAGTAAATCCTAGTTCTATTCGCTTATGACGATTAAGTTTGCGCAGAACAAACTCAATGCTATGACCCCGTGTTTCTCAAAGCCTAACATCAGAGGGTGATATGCAAGAAAAGTCGGACCGGTATTACCGCCTAACAAGCTGTTAATCTGCCGAATGAGTAAGGACGGAGGAAGCCCGGAAGGATCCACTTTTCCCGGCCGGGACACAAGGACAACGCTTCATAGTGGCTTGCCTTTACTCTGAAGATACCATCGTTCAATTTTGAGCGTCGCGATATCTTTCTAAACCAAGTTTAAGGCTTATTGTAGTTTTTCATACATACATTGGAATTGGCCAATACACTCGCTTCAGTTTCTACAGTGTCAACAGGCATGTGTCTGAAACATAGAAGCCACGAAGCCTCAACTAGTACCTTCGACATATTTATAGCATTTAAAGAACCATGCAAATGTCATATCACAATGCAGTAGGGAGAACAAGCTAGATCAATCGTCGTAATAAAATTTATACAAGATATGCAACTGAAAAGCCAGCGCGCAATCTATTTACAAACAGAAAGCCATCTGCAAAGATGCAGTTTCATCGCCCTCCACTAGGGAGGGACAAATCCGTTTTTTTGCTGGCAAAGAAGTACATGGACACGTCACGGACGTATCGCATGTTGCTCACTACCCACTGCTCAGAACTCTTTCGAGCTCTTTACAGGGATCGGCGGGCAGCGCGGCGAGCACGGCGGCGCTTGGAAGAGCAGCCGGTCTTGACGGGAGCAGAAGCAGCCTCAGTGGGAGCAGAGGCACCCTCGGAAGATCGGACAACGGTGGCGAAGGTAGGAGTAGGGGCGGGAGCCTGAGTCTCGGAGCCAGCGTTGCCACCAGCGGGCTGGGTAGCAGCAGGGGCCTCAGCAGCAGCAGAGGTAGCGGCGGGAGCCTCAGCAGCGGCAGAGGTGGCAGCAGGAGTCTCGGGAGCAGAGCCAGAGTCGGATCCGGATCCGGAAGAGGTGCCCTTCCAGACAGCAGGGCCGGGGATGTCGTAGGTGGTGTAAGAACCGTAGAGGTTGAAGACAATGCCAGGGTCAGTGGAGGTGTAGCCCTTGTTGAAATCGAACTCCTCATCAGGGGCAGCAGTGCCGGAGCCAGTGACCTCAACCTGGGCGCAAGAGGGGTAGAACTGAGCACCACGGGCGGGGTTGGAGGCGTAGGCAACGTCGGACTCGTGGAGAGCAATGATCTCCTGGCGGACAATGTACTTGCCAGCCTTCAGGGCAGATGGAAGAGTGAAGGTGGACTTGCCCTTGGCCGCGATGAGCTTGTCAACAGCCCACTCCTTGCCATCGTAACCGTCCTCAGCAATCTTGGTCCAGATAGCACCAGTACCATCGTTCTCAGTGTAGGGAGCAATGTAGGTGATGATGGGACCCTTGTGACTGCCATCGATGATATCATCTCCACGGCTATCGTGGTACCACTCGAAGGTGAGCTCGTCACCGGAAGCAGCCTTGACAAACTTGGGAGCAGCCTTTCCGCCGTTGACGTTGCAGACGAGGTCGGGGCTGGTGAGGTCCTTGACGGGAGAGTTGCTGTCGGGAGATCGGATGTAGACGTTGCGTCCATCGCCCTGGTCCTCACCGTTGACCCAGAGGCCGTAGACCTGAGCGTGGGCCGAGACGGTGGTGGCCATGGCCAGAGCAGCAGCGGAAGCCGAAAAACGCATCTTGATAGATAGTTATATGTTTGAGTTGATGTTGGTAAAGGATTGGATGAAGCGAGAAGTCGCGGAAGTAAAAAAAGAGTTCGAGCTTCGGTGGGTTGTTAGAAAGAATGAAGGTTTGGCACAGCCAAATTGAAAGAAAGTGAAGATAGAAAGAAGAAAGACTGATTTTGCTACGACGAGTGTGGAGAGAAAGAAAAGAAGGTATTGGGACGACGAAGTATGTCGACTTATATATCAAATCTCGTCGCCTTGAGCTTGGGATTAGGCCCCGGATCCAACTATGCCTGTTCCTATCCTATTCCTCTCCAAGGCGGAAACTACGGTCAGTCCCACCACAAGGATCAGCTCACTTCAGTTCAGAACTTCAGTTGACTTCATCTCGTCAAGAAGCCATGCCATAACGTCAAACATGGTGTGCTGGGACCATCTCCAGCGAGTGACGGTTGAATCTAGATCAGATCAGGGAACAAATCTACCCTCAGGAGAAGGGTCCCTTGCAGTTCAGGCGTCTCGCCTTTGGTGCGCACCCCATAACGACATAGACATTGATAGACGGAAAAATAAGCTCACTTGCAGCAAACGCATAGCGGAAATTGAAACCCTTGGGCCTGGGCCAGGGCTGGCCTACACTACGCTAGACCCCCGGGCTTGCTGTCAAAAAAACCAAGGCGTTACGCTAAACCCCTACCAAGTTCGGTTTGAGGTTCTATAGGATGCTCCCATGATTGGATGAATGTCTAACGGTGAAACCTAGCCCCTTGGCACCTTTAATAGCGGAGCACACCCCATTGGAGCGATCCCGCCTACGCCACCGTTCCCGTCCACCGTTCAAGTCTAAAATATCCCAGGCACCGGCGAGTCTATTCTTTTTGAGAAGTGGGCGCCGGTGAACGATGGGCATTTCGATTCTCTTTCTCTCCTGTGGTCTTGGCAGATCCGCTTCTTCACCTGAAACCGTAGAAATTGCCATCTCCGACTGGGGGAGAATTTTCTATGTGCGACCGAGGTATTTTGGTGTCTAGTTTCAAGGGGTTATGCAAAGATGATAGGTTTTCCTCGGGGAGTTGCATTCTCTTGAAACGAGTCGTGTACGTTTGTACGATGCGAGGATGGCATCGGACGAGAAATGCAAACGAGAGTGTTTCGAGAAGTTTGGTGTTTCTTGTCTGTCAGATCAAGACAAACAACGTACAATCAATTCAAAACGATAAAACGGTACGAAACAAAGAAACAGTTTCTTTTGAAGAGTATCGCATCGATTCGGTTGCGAAAATCATTGTCTATGGTCACGACGGGTATACGTGGTTGTGAATAGTCACAAATGACAGTCTGATTAGACTTCGAATTAACTATACTCAGCATTAAGTTTAAGCATAGAATTCGAAGCCTACCAAGCTTGAATAAAGGATGAACCGACCTGACAAGGGTCTGTCAGAGCTTATCTCCCTGTGCAACGTAGTCCTTGTAACCTCTCTAACACAAGCTGTTTGAGATGCGGCGCTAAGAAAATGCTACCCTACAGATCGACAATACAACATCGGGAGCGTAACGCCATCTGCCATTGCTACTGTAACTACAGGAAGCTTGGAAGAACATTCTAGATAATATTAGAGATATGCATAAATATTATAGAGAAATGCGTTTAATATTGCGCTTATACAACAAAGAATCACTCGTAACGGGGGAAAGCAATGAAAAATAACTCTGGTCATGGTGCATAATACACCAGTTTTATGCTTCACTCTAGAGTAGCATTGTCTGTTTGTGATGCACAAAGCTAATGCTATGCAAAACAAGGTATCACGGCCCGACAAGTCCGTCTCGATAAACGTAATTCGGAATGACGAACCGCAGAGCCGCTCTCCTTTCGAGAACCAACCTGCCGGCTCTGTTGGGAGATATCCACTCGATCTGATACACCCTAGAACTTAAAGTCCATATTTTGAGGATAAGGTTAACTACAAATATATATATTCCTATTGTGCATAATTATAGGTTGACTGGAAGTGAAACGACGAATGGCTGATAGAGTTTCCTTAGTATATATATATTCTAGCGATTACTGTCGTTATGGGAACATGTTCAAGATGGTATCAGGAATGCCCACGAAAGCACTCTCAGCTTTCATTGCACAAAGCTTCAACTGAGTATGCGCAGCATACCAACTTGAACTTCTTCTTCTCCGCAGTAGTTTCCTTGGAACGTGACTTGATGTTCCAAATTGTATACTCTGAAGCCAGCTTTCGATAGCTGCACCAATCACCATCCCAATACTTGCCCCTCTTGAGCTTCAATGTCCGAATACACTCTCGACTGATTATCACTGGTCGGCCGATCCTACTGTCCTCTGACTGCAATTGGTCATATGGGTCATCGGAGTCATAGTCCTCAATATATGCATACGTACTTCTGAGGCGCCTGCGGTCGCATGGGGATGCAAGCTCGCTCATACAATGTAACGAACCTTGACAGCACCCCATACATTCCCACCATCGGCTCAAACGCGCCAACCGATCCTTTCTGTAGTATGCTCCACTGCGTACCTGATATTTTTTTGCTTCCCATCGGAAGTTCCATTCGACGAGACTCCTGCCGTTCCAGTGGTACCGAATACCATTGGGATAGTGCTCTAACCAGAGGGAGGAAGAACGAGACTCAAGAGGAATTTTTGAAGAAGCAGTGGCCCAAGGAACCGCACGAAGATGCGAGCATGTTTTTCGCAGGCGGAGAAGTTTCTCTGTCGTGTAAGGATCAAATAGTGCCATCAGATGCCAATTGATCTTACTAGAAGCTCCAGCAAGTCCACCATTATCTCTTATAGCAACCCATACATGGCGGTTGAAGTAATTCAGTCGTGAGGAAAACATCGTCTTGAAACGATGCAAGCGCAACATATCCATACAGCCTCCGACAGGGCCAACCAAGTTGTCCAGTAGAAATTGATACCTGGCCTTGATACTATTTGTGTGGTAGTTGATATGCTCCCAGGCCAGCTGATCTGGAGCCCCCAGATTATCAGACCATTCTGGGTCGAATATGCTTACGTCTTCAACTAGCATCCTGGCCGCATACGCGGCGATATTCTTCTGGAACTTGAGAAGTGTCTCCTTGAATTCCTTTCGCATATAGCCAGGTATGATATTGCGAGCGGACAACTGATAGCCTCGATGCCCATGACTCCGTACCGCTTTGTCGTGTAGAATCGTGGGCACGCTTGGCAATCTAGCCCAAACGATAAGAAAGTATTCATAGAAGTAGGGCATCTGTGCCCGGTCTGTTATATGCTTCCTTACTGGATCCTCGAGTATCTTCGTTGCTCGGCACTCCCAGAAGTTCTTTGCTTCTCTTGTTGGCTGGCTGGATTGTACACCTTCAGTGGTAAAACGAATGGTGATTTTGGCGTCTGAGGGCCACCCCTTGTTTTTGCGAAACCCTGACCTGATACAGATGTAGGCGTAGACATCGTCCATCTTGGCAAACATCATCATAAACGCCCCGACAAAGTAACCTCGTCTTGGGGCGCGTAGTACCACGACGATGTCGTCAATATTTCTCATCTTGCCAAGACGCAAAACCATGGGATCGCTCATATCCAGGATGGCGCTCACAGCGTGGCGAATGTGACCATTCTGCTTCCAGTAGTAATCAAACTTGAGCCAAATTCCATGGTCGTACGTCGAGTCTACTAGGATCTTGAGCCTGTGAAGTTCGTTGACGTTGTCAGGGAGCTGGCAGTAAGGAGAGAATTCGTCTCTGGTCTGGCGACAACATCTCAATAGTCCGTTTGCATCCCCGGTTGAAGCTGAAAAGCCCCAGATCATCTCCCTCAACTCGAATGGAAGGTAAAGTAAGTGACTTGTGTGCATCGCAGTACCCATTTTGTTGGCAGACTTGGTGTTTTGGCGAGTTTGGAGGAGTGACACAGAGTACAGAGGGTTTTAGTAACCAGAATCCCCTACTTATAGTACATATTAACTTTTACTTCTTGTGGACATGAGTGACTCACTCTGTGAGAGTTTTGGACCAAATATAGTTGACACATTCGAACTTTTATTTAGACGTAGTTTTAGTAAAACTACTCTAACTTATGACATTATTCCTCTAAAATTTCCGGAAGTTAGGCCTCAGCTGAGAGTACTTTAGTTGGCATTCCTGATACCTTTGTGCGATCAGATCACAACTTACAGCTCATCCCTTTAAACCCTCGGTTCTTCATAAGCAGGTATTCTCCAAGTCCCTCTATTCTCCGGCAATACAGCAAGAATCGCCTTATCAATCTTAAGCTTGGTGATGAGCCCAATAATCGAGTACTGCAACTTGATCCCAAAGTTCGTCTTTGGATATGCAATACCAGGGACGAACGAGGGCAGTTTTTGAGACTGCTCAACATATGGTCTCAGAGTATCTTCATACGCCTTAAGAGCTCTGGGGATATCATGGCCATGTCTCGCAATTTCTCCGCTGAGAACGCAGGCTCCTATCAAAGCGAGTGTAGTTCCCACACCCGTCAATGGAGATGGAGCATATCCTGCGTCACCCAGCAGCACAACTCTCCCTTTAGACCACGTCTTGGTCTTGATCTGCACGACAGACTGTGCGTAAAAGTCTTCGGTCTTATGCATAGCCTTGATGAGTCTCGGAGCCTGCCATCCTGCATCCTTAAAAATCTCTGCAAAAAGCTTCTTCTGAGCATTGACGTCCTGACTCATGACCTCTTTCAGCTCTTCCACATGGGACATTGTCATAAGATACGCTTGACCTCTATCATTCGAGTGCCAACGCGTTGAGATCACGCGGCGGCCTGGGGCGCTGTATACAGTGGCAAGATTTTTATCGCCTGCTTCCCGTGGCAGATTATAGTAACATCCATTCAGGTTGAGGTCGCGCACATGAACAGCTTCAGGGTCATCAGCGAATAGCTTTCGTCGGACTCTCGAGCCTTGACCGTCTGCGGCAATGACAAGATCGTAGCTCTCATCAGCTCCATCCGAAAATCTGACTTTAACCTTATCGCCAACATTCTCAAAGCTCTCAATCGATGTTCCGAAGCGATATTGGGCTCTTTGTCTCGTCGCCTCGTATATGATCTTGCACAAATCTCCTCTCATGACTTCGAACTCACTTGTGAACGACTGTCTCCCTTTCCCCGAATCATTCCTTTCAAGTAGAGCTTTCTGCTTCCCCTGTGAATCAATCCATTGCAGGCCATCTTCATCAACCGCTTTATTCCGGATCTCTTCAAGAATTCCCATGCGCTTCGCAGCTTCGATGCCTTGGCCGCGAATGTCAATCTGTTGACCTCCAGTGCGTAGTGAGGGGAATCTTTCTATAATGGTGCAGGAATGGCCGAGACGGGAGAGCCAGAAAGCGGCAGATGGACCAGCGATGCCACCGCCTGAGATGAGAATTCGAAGTTTTGACATTTAGAAACACGCTGTGTCTAATAGCAAATGCTATGCATGGAAATGTAGTGCATGAATGCTCGCTAAGATATTCGCTGTGAACACGCTAATAAATGAACGAGTCGTGAAAGACCCTGAAAATTTACAACTAACGCTGGATGTGACCAAGATAATCAGGGACTCTGTCTATAAATGGCTGCTTCGTCCAAATTCTGACAGGAAATGTAGGTGTCATTGACTTTAAGGATTCAATCCTGGCCTAGTCTGGCAACCCGGGATTAAGATGGGACAAGTGTCTGTGCTGAAGCTAGAATAGTTACCACCTTCATAACGGATGAATTCAACCCTACTATAGAGAAAGTTTGACAATAGGATATTTTCTTGTCACTTAACTCAAGGTCGGCAAGAACATCAAAACGGCGATGTGTTGTCTTACGCACCTATTAAGTATCGAGGTCTATTGCAGGGGCGCCCCTCAAATTTGTCTAACACAGAAGGCACACCAAAACACTGTTCTCTACTCTTGTTAACTGATAGATCTACCTGAATTCACTGTAAATCGCTCAATGTATCTGCCATGCCCACGTGGTTCGATTTAACGTCCATTTCTAATCCAGCTTCCATCATTTCGACCCAGACGCATCCGCCTTCTTCGACTGCACAGCATCATCCACAGTGGGCGGAGCAGGAATATCGACGCCTTCAACACGATACTCAAGACCCGGATAGGCATCGCTGACAACAAGAACGTCAAACTTGCGGGCCTGGCCTGCCTGAGCGGGAGGAAGCTTGATGGTTGTCTTCGCTGTGGGTCGACCACCAGCCTCAAGCTTGCGATTGGGGTTCGTGGTCCAACCCACACGCTTCACTGCAATGACTTCGTCGCGTGTTAAATCAGCCACAATAACGAACCACGATTCTGTTTGTGGTTTAGGGAATTTGGGTGCGTAGATGCGAGCCTCTCGCTCGACAAGCTGGTTGAGACGCTTAAGACCAATGGTCACTGAGAGTGCCGTGGCTGCAGCGATGGATACCTCGACGTTAGGTAGGATAGATACAGCACGAGCGAAACGATTGTGCTGGCTCGCAGGTACACCAAGCTTCTTAGCAAGTTGCATCGCCTGAGGTCTAGTCAGCGCGCTGATCTTAGCAATCGGTGTATCGTTCTTGACGTCGGGCTCGACCGTAGGTAGGATGGACACTGGTGCATCAGTAGGCCAACGAGCCGACTTGATCGACTGTAGAAGAGCCATCATTTGCAGGCAACTGGACAGATAACCAAGCTCGGTCAGAACATCGATGGAAGCCTGTATGACACGGATAGCCTGATCGAGAACACTCGTCTGATCACCAACATAATCAGTGATTGGAAGGTCTATCTGAGAGATATGTGCCTGGAGGAGTAGGAAAGCCTTCACGTGGGGATCCCACATAGGCAGCCCAAAGGCGTGACCAGGGAATGGCAAATTGTCCGAAAGAGTGTTGTTAATGAGGTCTTCATTATGGCGCACGGGGAGTTCGTCGTACTCGGTAGCGCGGGACATCCATGACAAGACGTCGAGGAATGAGGCTTGAGCTTTCGCGTGCTTGACAAGGTGACGGATCGTCTTGTGCGAGAGGTAGTAGTAACTCATGATCTTGCCAAGAGGTGTGGGATCAACGTCGCCATTGGGGAACACCTCAACACATTTAGAGTCAGCAAGCTCGTTGAGTGACTTGCTAACCATCTCAATCATGTATTCATTAGCAAGCTGCTGAGCAGCGATGCTATTGTGCTCCTCAGCAGAAATCTCGAGTCCATAGTACGACGGATTCTTGTGTAGTCGTCTGAAGAAGAATGTCCATGTAAGATAGTCGAGTGCGTCCTGTTTGGTGACAATGGTCTCAGCCGAGACCTCGGCGCAAAGATGGTTATCCAAAACAGTGTGAAGCGAGGACTCTACTGGGAAGCCAGTGTGAAGGAAGTGCTTGTAAAAGTCCTTCTTGGAATCCTGGGTAAAGATACGTGCAACTCCCGAGTTATCGAACTGAGGACGACCGGCACGGCCCAACATTTGCAGAACATCGGTCAAGTCCATGTCTTTGTATGCCTCAATTTTGGCATCGAAGAATTGTGTTCCTTTGACGACAACCAGATGAGCAGGCAAGTTGACACCCCAGGCGAGAGTACTAGTAGCGACCAGGATCTGGATCTTGTTGTTCAAGAACAACTCTTCAGCAAGCTGACGATCCGACTCAACTAGACCAGCGTGATGTAGACCAATTCCAAAGTTGATGGCCTCCTTCAGCGCGTCATCCTTGACTCGAGCAAGGTTAAGCTGCAAATCATCTTCATCCATGTGAAGGAATCGCCGGGGGTTATCTTCCATACCACAAAAGTTGATGAGATCCTTTGCTGTCAGACGAGTCTGTCTTCGCGACGGGACGAAAACAATGACAGGCTTGTCAGGACTATGATTCTTAACAGCCAAGAAGGTGGGGCGATTCATAGACTGCATCAAAGGACAGAATCCCCTGACTTCTGGGAAGCCATCGATGTATAATTCCAGAGGAACAGGACGAACTGAGTGCTTAAAGTTAAAAAGACCTTCTTTGACACCTAACCAGTTACCAAGGTCTGTCGCGTTGGCGCAAGCAGTTGACATGCCCAGGAGACGAACGGCATTCTTGGTCGAGGAAGCAATGTAGTTCATACGGGACACAATGATTTCGAGAATAGGACCACGGTCTCCAGCCAGAAGATGAATCTCGTCAATAATGACGAGGCTCACTTGTCGAACGTATCCTCTTGTCTGCCAGGAACGAGAAATACCGTCCCACTTCTCAGGCGTAGTTATGATGATATCAGCGTCCTGGATAGTTCTAGTATCAGGAGTATTGTCACCAGTCAACTCCACCAACTTCAAGCCCAGTGGTCGCGCCAATCTAACTCCCCAGTCTTTGACTCGCTCACGGACAAGTGCCTTCATTGGCGCAATATAGACAACCTTGGACTTGGGTCTTTCACGGAAAGCCCACCACATGGCAAGCTCAGCAGCAACAGTCTTGCCGCTACCAGTGGGTGATCCAAGAAGCACATTGGCAGGTGTATGGTAAAGCGTATGGAAGATTTGCGTTTGCATGGGGTTGAAAAAATCAAAGCGCTTAGCATAGAGTTCTTCAAGCGCAGGGTTCTTGAGGGCCGAGATGGGGAGTGGTTGAAGATTCAGGAGGTCAGTATAGACGCTTTCAGTGTCTGGACGGATGAGATGCTGGAAAGAGACTGGGGTGACGGTCTCGGCTCCCAGCCATCTGTCTGAGACGGCTCGAACGTATATCTGGCTTGGTAAGGGGTCGGAAAGGGGAATCGTGAAGTTCAGCTCATGGTCATCATGTAACTTTCTTCTGTTGAGGATGAAAAATTCATGATGGTAGATCTCTGAGGTCTCAGAATTCTCGACCCAAATGTAGAATGATTCTGAGGTTCCGTGAATCTGGTCATGCCATCGGAAATCAGGAATCACATAGAGCTTGATACGCAACACATCTCGGTTTAGAGGAGCGATTTCAGCCTCGACGTGAACAGTAGGAAAGTTGTTCAAGATCTTGGAAATGTTCTTGCCGGCGCTCTGGTTGTGGATCAAACCTCCAATCTCTGCAGGCTCCATGTCTTTCATGGTCTCAATTGTCAAGTTCTCTTTCGCGTCGAGCTGGTTGAGGACCGACTTTGCAAGGTCAAACTGATGAAGAGGATGCTGGTAGGGCCAGATGCGCTTTTCAATCGACTTTGCCAGAGTTAGAAGCACGAGGCACTGGTGGCCCCATCGGCGATTGAGGGCAAGCATGAAGAGTGCTCGGCAAATACGTCCAGACTGCTGAGCAACGTAGTTCATGTCGTTTGAAAGGGCAAAATCTTCCGGCTGCGCTTTCGAGATGTAAGACTGCAGCAAAATATTTGTTTTTGCCTGAGGGGTGTCGATACCTCCATCAACATCGCATGGAATGATCTCTCGACGTAGATGAGTCAATTCCTTCTCCTCACTATCTCTGGATTGGATGTTGTCAAACTCTCCACTCATACTGATCATTTTTAGAATATCGGCCTCGGTGGCCTGAGGTTGCATCATGGCGTTGAAAACCTGAATACTTGTGTGGAGGATATAGTATTGACTGGCAATTCTTCCGATATCCTTGCTCCGCAGCTCGTCTGTCCTTTCATTGTAGATAATCATCTGGCATTGCTGCAAGGTCTTGGCAGCCTGAATAGCAAGCTGACGACGTCTTTGAACCAGGTTTGGATCGTCGCGAATTTCTGACCATTCTATGCCATAAGACATTGGGCTCCTTTGCATGCGCACGAAGAGGTACGAGTATCCGATCCACTGAACGGCATCCGGAATGGAAGTGACAGTTCCGAGTGCAATCTCAGCATTCAGATTGTCAACCAGCTTCGTCGAGAATTTCGATTCAATTGGCTGCTGTTCCGTCACAGCAGTCAGGTAATGGGTGAGCTTGTCGTGGGTTGTGCAAATCATGCCGATACCAGTATCCTCAAATTGAGGACGACCAGCGCGACCAAAGATCTGTAGTACGTCAAGAATTCCCAGATCAACAAATTTACCATCCTGAGCGCTATAAACCTGAGTTCCCTTGATTACGACTGCTGCGGCAGGCAAGTTGACACCCCATGCTAGAGTGGCGGTACAGCAGAGAACCTTCAGGACACCCTCTCCAAATAGTCTTTCCATCAAGTTTCGGTCAGATCTTGCCATTCCAGCGTGGTGAACACCAATGCCCTTGGATAGGAGCTCACGGATCTCCTTGGACTTGGACTGCTTGATATCACGCGAAGCTTGCTCAAACCCAGGATGATAGCTCGGGTCAAGGAGATCTGCACACATGGCATCGATGGCCTTCTGGTGCAGCATTCGCGCTGTAAGCTGCGTATCTCTTCGCGAGTGAACGAACACCATGACTTGATGATCACGCTCAAGCATCTCTTTGACTTTGTCAAAAGCGACCTGATCAAGATTCTCCTTCGATTGCTTTGTTCCAGCCTTTCCTTTGACGCCGATGAAATGTTGTTCCAAAGGAACAGGACGGAAGGACGAGTCGAAGTAGAATAGGCCTGCATATTTGTTGACTTTTAGAAAATCGGCGACATCGACATAATTGGGCAATGTGGCACTGAGACCAACAATTCGAATGAGAGACTGCGTGCTCTCAACCTGCCGTTCTGTTCGAGCCACAAGGGATTCTAGGACAGCACCTCTCTCATCATGAAGCATATGTACCTCGTCGATGATGAGAAGACGGACCTTTTGAACAAGTTCCGTGTCTCCAGTGCCCTTTCGTGTGACGACATCCCATTTCTCAGGGGTCGTAACGATAATTTGAGTCTGGATGATTTCAGACTTGGTGAGCTGCATATCTCCAGTGTACTCTCGACATTTGATACCAAGCCAAGCTAGGCGCTTGCCTAGCTTCTCTGTAACCTCAGCGGCAAGCGCCTTCATGGGAGCAACATAGACGATTTTGAAGTCATCGGCGTTCACTGCAAATTCGGTGGCTGACGGGTCTTCGAAGGGGTTAGGCTCGACATTCTGGGCAATTGTTTGGAGAATGGTAAGCATAGCAGCATCCGTTTTACCCTGATCATATTAGTAGCTGAGAGTAAATGTTGGTACAAGTGGACTCACAGCACCAGTAGGAGCACATATCAACATGTTCTCACTAGTTTTATGGGCAACAGGATAGACAAGACTCTGCATGCGGTTGAGCGTCTTGTAGCCCTTGAACGTATTCCGACACAACCCATTGAGTTCCTTGACGGGAATAAGCCGCTGTCCAGGGCCCAGTACACCCTTCTTGCCAGCGGGGATAAAGTACTCCTCGTACTTGTCAAACGATAACCGCTCACTGCCAACTGGCAGTCCGTACTTTTTGCCGGCGTAGCTCAGGGTGTTACCAGCGCTGTATGCTTTATAGACGTGTGGGTATTGGGGTTCCTTTGAATGTGCTGGTGCAAGAGTTGCAGATTTGTGTGCTTGATCTTGGCGACGCAGGTTTTCTTCTCTTTGAGCCTTGGTCAGGAGCCGAGGTTCGCTGGAGCTCCCCTGACTCTGAATGTTGACAGCGGAAACGATCTCATTTCTGTGACCCAGTATCTCGATGATGAAGTCAAGATCATCAAAGCCTACCAAGTCAGTAAGCTGGATCTGAAGTTCATCATCAGAACGATCAGAGTTGAGGACACTCATGATTTGGCTCTCAAACACATCAGCAGAGAGGCCATTCTTGGCTGCGATGGCTGAGCATCTGATTGCAAACCATTCGGCACCGTAATCTGCCACAGCTGATCCATCTAGGGCTTCTCCATCAGCGAAATCGCTGCTTAAGGCTTCTTGGTCGTCATCCGAGATAAAGTCCCAGACATCCTGGCCGCTATTTCCACTGGAATAACCACCAAATTCGTCATCGTAGAGATCATCTTCGACTGATCCATTCTCTTGGGGAATTTTGAGGTTGGCGATAGCTTCTTGCATAGCCGCAAATTGTTCGCGCCATCGTGCCTCTGCGGCACTAAGTTGCGAGGATGCCATGATGTAATCGATACTGTCCGGATGGTTGTGGTTACGTGTTACCTGGTGGGAAAGCCTTCTGATGCTGTATTAATACAGGAGTGTGAGGTAAAAGAGTCGTTATTCTGCTGCCTGTAGTTGTCGGGTGGCAGCCAACGTCCTTTTGACGTTGTCCTTGATCGAAAAGGATTGGTTCATGACGGTGGTTCTTCAAAGAGTCATACCGCTCTAGGCCGAACAAATACCCCACTAAACAAGCCCCCGCCTAGCCGCCAGGTGGGCTTGCAATGCTTACAGCCACTAACTGCCCTTGGAAATTCAGTGGCCTAGTCGAAGAGCCCGTCTGCGTCGTGGGGAACATGTGACGCCCCTAAACTCAGTCCTTAGTTACGGTGACGGCGGGTTACAACATTCAACCAAACTTCAAATCCTCCCTCTCCTTCAACTCTCTCTCTCATCCTTCAATCCTCCCCTCCCGCTGTCGCCCAACTGCGCGCTCCACCTTCGACTTGTTACCGCCACTTCTCACAAACTTGATCCCGCAATCATGAAACTGCATTACATCGGCGTACGCTGTCCCTGTGCCCCTCACCGATCGATCGAGACCTTCGTCCAGTTGGGCTAACAAAGCTGCTGCGACCAGATCCTTCGCAACGAGAGCCAGCCGGCTCATGAGATCGTCGCTGAGAAGGAGCTCAGCAGCTATTCGCGATTCACCCGCAACAAGTCAGTCCTACCTTATCATTGCGACCGCTATCTCCGTATCCGGCCGGTCCATGGACTGACTCGCAAACTTGAAACAGTTATGGCGAATTCATGACCCTATTCGCAAAGACCGTCGCCGAGCGCACCCGCCCTGGACAGCGACAGGATGTTGAGGAACAAGGTATACTTGATTAAGTTCCCTCGAGAAATCACAAGCTTACATGCGCATTCTACAGACTACACTTTCCACGCCTACGGCCGAACCGAGGGTGTCTGCGGCATCATCATCTCCGATCACCAGTACCCTGCCCTTGTGGCACATCAGCTTCTTAGCAAGGTCGTCGACGAGTTCCTCTCCAAGAACCCCCGCTCCAGCTGGGCCACCGGCACACCCGCTCTCTCCATGCCCGAGCTGAAGGAGTACCTCACAAAGTACCAGGACCCCCAGCAGGCCGACAGCATCCTCAAGATTCAGAAGGAGCTTGACGAGACTAAGATCGTTCTCCACAAGACCATCGAGAGTGTGCTGCAGCGTGGAGAGAAGATCGACGATCTAGTGGCTAAGAGTGATGGTCTTAGCGCCCAAAGCAAGATGTTTTACCGTATGTCACTGTTCATTCCAAATTTCCCTTCATTGGAAAACCACTGACCCATCCCACAGAGCAAGCCAAGAAGCAGAACTCATGCTGTATTTTGATGTAATGGATCATTTCGTTTTTCCGGCGTTGGACCTGGCTTCATTTCAGCATATACGAGATGTCGGTATTGAGATTGGTTATTCGTGTGGCGCAGATACTTCCAATCGTTTTGTCCATCATTCATTCGCATGGCCATGTCTTTACAGCAGCTAGATTTGTCGAAGAGACGGAGAAGAATCTTATCACAGGCACAACGATCGAAGGCAGATGGGTGCCAAATGGGAATCATTCTTTTTGACATGTTAAAAAAGTCCATAAATTGGATGAGTGTGAAATGCTCTCTTATCACCAAGCCTAATCTAATCGAAAGATACACAAAGAAGAATAAAATCTGAGTCTTTTTGACCCAGAGGGCTTAAAAAGAAATGCCAACCCCTTTGCTTTTTGAAGAAGAAGAAACTCCAACGAGATGCTCTAGGGACGAGTCTGCTGTCCCGTGTCTTGCCCATTCATGCTTCTCTAGCGCCTTGCTGTAAATCCGTAATCCATAATGTCCAAACATATCCGTCACTGACAGCGTAGTATACAAAGGAGACAAGCGTAGAGGAGGGAAAGATACCCTCTGTGGTATGTACAAGACGGCTCAAACCAGTTGAGTCCGCCATGGTGAGATGCTGCCAGAGCATCATGAAAAGGGTATTGTAGAAACTGTGACAAAGATATAAAATGAAACCGAAATGGCGATCTGGTTGTTCATCATGAAATGCGAGTTTATGATTCCTCAAGAATTACTCTCTCACTCTTGCGGTGCATTTGGTAGGCATCAGGAGAGTGAGTCAACTCCCTCGGGTGCACCAAGGTAGGGGTAGATGACTTGGTCTCAGCTAGACGCTCATCCTTCTCAATCGGGATGTAACCTGGTCCACTCGGGCTGCCGTTACCTCGATGTCTCAAGCTGGGGTTGCTCTTCAGCGGGTGCAGCATCTTGCGCTGTTGGTGCGAGACGCTGATCTGGCGAGCGATGGAGATCTCAACAGCGTTACGTAAAGCCTCTTGAGCATCAGCCTCGGGAGCTTGCTTCTTGGGCGAAGCCAATGATGAAGATGGGGAGAAGCGTCTCGAGGTTTCGGCACCGGAGGACGTGATGGAAGCTGGGGGCGAGACCATGTGCCATGAGGGTTCCGAAGGAGAAGAGAGTCTTCCCTTAGCTACCTGAATATCTTTCTCGTCGTCTGTGTGTTCAGGAGATTCGGGAACTGTGCCTGGTGAGGGAGTAAATGGAGACGAATGCTTGGAGTGGGTGTTGGGCGAGATAATGGGCATAGGAGGCGAGGTCTGTCTTGCAGAGGTGACGCTAATCTTCTCCGTAGACGCAGTACTGGGACGTCTGTTGAATTTGGAGACGAGGGCGGGCTGATAATGTGTAGCTTGCGCTGCGAACTTGTTGTGCTGAGATTCTGACCGCGAAACTTGGGCGACTCTTGGCGTAACTGCCTCAGGGGACTCCTCTGAGTGATAATATGATGAGTCCAATAAAGCCGGGGACGTGTTGGCTCGGAACCGAGGTGAAGGCAGAGGCTTTGAGTTACCCTGGGAAACAAAAGTTGGTGAGGGCTGTGGCGATGTTGCCCTCCGTGGCCGAAGAGACTCGTCTCGATTCTCGGCGATTGCGTCCTTCACAGACTTCAGATGATCGAGAGTAGCCTGTCGTCGAGCAAGAAGTGAGGAGGCAGACCCTTGCGGTGGCTGTAAAACACTGTTAAACATGACACTATATCGATCCATCTTGATGCTAGGAATCTCAACATCTAGCAGGGAGTGAGGAATAGAAGGCATCGGAGGCGGCGATGAGGGCGGCGGTGCGATTGCTTTTTCTGATTTCTTCTTGCTAGAGTCACCTCGAAGGCCTCTTAGCGACATTTTGCGGCCTATACCTCCTGAACCCGGGTCCTTCAGCTTCGATTCCTTTGATGCCTTGCGCTGAAGAGCAGGCTTCTCCTTTGTTAGTTTTCCCGGCGATATAGGTTTCACCTCGGCTGACGTTGGTACCGACCGGGGCACTTCAGCAATCGTCTGCGCGGGTTCTGATATAATTGGTTCAGTTTGAGATCGAATGACGATCGGTTTGTGCTTTGGCATTTTCCGTGAACTCTGATCTGCTGGTGCTGAAGTCGGTATTCCAGAAGAACCTAATGATGTGGTAGAAGTATTGACACTCTCCGTCATAGATCGTTGGGGCTTCTCTGGCCGTGTAGCTCGCTTCGATTTTGATCGAAAAATACCCCATTTACGAGCCTTCTGCTGAGTGTCATCGACAGGCTCTGGCATAGGCTCTGGTATCGGCTCCGGGACGTCGACGACTGCATTCATGGCTCTGTTCTGTGGATTCCAAGGCGCCGGCGCAAAGTCTCCCATTTGTGTTGGACTTCCAATTGCCATACCAACAGCAATAACACCAGTCTCACCAGAATCTATCATAGAATCCGGAGTTGAAGTTCGTACCCAAGTCGTTCTCGTCAGTGACGAGGTTCGCGGGCTGTGTTCGGGGGATGGAAGTCGGCCATGGATCGGTATATGAAACGCCGTCACGTTGCCCTTCTTTGAACTCTTGAGAATGAGTGCAAGATCGTCTCTGGAAACCCGTTTGTCGAATGAATGTTTGGAAAGAGAATGGCTGTCTGTCCAGTCGGCGGTGAAGCTTCCCCTACGACGTTGATATCCGGAGGCAGCCGATACAGTAGCAGCCCGTGACAGATTTGTAGCCATGACTGAAATATGTCTCGCGACCGCACGAGGGGGTCGTTTTGTAAAGCGTCTAGAATAGATTGACACACAAACAGTGGGTGAAGCAAAGCAAAGCCCAATGCAGCGCGGGGGCGAGATCTATGCTTGGATTTAGAGGATAAAAGGCCTTTGTTTTGACTGAGTAGTTCCCTGCATCGACAGGGTCTGACACAGAAGACGGTTCACCAAGGACCGACTTTCTCAGGGACCAGGATCCTCTTAAACAAAACCTGCGATGATTTTTGGACAAGAACTGACCCTCGTCTTACAGGGACCACCCCGCCTTTGACGGAAGCCTATCGTATGAAGCCGTTGATGAGAATCGAGACGAATGCGGTTAAACGGCCGGCAACAAGCAGGGAACTTGGGTCCAAGATGACGATGAAGTGCAAGGATGGAATGTAATAAGCGCAAGAGCAATTTCGATGTCCAAGAGCCGATCCCCGGATTGGTTGCCACGCCTTAGATGAAGCAAAATGAGATGTATGCAAGCGGACATGAGAGAGAAAAAACGTCAGCTTATCATCTGTCCAACGACAGAGATTTTGAAGAGACACCCCATCTTGACATTTACAGGGATCTGTCTTGGGAAACAAGCTAAGAGGCTTTGGTCAATGTTTGAGATTGATGGGACGACGGTTCCTGAATGTTGACTTTGAAATCTTCAACGCCCGACGGCATTGATTGCTTCAACTTTCTCTGCAACGGCTGCTACGGCCAAGGAACTACTCTGACCAGGGGGCCCTGTCGAAAGCATATCAAGGAGTGGGCCCTTGGGGTTCTAAGAGACCCCAGTGTCGTGTGTCAGAGTCGTCAAACCTGGGGGTTCATTTAATGCTTTGAGAGAAATAATCATGCGGTTCGTTGGTTGTCTAGTTGAGGTTTCACTGCTTGTGGCGCTTCTTAGAAGTAACCTTAGCCGCCGCAACGCAACGTACGAGAGTGGTGATAATAGAGGCGCTAGCTATATAATAATAGCAACGAACGAGGCTCTATAAGCCTTGAGATGGGTACGTACATGTACAGAAAGATGTGTCTCAGTCGGCGAACGCGGCAATCTACGCGGTTGCTGGGATCTTCAACATCAACGCTGATCCCGATGACACACGCAACCCCATTCACACGGACTTACGGCCAAGGCTGGTAACTTCTCTAACAACAAGACTCACAGACATAATGCGACAGCGATTCATGTGGACGATCCTGGGAACTGAATCGTGGTCACCTGTCAACGAGGGACGAAAAGGATCCGATCCCTGTAAGTGTTCGTTGTCAAGAAAGACAAACAGCTAGGCTGTATTAACACGACACTGTAACCTTCCTCCCAGCCAACGAGCACTGGAAGGGTCTCGTGTACGATACCTCATTTACTGCGCCGTACTTTTTTAACGGCACTTGCATGATGCTCGAGTATGGGGCATGTGCTGAGCTGGTTTTTAGATTAGAGGAACAAGACGCGGAGTATCCCAAACAATATCCACCCTGTCACAGCCTTCTATGAAACACAAGCTTTCGAAGACTACTGCAGGCAAACCTCCACTGCAAAGCATGCAACCACCCATCAGAAGACCGATAATCATAGCAGTGAGCGAATAAGTGGCTGACCCGTCTTCTAGAATTTTCAGGTGGCAGCACGGAACTTGAACCTAAGTTGCGCGCGGCTCGCGGGCTGGCCATTGGCCTCACTCGGCGCGTCTGTCCAACGTCCTTCATCTCACTTAGAGACAGCGGAAGGATTCAATTGCACCCGATCCATCCAATTTATAGTAGGGCTGGTTGTCGAGCTGAGTCTGGACCGTGCTCAGTAACATCGGCTGGGTGGAAATATGTGCCCAAAAGGGGAAGTTGAGGGTATAAGGCTTCCGTTGTGAGTGATTGGATCGTCACCGAACAATAAGCGATACAGTCCTAAGAAAGGTAGAATGAAATAAAATAATCCTCAGGGGGTTTTGCCCATTCAACTCGCCGTTTCATGTCACTGCTAGGGTCTCTACAATTCGTCTCAGATTGCCAATTTCCAATTGTAGCACAACCAGCACGGGCCAAATAGGAAACTAGGCTCACATACCCTAGAGAATACAGAGTGTAGGTTCGTGGCATCCAACAGTCTCCTAGAAGTCGTCTGAGCATGTCCAGAAGAGTTACATTCGAAGCTTCAGAGTGTCCTTGATGAAGGAGAACGGCGACGTCTGTTTCACTACGGGTGACTCCGGCTCCATAGAGTTATCGGCAATGCTATTGTTCTTAATACGTCTCTTAAGGTACGAAACACCAAGGGTATTGGAGCTTGGATATCACCTAGGAGCTTTGTCGATGAGCTGCTGTTGAGTCAGTAAAAAGTCTCTTGAACCAATATCCGGCCTGTGCTTCGCTTAGAGTTCGTCTCTCGTAGGCCTCATTTCAAAGCTTGCTAGCTTTACTAGAAGCGTTTGGATAACCGAGATACAACTCTGAAGACTGACCTTCGGCTACAAAATACCTGCTTGATGATGAAAGCTGGCAGTTGCGACCAGACTTAGTGACTTGACTTAGTGACTTGGAGCTTTCAAACGGCCCTTTACTCCCAGGAACATATCCGGACACTGTTTGCTGTTCTCTCCAATAGTCATGCTCAACAGATAAATCCGACCTCAACCTAATGGAGTCAGATCGCGTTAAGCTTAAGCTCATTGACTCAACAACCAACGTTCGAGAATCAGAACCTCCACGTTTGACGGCAGTTGACCTGGCCGATCTCTAAACATTACCAGCGCTACTGAAAGCCACCTTCATCATACGACAACTAATGCGAATATGAAACATTCGATGAACTCTCAATTATCAGCGGTTAAGTGGGCGTTAAGCGTAAGCACAATTAGACACTCTTGCGATATTAGTTCTTGGTGTAGGAACTCGTCTACTAGGTCGTTCCTAGAAGCGAACATGGACCAAGGGTACACGAGTCTTGGCGGATATTGCCGTCTACAGTAGCAACGGGCCGTCTAGAGTCGTTTCCCGTAGTTCCAACGCCAGTTCAAGCTCTATAGTGACGTCCAACATCGAATAGCTTGCTAAGCTACTAGGTATAGGTTAGATCCAAAGATCTCGCATCTTTTACTGCTGAGTCAACAACCTCTGCGTGCCTGGATCGAACGTCACACAGGCAAGTGATCTCGGAATGCAGAAAAATGCGTGACATGAAAGCATGCTGCTGCTGATCATGCCGACCGACATATTTGAGAACCGTTGGGTTTGCAAGTACACAGTACCAGTCCCATGACCGATGAGCTGTCACCGACAAAAGTATCCAATACTCATTGGACAGCATTGGAGCTTGATAACATTTTTTGGCGGGGACTCATGGCGGCCTGGAGGGGCAAAGCTCCAAAGAATCACCACATCAGAGCAGTCGACAACCTCCCCCGCCAAAACAAACCTCACCTCTAAACCTTCTTGCCCTCGCGTCGCAACTCTCATCCTTCTCGTCCTACTTGCAACCACTCAGTTCCTATAATTTCACACATCTCACATCACTATGTCGTGGCAAGGTCAGTTTCTCACTGTCTCTTCTCTCCTACACTGTCTCGCTATCGATTTCCCCTCCCCCGCCATCGTCCTTGTTCCTCATCACCGCCTCCAAATACCTCTATCTTGAAACCCTAACTTGAAGTTGGACAAAAAAGCTGACATGATGACTTTTCTATCGATATAGCATACATTGACTCAAGGTATATACAATCGATCCCATAACTCTTGATCATAAGCTATGATCATGCTTTCCGGCACGAATACCGATCGAATGCTGACATTTTTCATCTCGATAGCCTTGTCGGCTCCGGTCACATTGACAAGGGCGCCATCATCAGTGCTGCTGGCGACAGCGCCTGGGCTTCTTCTCCTGACCTCCAGGTACGGCAAACCCTCCTTCACCGACTCGACCTCTCGGATCGATGGGCTAGCCCCTCGTTAATGAACAAAACTGACCTTGTAACCCCACTATAGCTCAAGCCCGAGGAGATGAAGGCTATCTCTGCCATCGTCGGCGGTGACTCGGCTGCCAAGGACAAGGCTTTCGCTGAGGGTCTCTACATTGCTGGCGAGCGTTACGTTATGGCCCGAGCCGAGGACCGGAGTATCTACGCCCGATCGGTACGACGCCCAATTTACGAATACCATCTCTTTTGACTAACTTCTTAATCACAACAGGGCCGCCTCGGTGTTGCTGTTGCGAAGACTGGCCAGGCCATCGTCATCGGCCACCACGGCGAGGCCCAGGTCGCTGGCAACGCCACCTCTACCGTCGAAGGTCTTGCCGACTACCTCATCAAGTCAGGATACTAGACATTCAGTGTGTGAGGCAAGGGTCTGGACGGAATCAACTGTGAGAAGCGCCAGGGAAACGCTGTTTGTCCGTGGAGCGGACAGTCAACGCAGCTATAACGAGCTTATACCGAGAAGAGCGCCTTTGTTTTAGAGCACTGGGCTATGAGCTCGAGTGTGTTACCCGGGGGAGGACATTTTCCTTATTTGACCAAAAATCGGTCGGACGAGTTTGTTTCTACACGATTCTGCATATAGGCAATCCGAGTGCCCTCCAGAACCTGTCACCTGTATGCCAGATTCGAAATGATCATCAAATGTCAGCCAACTCGACTCTCCATTACAACTGCTTTTATCGTTTGTTCTCCGTTCGTATCCGTGATGTACAGTACTTTTGTCCATCTTATTATAGGTACTCATGATAGTTCTTTATGTCATTAACGCCGATTCCAACTCAATATTTTCTCTTGAACTCCGCCATTCAACTCTTGCTAGACGTGTGTCGTCGAATGCCTTTTACACGTGATGAATCTTGATCTCGTTCGGGTTATGCACAAAAGCGTCTGCTAGGCTCAGAGGAGCATCTAAACAGGAAGCTCGGCGTTTCGTCTTCCAAGGCCTACCCTATCGGCGATCATTCCAATATACGGTCCTACGACAGGTAAGCCTCGCGCAAAGCCAGCAATTGTCCCCAGGAAATCTCCAAACAGGACCACTATGCCGTATGCTTCCACGATAAACCCAATAAAGGTCCACTTCATGAAAATCAGGATCAGGCCTAGGAAGAATGCCGCCGTGCCCTTTGCTTTTTGCTTGCGGGCGAAGAAGAGAAGTGTCTTTTGAGGTCCGATGATGATTGTCAAGCCGATAAGGAAGAGGATCTGTTTCGGAGGTCGGTCGTTAGCAATCGCTCGTTCGGTATGATAGAGGGAGGGAAGAGGTAATCATACATTTCCCATAGCAAGCCTGCATAGAAGTCAGTAAAAAAAACCGCTAGATGATTGAATCTGTCAATACTTACATGGATCGGTCGAAGAATAGCATGACACCTCCTATCAGGAAGAAGCCTCCTAGACTAAACGTCAGCCTCCATATCTTAACCATGCAGGCGCAGGCGCAAACGCACCGCCGGAGCAGAAAACAACTCCAATTTCTATCGCAAACGGTCAGCTTTCGTCCATTTTGTGCAATCTCTTGTCTAAGGGAGAGCGCATCGTTGCAGTGCTTATGATCGCAACTCGCGTGCCAATGTAAGATAAGGCGTACTTTGAGTATCTGTCAACCACATCGACATCTTTGCGGTTCTGTGTATCGCTGATTTGATTGATAAATTCGATCGGTATTGATTGTTTCGATGGTAAAGCGTATAATGAAGCTTCGACTAGGAAAAGGGCGGGATTGAGAGCAGGGAGAAACAACTGAGGCCAAATTACTGAAATGTTTCCTTTTTTTCGTCACCAGCTCTGCTTTCCTCGAGACACGTTCCAGGGGTTTACATGCGATTGACAGGGTTGTTCCAAACGGGGTTTAGGTGGTGCCCGGAGCTGCTTCGTGACTATTGGCTGTGCTGCGTGAAAGTGGGCAAGCGTGGATTGTCTTGAAATTTTGCTGAGGACCAACTTTACGAGACTTGCATCTTTCTTCATCTTCCACTGAGAGTTGGAAACGACTCACGACTAAACGCTCTTGGCCTACGGCAATCCAATATGATTGCAGTGCAAATCACTGTTACCTTTCCAAATGGCTTTAAATTGTTTGCCAGAGAAAACGAAGGTCGTCGAGAAACAATACATTTAATTCACTCTATGGAACAGCTTGCTATACATTTCCTTCTGACAGATTTCCTGTCCCTGCCGCGACGGCTAGCGGCGTTCTTCGCCCTGGCAACTGAGATTCGTTTCTTCCCCATACGTTCTCGGTAGTCTGTCGACTTAGGCAGAGAACAAGCTCATGATCACGATTAAGCCGGAGCGTCAATTGCCATCCCTTGGCCGAAAGGCTAAGGGTGCATAGTTGGGGCTTGACTTTGTTGGTCGGACACTCCTATTTGTACTCCTAAAATGGTATCTTTGTATAACGTGCATATGTCTGGTGATTCCTCGCATGAACCCCGTATGACAGGTTCCCGGGCCTTGTTGGTTTTTGAGGTTTTCGCAATTTCATTAAATGGGCATCCCAAACTCGAGCCATGCTCACTTAAGGACTGTATGAGCACCACGAGCCTCGAGGAACTGCTCTGCCACACCCTGAGGTAGCGTCCTAATGAGGCCAAACACTTCCTTATTGTGATAGCGAAGTCGCGTCTTGGGGTCGAGGTAAGGAGCTGGTAGTCCAGTCACGTCACAGTAATGTTTGTTATGCGCGAGTGATGGTGCCGATTCGATATTTGTGTAAGTGGCAGTTGGAGCCGACACACCACCTGTCGGTTTGAGGCTCTTCTCGAGGACAAGCTTAGACAGGTTTCGTGATGCTTGTGCCAGATTTGGGGGCTCCTTGCCGCTCTCTGTGGCTGGCGTGCTTGTACCGCTTGTTGAGAGTCCATCATCGGCTGGTGTAGCAATACCACTCGCGTCCATTGGCGTGCCAAGAGCCGAGGCTTCTCTTCGGGAAGCATCGCCGACGATGGCCTTGAGGTTCTTGTTTCGACGCTGGTTGGGCTTCCAGGCCGGACTGCGGAAGTTCTTATGGGTGGAGTGAATGTCAAGCTTCTCTATAAGCTCTTGATGGGCGATTTGCGCCTCGGTTGGGGCGGCCATTGTGTCTCGTTTCTGGATAGCTGGTATCGAAATTTTATCAAAGTTGGCTCGAAAGATGTCAACGGCTTTACAGACTTGTTTCGCAATCGGTGATTAATGCAGGAAAAAGTGCTTTGGTTTAAGATCTCTTGGTTGTCGCAGTCATGAGCTTGTCGCGTTGGAGATTCTGCCGTGCTTCACCGTATTCCTAGCTTGGAGCTCTGACATACAGGGAGATGCCCGAACATGGCATAAAGTAAACAGAGCACTCCGCCAACAAGGAATACTGCCTCGAGTGTCTATTTAACACTTTAAAACCGATAGCTCACTGAAATGGTAAGATTCATGAGAACTGCGAGAAAATATCGCCCTGAAGCCCTACCTGACGTGTTTATAGGAATCCCCTCATGAGCACCAGCAGAACCTACTGCTTTCCCGTATCATCACCAATGTGGTATGTTCGGCGAGGCTGAACTCGTAAGAGATGGATACTAATGGCATGCAGGAAAAGCTCAACGAAGCTGTCGTTGTTATGAATAAGAGCCTTCAGGTCAGTAGAGTCGCATTTTACATCAACCGCATGACTAATAATATGCCGCTTCAGGACATCAATATTCAGAACATGAACGTTGAATTGGTTGCGCAAATGTTCAAGAACTACCAATCGAACGTTCTATTTCACCTGGAGGGTAAGTGCTTTTCGTATGGTGATGTGTTTGCGACCGCTGATGATATTGGTTAGCCACGGACAACCTTAAGCCGCCGAACTGAGTGTCAACATGGGTGGCTAAGGGCTGGAGTTTTTGCATTTATGATGGCGCACGACTATACATGAAATAATGACTTACTGCCAACTCTTCCATAATAGAAAGGAAGTTCTGCAAGGAATTTGACAGGAAGCTTGCTTTACTAGAACCAAGCTTGCCTACCTGACCCTGACCTACTGTTTACCTAAATTGCCTTGTGTATAAACCTGTCTAAAATGATGACAGGCCATGGTTGACAGTGTATCACCGAATATGTAATCGGGGCAAGCCAACTAAGGTATCTAATAGCCTTGACTTGCATCTATGGAAGACATTACAATCTCTGCACGTGTTCGGCTCATTGGGAGGTCAATAATGTGTCGTCTCTCACTGCATCACTTGCATTGTCGCGTAAGTGGATCCCGGGATTGAATGACACTGCGGCCTAGATCAGCCTTGTAGCCTCACACCTTCTCAATTTCCAACAACGAAGCTCCGTATTTTGCGAGTCTGACAGGCAATTGGCCACTAGAGTCAGACATCGACCAACCTAAACCTTTTTGTTCCTCCCGTCATGACTTCTGTCCCTCACTTGTAAACTCCATCCGACCATCCTATTCGCAATCATGGCTCCTTCGGCCATCGATGAGCCCGCCATCAAGGCGCCTGAACAAAAGACATATCCTCCCGCCAAGATCTTCCCTGTCAAGGAGACACGCTTCGAGAATTACATCGAACCTACAAAGGATGGCCGCGAACGCGCTTTGAAGCAGCCTGATAGCGCTGCCATCGTCATTGATAATGGTGAGCTTCGAGCGCAAGGGGTTTGCGATGGCTGGCAATTGACATTTCGCCTTTAGGATCGTCTGCCGTGCGCGCCGGCTGGTCTTTCGATTCGAAGCCAAGGTTCAGCATCCCTCCGATTATGGCCAAATACCGCGACCGAAAACTGGGCAAGACCTTTTCTTTTGCTGGCTCAGATTGCTATGCCGACACGACCGCGCGAGGCCACATTCGAGGCGCCTTCGAGGCTGGTACAGGAATTGTCAGTAACTGGGACGTAATGGAGCATGTCCTCGATTACATCTTCCTGAAACTTGGCATGAATGATGCAGACGGTGCCATTGAAGTGCCAATTGTTATGACAGAGGCCGTTGCCAATCTCCCTTACTCAAGAAAATGTACGTGAAACGTTTCAATCCCGCAAGTTTATACTAAAGTTCTTAGCCATGACTGAAATCATCTTCGAATGCTACGGCGCGCCTTCGCTAGCCTACGGAATCGATTCACTCTTTTCATACCGACACAACAAGGGCAAGACTGGTCTCGTGGTTTCGTCATCATATACATCCACTCATGTAATTCCTGTATACAACTCGAAAGCCTTACTCGGACAGGCCACACGATTAAACTGGGGAGGCTATCACAACGCTGAATACCTCCTCAAACTCATTCGACTCAAATACCCGGCCTTCGCTGGGAAGCTTAACGTCTCACAGGCAGAACACATGCTGCGGGACCATGGCTATGTATCCCGGGACTATGACAATGAGCTCGCCAGTTATCTCGAATGGACAGGACTCGAGGATCGCGATATTGTCATGCAATATCCCTTCACAGAAGAAGTGATTGTGCAGAAGAGTGAAGAAGAGTTGGCCAGGATAGCAGAGCGCAAGAAAGAGAGCGGACGAAGACTTCAACAACAGGCGGCTAAGATGCGCCTGGAGAAACTGATGAAGAAAGAGCAAGATCTGGAATACTACAAGCAATTGCAAAGAAACATCACAGATCAGACCAAGAAAGAGATTCGGCGCCAGCTTGACAGTAACGACATTAAAGATGAGAACCAATTGGAAAAGATCATCAGAGATTTAGAAAAGGCCATCAAGAAGGCCCGGACAAAGGACGTTGGTGGTGATCCAGAGGAGGAGCAAGAACAACCTAACTTCGATCTTCTTGACATACCTGACGACCAGCTTGATGAGGCCCAGATCAAGCAAAAGCGTCAACAGCGTCTCCTCAAATCCAACCATGAGGCTCGAGCACGTGCGAAGGCAGAGAAGGAAGCAGAGAAGGCTCGTGTCATCGAGGAAGAGCGCGCCGATACTGAACGACGAGAGAATGACCTCGAGAACTGGCTCGATGAGAAGCGTCAACGACGTGCTGAGACGCTGCAAAAAATGAAGGAACGGGAGCGACTAAAGCAGGACCTGGGCAATCGTAAATCCCTCGCCTCTCAGATTCGCATGAAGAGCATCGCCAATCTCGCATCGGACAATCCGACCAAGAAGCGAAGACGTGGCGGTGATGATGACAATTTTGGTGCTGACGATGATGACTGGGGTGTCTACCGCCAAATTGCCGTTGGTGACAACAGTGATGACGAGCATGAGGAGGAAGACCTCCATTCGACTCTCAAGTCACTAGAACAGGACCTTTTACGTTATGATCCTGACTTTGAGTACGAGCACACCCACGAAGCACAGTCTGACTGGTCGAAGTCTCTCCTGCACGCCTTTGCCCGAGGTCCCCGACCTTTCGACCCCTCCTCACAAGCCGAGCTCAACCAAATTCACCTCAACGTTGAGCGAATCCGTGTTCCCGAGGTTGTCTTTCGCCCCTCCATTGCTGGTGTCGACCAGTCAGGCATTGTTGAGATAGCCGGTGATATTCTCAACCAGCGTCTCGGCAATGTCCCTAACCGCGATGACTTCCTTCGCGACGTCTTTTTGACAGGCGGTAACACTCTGTTCAAGAACTTTGATGATCGTGTTCGCGAGGGCCTTCGTTCTCTCCTCCCCGCTGATGCACCACTGACCGTCCGTCGTGCCGAAGACGCCCTATTAGATGCTTGGAAGGGAGCGGCTGGATGGGTGGGTACATCCGCTTGGAAGTCAGCAAAAATCTCGAAAGAAGAGTACCAAGAAAAGGGTCCGGAATATATCAAGGTTTGTCTAAATCCATTCCCCCGCGGCATGCTCTTACTAATATGTATAGGAACACGACATGGGTAACTCATATGCTTAAATTGTATAGTGATGGAAACCTGGAGTCAAAGGCGAGTTCTTTATTAGGAGCGGTTCGGGGTATGAGAATAATTTACATGTTGCCTTAATCAGAGATCTCTTGTCAAGGGTAGAAAAAGCCAAAGGAGAAAACGACAGACGCTTCCACACAAAACCGTCACGCAGCTGCTCCACACTAAATGTGCTTTCCGGGACACTTATTTTTTATTACAGGAGTAGATATCTGAACTAACAAAATATAACCGTCTTGGTGATATCATCCGTAAACGTGACAGCCCAGGTAAACAGTAGCAAGACTCGCCAAGCGAAGCCCGCAAGATCGAGGAGCCTCTGTTTCACATAAACAGACCCGAACGCCCCTCTCTTTATAAATATTAAATCACGACAATCAGTTCCTTAACGCCATAATAACAGTTGCAGAGCCCCGCGCACATGGATATCATGCGGTTCTCTAGACCGCTGGTTGTTGTGCTTGGGGTTCCTCAGAGTGTTGCAATTGCTTGTTGATCTCGTCAGCAGTCCTTGTATCCTCAGCACTGGGCTCAACTTTGAAAGGCTCAGCCTTGAAATGCGGCGAGGGATACCTTTGACGCTCGATTTGTTCCTGAGCCGCAAGACCAGCCACGGCTTGCGCAACAGCCTCCAAAGGTGTTCCTGCAGCTGGATTGCTAGGCGCAGGCTCGGCATGAGGAGCAGGAGTTGTTATAGCTGATGTCGATGTTGGCTGAGCAGGAGCAAGGTTCACGTTCGGTGGGGGTGGGGGGTAGTCGCCTGACGTCTCTAACAATCGCGTTTGCAAATGAACGACATACTCTCGAAGCGCGTAATGTTCCGCCTGCATTGCTTTGAAAGACTGTTCCATATCCGTGTAATCGCGTACCTGCTGCTCGAGCTTTTTAATGTAGCCTTCCTTTCGTTGTCGGAATGCCCTCTGTGAATGAATCGTTAGCCCAGGAGCTCAATTGCAAGGTGATCTGACGGCGCCAGTCAACAAGTCATTAGCGGTCGACTTACTTGTGCAGCTCGGTTCTGTGCTGCGCGCTTGGATTGGGATAGCTCCCGCTTTGCTTTGCGACCGTCTCCCATATGATCGTCTGCCGACAAAGGCGCTGGGGGCGCTGGAGCAAGTGCAGCGCTTGAGGGGCCAGCAGATGCGCCTGGACTATGTCCAGACGGAGGAACAATGGGCATCATGTTTGCTGTCGGTGCGTGGTTGGCTCGCGCGCGAAGATCAGGATGAATGTGAGCTTCAACTTCGCCTTTCGTGGCTAGAACTCGATGTTGGTCTTGGGGACTGGACAGATGATCGAAGCCATTCGCCGGCCGCGCAGGCGCGGGCTGTAAAGGCCGAGATTCACGGGGTCCAGGGGGAGTAGGTGAGGATGAGCCTGTCGCGTCGTGGCTCTTCAGGAGCTCGAGCTGTGCGCGCAAATGCTGCTCTATGTGGAGGGGTCGGTGTTAGCCAATGCACCCAGCACCTACGTCAACAGTAATTGAACCAGACGCGAAGCCGAGGTGGCCGAAACGAATATCGGATCCAACTGTTGAGGATAAGAACCTCTAAGTGTATTGTATATGGGATTGCGCAAATGACGCGACAAGGATGCCATTCAAACAGTAGACAGATGCAAGGAGCTCTATAGATGTCGCGATGGACCAAGGCCAAAGTGAGGCGTAGTATAGTGTAGATAATAGACAGAGCTGTAGGTCCAAATCAAGAACCAAGACGCGCTCAGACAAGGAAATAGGCAAAGCAGAACAGGAAAGGAAAAGAGAGAAGAAGAGTTGTCTTGACTAACCTTGATTATTGGCGCCGCTGGCTGAGGAGTTCTGCATGCTTGAGCTCTGGGGGAGGAGAGTCTGACTCAGCATCCAAGTAGCAATGACCCAGGGCGGGCGATGATGATTACTACAACGAGGGGGGGGGACCTGACGCTGACAGACGGAGACGAGTGAGGAGAGAGTTCCGGCGGATGAATGACGGATTATGTAACCTGGATCCGGGACCTTTCAAGTGTGACCGTGAGTGGTGATCAAGTCGGAAAATGGCGTGGCTGGGCCGGGGAGGCTTCTTCTCTCCGCTTGCTGGACCAACTAGACGAGTCTAAACTTGGGGGAGCTAGAACGATTTGGTTATCGCTCGCTTGCTGATTGTTCGCTTCTGTTTTTGGCTGGCTCGTCCCGCGAACTCTGATGGCTGTTGTTACTTAGGGTACTGTACGTACGGACGGAGCTCGGAGCCGTTCCTCGTTTCTGCTAGGATCAATTTATCTTGCTCCCTGAAGCAAGCGTAAGTGCTGACGACGATCTTGCGGCTGGTGCGGGAAACGCCCCCCAAAAATGTACGCGGACCGCTGTTATATCCTGTATTAGAAGTCAAGAAGCCCGTTTCAACAGGTAATATTTACTGTGTTCTTAATTTGAAGGACAGAGAAAGACGCGTAAACTGAATAAAGAAGCTGGTTTAGGTGAGGAGAATTCGGAGTCCGGGCAATAACCAGTCAAAAGTCCTGTTCGGTTTTCCTTCTTCCACTTCTTTTCCTTCTACCCCGGCACCGGTAGTTCTGAACTTCTGATACTGGCCGCGGTGGGAATAAACGACGGGTCTGAGCCAAAAGATTGGATGGTTTTGCTGACTGATGGGGAGAGGGGAACGTTGTTGCAGTAGAGAAAATATTTGTCAGCGACCAACCTGAGCAGAACTGGAAGAGAAGCAGGGAGCTAGGACCACCTCAGTATGCACCTGCCCATGCCAGTCATGCACCTTCCTCGTGAGCTTGCGACCCCACTCGCGAGATAAATGTCCTATTCTGGAAAGACCTGGATTTTCGAGACTTCGGGGTCCTTTCGATCTGACATTCATGGCGTATAACCACATAATACGACCTCGAATCTTGCGGTAAAATCATGCATAATCACGAATCGAGTTGAGCTACTTTTGTGCGGTGTAGGGTTGTTTTCCAGGCTATTGATTGGTGAAAAATGACAGAACTTTATTCATGTTATACGACCCAATAAACACCACACTACACTGCTTATTCTATTCGCTCAATGACTCCTGTTTGGTCTCACTACTTTCATCTCAAACACAGGTCTCTGATGATTTCTTGGGGTTACCAATTTTGAAAAGGGCGAAACGTCTATCTGTTTGACAATTCCGGGCCATATCAGAATATGGTACCTAAGCCCTACTGGGTAGCGACACATTCTTGCCTGGCCCCCATGAGAGACTTCAAACATCAGATCGATCTCCTCTGCTGTTAAACAGCCAAGACGCTTGAATTTATCCATCTCTAGAGCTATATCCAATTTCATCGGCGCCACTTCCGACTCTTCCGGCCAGTGACAAGAAGAAACGATCGAATAGACGACTTGTCCAGCTTCGTCGAGCTCTCAAGCTCATGGATCGTCCTGCTGTGATATAAAAAGAGCCGGCGGGTGCAATTACCAATGCTCCTTTAACCGTTATAGGTGCTTGTTAATATCCAGTGAGGGTGTGCAGCGTTTGCACTAGCTCGGGCTTCATTTCCTGGTCATTGCCATGGCCATGTATCAGATACTGGAGCACTTTTGCGTCTAGGCTGATGAGGCTTGCTTGTCCTAACCTCTTAGTTGGCCGAGGCTAAGTCTCTTCAGATCGAATACGCTGAATGGCACATTAGTGGACATTGATAGTCCCTGTAGGTTGTGAGATTGTTGAACCAGAGCTCGGGGATCATCTGTGTATGACAGAACACGGGCAGCTAAGCACTTAGAATCGAATCATAAATCAATCGATATTGGTCTCGAAAATATACTTTTCATTCCTAGCTTCAGATGGCAGTCAAGAAGACATGATCCTGCATATTTGGAGGTGTTCGGTGTTAGTCGACCTGGATATATGATGTGTTAGTGGATACTTATGCTTCAGCCAGTCCCACTCTTTGTCAGAAGTACTCATAATCTGCACCACTTCCGCCACTCATCGATCAATCCTTTCAGCCTCATCCTCCAACCCACCTTCACTTACAACCTCATCTCTTGGTCGCCCTACAATGCGCCCTTCTCATATCTCACATCGTCTTCCATCTCTTTCCCGCCTAGCTTCGACGATGGCTCAGCCGCAATTCTCTGCTGGCACAGATGCTGCGAGCGTTACGCCTGCGCTTAAAGCACTCACTTCCGAGGGTGGACGATGGACACTTACCAAGGATGGTGCTGCTTTGGAGAGACAGTTCAAGTTTAAGACATTTTCAAAGACATGGGTAAGCGATAGAGAGGGGGATACTGCGATTCACTCAAAATAGTTGAACCACCATGAAGTACGAATGTTGAGGAGTCCCATCAGAGTTAACTAGTCTCAGGATTTCATGACAGGAGTATCTCTACAATGCAAAATCAAGAACCACCATCCCGAATGGTCCAATGTAAACCCTACTTCAGCTTACACGTCAATTATCATGCAGCTAACCACATTTAAGGTTTATAACACAACATTCGTCCGCTGGACAACGCATAACCCAGCTGGACTCTCGCACAAGGACATAAGCATGGCTGCCGAATGTGATGCTCTCGCAGAACAACTAGGTGAGCTGCCTCCGGAGCCGACCGGCCCAGTTGCGGCCGAAACGGAAGACCAGAGCTGTGCTATCCGTGGGTTGGCTGACCGCGCAGCTGGGGCAGCAGGAGACTGCTGTACCCCCAAGAGCAAATAGAGAGGGTACGGTTGATCTGAAACGATGCGAATTGAATTCCTGCGAGGCAGAACTCGGTCAGTTCTTCCAATTGCGCATCCAGCTTGTTAGAAACGTATTAACAAGCCCATATGGCTGCGTGTATCATTATGATAAACTCTGACAACTGCGCCACTACGTCACTGTGATCATAACGAGATGTCATGACACACATATAGATGGTTACTGGTGATGGTATGGTTAAAAGTCAACGAACGATGCTGATGATTAAATATGTCTAAAGCCTCTCCAGGGCAAGTTTCTATATACAAGCGTAAAAAGTCGTTCTTGGTTAACATCCCCAACGCCATGCGAATGCTCGAGCCGCAAGTTTAGCGACGTAGACAATGTATGCCCGGTTTGCGAACTGTCTAAGTCTTCATGATCAACACCCTCTTCATTTTATTTCCGGTCGTGAAATCCCTGAATCGGACTCGATTCACCGCAATCGATTATCTGTCGTCGTGTCAGGCTTTCTTTGCAGCACTCTATTGTGCCTTCTTGGCCTTGATCTGGGCAAGCTTCTTCTCGCGACGGCGCTTGTGAGCCTCGGCGCCAGCCTCGGTGTCCAGGCAGTAGTCCCACCAGCGGAAGCTGGAGGCATAGTTGCCAATGAACTTCTCGTGGTGAAGATCGTGGTGGGCAGCACCGGCCCAGACGGGAAGGAAGTGTCGCAGACTCCAGGGGAAGTCGTAGCCACTGTGAGAGTCGATGGCCTGGAAAAGACGGAGGACGATCCAGGTGTACATGGTGAAGAGGTGGAGCTCGCCAGTAATGGCAAGGAGGACAACGGGGCATCCGACGACACCAATTCCGAGGAGAGCTGTTTCGATGGGCGAAGCGTACTCAGCGGCGAGACCGAAAGGAGCAGAGTAGGTGTGGTGCATCTTGTGGATGGCCTTGTAGAGAGGACCGTAGTGCAGAGCACGGTGGAACCAGTAGTGCCAAGCATCCTCCATGATGAAGCAGATAGCGATCTGGAGAGCCATCTTCCAGACGGGAGGGAAGGGCACACCGTAGTCCATACCGAGGTAGGTAGCGACGGGGTGGAAGAACCAGATCTGGGGAAGTTCGGCGGTGAAATGGCTGATAAGAACGATAGCGGCGCAATCCCATTGCTCCTTAAGAGTAGGAACCTTTTGCTTCTGAATTCTGAATTGTTGGAAATAGGGGATGTAGTCCATCATCATGTAGGGAATACAGCGGCCGAAGTAGACGAGCTCGTGAAGGACGAAACTCATGATGCCGGTCGCGAGGGTGTCGTTCTGCATCCAGAGGTACCAAGCCTAAGTTCAATATTAGTATTGCTGTGGTTTCGCGACGTTGGATCGGTTGGACGTACGGCCCAGAGCTTTTCGACAATGTTGAGCTGGACATTGTACTTGGAGACCTCCTCGAGGACAACAAAGTAGTCCTTGGTCTGGTTAAAGGACGCGAAGGTGGTCGCGTTTCTGCAAAAATTGATGTTAGAAGGGGCTGTTCAAAACATTGGCGTGTTCGAATGGCAATATCAGGGAGGCTACTCACAGCGCATCCATGGTGAAGTTAGTAAACTTATGGCAAAGTAGACTGAATAGGGACCCTCTAGGTAAAGAAGAAAGACGCCAGCAAGCACCGGGTCCAGTCAAGAGTCGTCGGAGAGGCGGCTCTTGTTATAAAAGAGGAGTGTTGACAATGGTGATGGCGGAGGTGAAAAGGAGAACAGACAGCGGCTGTTGGGGAGGTTTTATCATTTCCTCGATTGCCCGGCCCAGAGAATCTCTAAGGGGGGTCCCATCCAAAATGGTGGGCGGCGGGCCTTGGCCTGGCCACACGCCCACTACAGGCATTCAATTCACTAACTTTACGGAGATTTACAGCCAGAGAAGCAAACGGACCACCTGCTCTTGCACCGTCTCGGTACGTACCGTTGCGAAAATTGCACCAGGAACGACGCCTCAACAGAGTATTCACACACCTTGTAAGCCAAAGGTGGTAATGTGAATCTCCCAGGCCCTGTGACAGCCAGCCATTCACGACACAGGACCCCTGGGCTTTCGTTGGTCTATGCGCGATACCAGATGGAAGAAAGCAATGGTTCCAGAATGAGACCACTATCAAATTGTCCTCCCGGCTTCCGGGCCCATCTACATGCCTCTGCACCAGTCAAAGCGAATACATATCGCTTTAGCATTGTCACCGCCTGAAAAGAATCGTATGTGTGTTTATCGACTTTACGGGGATCTCACGGGAATTTGAGGAATATTCTCAGATCATTTCGAGGTCCCTGGTATTGTCCTTTTTCGTCCCTTGTCAAGGGTCCAGCACTTTGAGGGGGACCGCCCGTCTCTTTTACACACTGCCATTGAAAGCGGTGAATATCGAAATCAGACCCAATTCGGCCATTGCCACGACTTGTGATTGGCCTACGAGCGACGTCTTTTACGGATATCGAATTGATCTAGATTTGGTTCCTGTAACGCAAAATAACACAGAGTGTTCATGTTTCAGTCTCTGGAGCACCCTTGTTGCTAGCATGTCCCTATCCTAATCACAACAGGTGATTTTTACATTGGACGCGTCCTGTATGGATCAAGTGGCAACATTCAACACAGGGATTTTCGGCCTAGGATCTCTTCAAACAAAGCATTGCCGTGAAAACTCCATCGGATGGCGCTCTCCCGGACGCGAGAGATTTGGAGAAAGTGGTGTGTTCTAAGCAGCGGGTTCAGAAGCGGCCTTTGCGGCCAAATTTTTGAGGTTAGATTGCTACTCATCGATAGAGTGCAGATCGCGCCAGGGGCAAAGTATTAGATTATCAACCGATCTACTGGGTCAGAATCAGCCACCCCTTGCACCAATCGCCCAGTTCCGATGATCTCATGAGGCGTGTCTCTTTTTCGTTTTCGGCTCTCGATTTTAGAAGTTCTGCACGTTCTTCTACGCCTCTCCCGCTCGTTCTCGCTAACATGATGAAGTCGTTGCAATTCCAGCGATTCTTGATTATTTCTTCACATGTATTCCGTTGCATCCAATCGGGCACCTTGCAATTGAAATCTTTGGTTTTTGACAAAAGATGGTATGACTTGGTTTTCACTGTTCTGTTATGTTCATTTGCTTTTAGATGAAGTACATATGCATTCCAGCTTGGGTTTAGTGTCTCCGTACTCGGTATCTGAGTACAACCCGAATACGAGGGGAACTTAATACCAGCGCCGTCTAAAACGGTCTACAATTGTATGGTCTAGGTTAGCCTGCGAATTTTATTATCAGTTTGTATGCCAGTGACCGCTTCGTCTTGTATATATGGCTATATCTTGGAACTGTTGCAAGCTAGGTCTATCGGTTTAGATTCCAAGATATGCTTGAGATAAGTTGTCTGTTATTATTGGTGCTTCATTTTACTCTGCAGCTCAGAAAGATTTCCTATCAATATGCAAAGCAAGGCAAAGCAATCACCATAGCAGCATCGCAGGTTCTATCTTATCTTATGCAGAATTATCGGAAACTCGAATATCATAACATTAAACATATGCCCAAAGAACACATTCATAGTCACAGATGATCATGGCATTCTCTTCTACACATTTGGACAGCGGCAAAATCTAAGTGAACTGCAGCCGAATACGAATAAGTCTTTAATCAGCAACCACACCTTCTTTTCAAGCTTGTGAAACGTCATATTGTGGTTAGGTCATTATGCAATGCATTGTGCAGGAAAGCTGTGTAATTGATGATTACAACGGGTGTCAGCCTTGCAACCATTCAAACCCAGTTTAACCCTACATCTTGCAACGTTTTTTGGTTGTTTTCTCATGTACGGAGCCGGGCTGAGCTGATCCGTGTGGCATGATGCAATAAACGTTCCCCACATTTGCTCATCTCCCGCATTCGTGTTTGGAGCTTGAGGTACAAGCTCAAGCTCAAGCTTACACTCACACTTCTCACCCTCGTCTCGCTTCCATCCACACGCGATTCGACGCCCGGTGCCCCGTTGCGCAGCCCTGCTCCGAATTCTCCGTCGAGCCCCCGTGACTTGGCGCTCATCATCCGGCCGAGAAGCTGCTGGCACCGCCGTTATTGTTGTCACCCCCGGGTCTTTCGCCGAGCTCTCCACCGATTTTTCGGAGCTACCGTCCCGTCTCATTCCGCGTTATCCCCGGTCTATAGTTGCTCTCTGCAACTTCGGCTGCTCCTGACAGATGCCGTGCTTCACACATCAGCCTTGTCGTTACCAGATCTAAGCAAGCTCATCCTTGGTCCTACAATGACGCTTGTCTCCGAGTTCGTCAACCTCAACACCTGGGCCCTGCTACTATTGCCCCTCACCTTACATAATCCGTCGAGTTACTAACCCTGCTCATAGCCAAGTACGGCGGCTTGATGCCTACCTTGACCGTCTTCCAGTTTTATCCGAAGTTGCTTCAGAGGATGATCAGTCAGAGACCGAAGAGCATGGGTTTACTGTAGCTGCTGCCTTCTCATCCCCGCGTCTTGATCACTTGCTCCGTACCATTCAGTCATTGAGTACTACATCATCCTCGCAACCTCTTCTGCCGGCATGGCGCATCAGGGATCTTCTCATATCATCTGATATCCCTGCATCTGCCCACCTCTCACTGAGAGAGGCGCAACCAGGTAATGAGGCTAAAAGCCCCTATGAGAATGAGCTGGAGTGGCTTCTTGTGAGCAAGGCCACCATTCAACTTCATGGCGTTGTTCTCAACACACTCCTGGATCAAATTGTCCCTCTCAATGATGACATCTGGTACTGGGATGATGTTTTAGGCTCGTATTCCTACAGCAGCCTATATGCTGTCCAGAGTTCGCCTTTGCGTGTTTGGGCATGGTCTCAAGAAGTCTACACTGCAACCAAGTTGCGCGTTCAAGCCGGTTCTCTTCATCATGCCCCGGGTGAACTTGTGGATTCCACGACATCAAGTCTGTCGCAGCAGTGGACGCAGTTTTATGGTATCGTGCATGATAGTATCCGGGAACGATCGATTGCCAACATTCAACGGAGAGTTTTGTCGCCTGTTGCGTTATCTCGATCCGAAGCACGACGCAAACAGGCACAGCTCAAGAAACTCCGTGAGATAACGGCAAGCGGACTTGGTGTACTGATGGATGAAGGCCTGCAATTCGGCCTCGACGACGATAAGGCTGAGCTTCAGGACCACCACGATCTCAAGGGCGTCGTCGAACGTAGTGTTGCGCTTATCGATATGGTTCTCAAGGAAGTTTCTACTCTGGACGTCAATATTAGCGATTTTGAGGACAAGGTTTTTGCTGGTGTTGAGGAAGACCCTGAGCTTTCTGTTCACATCGAAGACAGCAACACCGCTGATCGTCCAGCCATTCTAGCCCGACGACTGCTCACCATTATCGACAAGTCCCTCCCCGAACATCTCACTGCAATGCACGCCCTGGCCAAGGAAAATGGTCGACCTTCGACTCTAATCCGATATTGGCTCCCTGCGATTGTTGGTCTTCTGTCTTCGACAACTGTCTTGCGTATTCTGGTCAACCGGAAGGCCGATATCATCGAGTGGTTCGTTGGATTTGGTGAAACTGTTCGTGATTTCTGGTTTAACTGGGTTATCGAACCCACGTCAAAGATTATCTCAACCATTCGACACGACAAAACCAGCGAGATCGCCATCATGAGTAGGGATAGTCTTAAGGCGGACCGTGAGAGCCTCGAGCGTATGGTCGTTGACTTTGCCCTCGACAAGCCTCATTTTGCCAATGAAAACGGTAGCACTTTGACTGAGACTCAAGTTGCTGAAATCCGACACAAGGTTGCCGAGGGTGATGTCACTCCGGTGCTCCGAGCGTTCGAGAAGGATTTGCGAAGCCCTTTCATGGGCACTATTCGTGGAGATCTTGTTCGATCACTCCTCATTCAGGTCCAGAAGACAAAGGTTGACCTTGAGGTCGCCATGACTGGCATCGACTCCCTTCTTAAGAGCCAGGAACTTGTCTTTGGTTTCGTTGGTCTTACTCCTGGTGTCCTCGTCTCTTATAGCATGTTCCAGTATCTGCGCGGTGTTTTTGGCGGCCGCTCTGGCCAACGTCAAACCCACAAAGCTGGCAAGGCCATCCGTGTCCTCCGTAACGTAGACCGCATCCTCTCCGAGGCCCGACCTACAGAGACCAATCTTCTCTCTTATAAGGACCATGGTCTCTTGCTTTCTGAAGTTCATATTCTGAGAGACCTCGTTGATAAGCTCATGCCCCGTGAGATCGCCAGGGAGTTCCTCGAAGACCTCGATGATTTGTCAAACATGAAGGGTATTCAGCTGCAGACCAGGGCACTGGAGCGTATTCGTTGGGCTTATGCGAGATGGCTTCACTAGGCCAACCATGAAAGGTGTTCATCGCGGGTTTAACGATATCATGTATACTAGCCCTTGCTGGGCAGGTAAAATAACACCAATGTACTTATACACATAGGTAGATTGCATAAACGAGCCATGATTAGATGCATAAACCTTTTTGTTTGGCGATGGACCTTCTGGAGCTGTAGTCGTATACTTGCCAAATATCCTAGTATCAGGAACGACTCTGTGTCGCCATCAGCACACAAGCTTGATGCCAGCATGTTGGCATCACGAAAGGAAGCTCTACACGTCGATTATAACTCTTTATTATAAGGACTACACTTATTGACATTCCATTTGTCGCATCTCCAATGCTGAGTATAAGTTTTCCTTTCCACACCCTTTATATACTCTGTAAGTCTGGGGTATTTTCACAACCAGTAACTCCCTACCAAACCAACGCCTATGCTATTAGATACACCCCTAGCCAAGCAGCTTGGAAATGTCTGCCGCGCGTGAATTCTCACGCTTTTTGTTTCCCTTCTCTCTGAATGCTTTTGTTACGAGCTCTCGCTTCTCGCCCTGCACATCTAGCACGCGCTCCTCAACCGAGCCTTCCATGACGAGTCGGAAGATAGTAGTTTCGCGGGTTTGTCCCAGACGATGGACACGGTCAATAGCCTGGTCCTCGATAGCGGGTGCCCACCCTAAATGTATTAGTATGCTCTAGAAATGTGGTAAATTGGACTTACAGCTGTCAGAGAGGATGACGGTGTCAGCTGCAACGAGGTTAAGACCGACGCTGCAAACAGAAAGACTGGCTAGCATCACTCGTGTCTTGGGGTCGCTGTCGAGAGCCTCTATGGCTTTGTCGCGCTTGTCAGCTTTCATGCTGCCGTCAATACGCGTGTAGCCTATGTTTTCTTTCTTGAGCTGCGCCTCAACAATATTGAGAAACGAAGTCCACTGAGAAAACACAACCACCTTTGATCCCTCCTTATTCATCGTCGCCTTTAGAATTTGCAGCATCGCTTCTGTTTTGGAACTCTGCGAGTCGGCGTCAAAATCACGTGTATCATCACCGGCGTCTTCGGGTGCTGGTTCAAGAAGACTGTTCTCGTCCAGCTTGTTGCGACACATTGGGCATTTATGCTGCATTTGGATAGCGCGCAGGATGCAGTTTTTGCAGAAGACGTGTTTGCAAGTCGTGATGACAGGGTCGTTCGGATTGTCGTAGCAGATGGCGCATTCTTCCTGGCTTTCGATGTATAGGCGGAGAGCTTCTTGGAGAAGACCACGGTTCTTGGCGTTGAGGGGAACAACCTCATGCTCGTCAAGGAGTTTGAGGATATCACTAACACGTTCTCTACAGAGAGTCCAGTGATTGCAGCTAGGAAGCTTTAGTAGAGTCCTGCGATGGTGGGATCTGAACTTACATTTGTCGAAGACGAAGAAGCCGTTCAAGGACGTTCTGGAACCGTCCCTTCTGTCCTGATTCTGAGCCTGCTTGCCACTGCTCGAGCTCACCTCTCGCCTCATCCCTATAATCGTCAGTGTCAATTCTAGAGACCCAGGACTTCATGAACCTACAGCAAAGCATCGTACTTGCGCTTCTCATCCTTGCGGAATGGAATTCTGTGGACATATTCCTTCTTGGCCGGCAATTTGAGATCTATAAACTTCATGTCCTTCTTGCGGCGGAGACAAAGGTCATGCATGAGGGCCTGAAGAAGAACTTCGCCATGGCGCTCACCATTGGCTAGTTTGCGAGTGATTTGGGCATTGAAGATTTCGGATTCCTCGATGCCGCCAGTGATGTGGAGGAACTTGACCAGGGAGTGAAGGTCCTTGACTGAGTTTACGCTATATCGGATCAGCCGCTATTTCATGTCATAAAAAAGGAGTAGGACTTACATAGGTGTTCCTGTCAGAACCCAGCGAGACTCTGCGTTGATCTCACAAGCTGCTAAGGCCACCTTTGTCCTGGAATTTCGGATGGTATGACCCTCATCCAGAACAACTCGCCGCCACTTAATTTTCGGAGAAGTAATAGCTCGGGGAACGCTCGAGTCTCGCTCCCTGGCAAGTCTTCCATAGCTGGTGATCACAACATCATATCTCTGAAGTTGCAATGGGTGTAACTTATCACCTCCGTGATAGACGAAGATGCTAGGTTGCTGGTCTCCTTTGACATGGCGCCTGATCTGCTGACTCCAGTTGCTCATGACACTGACGGGCGCAACGATGAGAGTTGGACCCTTGCCGCCAGTGAGAATTAAGCTGATGATCTGAAGGGTCTTTCCAAGACCCATATCATCTGCAAGAATACCGCCGGAAAGGAGTTTTGGAGCTGTGCTTGTGACAAAACCGGATGCGATATTGTGGAAACGGTTATTGGATTCATGAAGCCAGAGCTGCACTGGCTCTTTGGAGTTTTTGGCAGGAAGTTGAGGGTTTTCTTTGGAGGTCATCCACGCAAGGCCCTGCGATAAGTCAGTCAGTAAAATGCGCTTCTCGCTGAGGAAGAGACAAACCTGTAATTGGTATGGCAGAAGCTGTGCCTTGAGCTGTTCGGGCTGCTCGGCCATTGGCATCTTCGCAAGCTCATCCTCGCCAATAGCAAGCGACTTGATCGCGTCTCCGCCTTTGCGCATCTCAACCGCCTCACTCTTCTGCAGAACATTGTCCATCGTGATCTCAGGCTTCTGTGGAACAGCAAGGTCTTGGCCAAGACCATGAGTCGAGCTGCCATTTACAAGACCCATTGCTGCCTTCCTACGGGCTTCAGCCTCCTTTCTAGTGTTCTTGAGCTCCGTAGCCTTGACAAGCCTGTCCCTCTTGAGTGATTCTTCGATTCTGGAGCGCTCCTCCGGGTCGCTAGGTCCATAGAAGAAGAGCTTAACTGGACAGTCGTAGAAGCCTTTCTCACCTGTAAGCTGGGCTTCGAGGACAACGTCGCCACGATCCTGATTTCGCGTCAGACATGGCAATGGTGAACGGCGCAACGTTTCGTCTTACCACATATGGGGCGATCTTCTCGACAACCTTTCGAGGAAGATGGCCGATTTGATTGCCGACAACGTTGTCAACCCGAATGGCGTTGGAGTCGTACTGAGATGTCAGACGTCAGTGCCAGGCCATGTCGCAGGAGAGACGAAGAATGAGGCCACTTGGAGTAGCACGAACCTGGTTGTTGGGTTCTCGCCTGCAAAGAACGTTTTCTGTAATCTTGTGAGCCTTTGTCGCGTAACCTGAAACATGAAAACGTACCACCCGCTGAAGCATATCCTCCGTAGTACCTCACACCAACAATCTTCCCATCTGTTCATGTTAGTGAGATGAATGGAGTGTGATGGAAGTGTCGTACCAAAGGTTCCGTAAAGTTCAAGAGGGGGGCCATCATCATCTTGTGTCAAGTCAAGGTAATCTGGTTCAGCGGTAGATGAGGGCGCAGCTTGCGAGGAAGAACTCCCATAGACGCTTGTTCCACCTTGTCCAGGGGAATGTTGCTGTTGATTGTGGTGACCGTTAGGGGCGGGCCGTTTCTGACGCGTCTCAGACTCATCGTCACCCGTAAGGTCGATGAGGTCGTGCGCGCGTTTGGCAGGTCTTCGTGGCATTTTGACGATGTAAGATTTGTGATACGATGAGAAGCGAAAGAAGTTAGAGAGGCTCTTCTTCTTTTTTGATAAATTTTTAGAAGTGAAACGCTGCCCCTCACGATTGCGTTTCCCTCGCCTTGTTGTATATGATCTCGCGTCACAGAATTAATTGCTTCTTGGAGATGTTACGGATCAATCGGATAGCCCTGGATGTAAACTCTAAATAGAAGCAGATGGAAATGTCCATGCAATGAAAAATGCAATCAATATAAAATCGGAAGAAGGCCTCATCCGAGTTTATTTATTTATTTCGTTTTCTGAATTGCATTGTTCTATTATGATGTGCATGACAAGTGAATGGCAATGACTTCGAGGTACGTAGGCGACTAACGCGACAGGCACCTTACGTCACTGCCTTGCAGTTGAGACCATTCCAACTCATTGGGTCAATCATAATTGCACAATACACGTCCTCAGTGAAATAGGAGACAAGTGCCATTGTTTGTGGTAAATGTATTTTCACCTGATATTGTCAATTCTTCATTAAGAGCCTATCTGTTTATTGAATAACAAGTCATCATGTAATTGTTAGGATCTCTATCTACAGCAGTTGGACTCAAGACAGCAAACAACCCAATTGTAGCCCAGACCGCAGTTATCTCGAATTTAATTATGGAAAAAAAAAAGTAGGGACGTGGCACAGCCAGTGAACATCCACGATAGATCTGGCTTTCACGGAGAATTATTCACTGCGGCCCTGATTCTCACTCAATCAACGTTGGGAGAATTGGACGGGAGGGCCCGATGCAACCCTTTTCCGGTGGCCCGCTATACTGACCCTGGAAAAGTGTTAGGTACACGAACCATTATGGGCAGACAGAGGCTTGGCTTTACGTGGGCATGCTGTTGGAAGGTACCAACAGTTTTTACTTATCTCTGTTAAACCAGTCCAATCAATACTACTTATGAAAGCGTCTAAATGTTCTGAATTGCCTTAGTACCCTTGGAGATATACAATGCAAAGTTGGTGCCAAGTTTGGGTCACCACTGTTAGTGAACACGATAGAGAGAAATGCAGCAGCAAAGAGACTTCATTATCCAAGCTACATGAGTTTTATATGCTAGTCCAGAAAAAAAGGACATCCCATCCGTTTTTGACAGCCCGTCAATTGTTGGGCATTGCTCGGGCGTTCACCATTCTCGTTATATCATCACATGGCCACCAGCCGTATCCTGCGACCAACCACCAAGTACAGTCTCAGTGTTGGAATCCATCCTTGTCTAGTAAAGACCGACGACGATGTCACCCTTGACACGGGCAGTCAGGTGAACCTCGGCCTCAAGGTCGAGCTTGATACCCACGAGGAGGGCAGCGGACTTCTGAGCACCGTTCTCGTCTGTGGCACCCTTGAGGAGTTGACCTAGGACCGTGTGAGCAGGGGTAAAATGAAGGCGGGCGAGTAAGTTATATACCAGCAGGCTGGGAGAGACCAGTGGAGGTGGGCAGAGGAACAACGAATTGCTGCTTCTGGCTGCGGCGACCACCTCGAGCCTGACCATCGGAGTCAGAGTCGGAGGCGTAGGCCGGCTTGGACAGACTATTAATGGCAAGAAATGTTAGCTATTACTTGAGAACTGAATGACGAGTTGCTTACGCGGTAGAGTTGCGAACAGGAGCAGGAGAAGAGGGAAGGTTGGCAAAGGGAAGCTCAGAAGTGGGAGGGGGAGAAGTGGTGCTAAGTTAGTCAGTGTGAGGACTCCATTGGTGTTGAGATGAGCCACTGAGGGGAGTGAAGATGATACGAAGCAAAAGGGAATGCTTACGAAGTAGGGGCAGACATTGTGCTAGATTGTGTTGGACAAACTTGTCAAAAGTTGTTGAGTGTTTGGAGTGGTGATCGGAGCTGGGGGCTCAAGTAGATGATTGTTGAATGGTTTGGATGGTGAGTGCTGATGAGAAAAGTTGAGTTGGAGGCGACGAAGAGGCCATCTTATATACACGATTTAGCCTCAGTTAAGGGTAACATTCTTCAGTGTGCAAGTCGTGATAGCTGTGTCTTGTCTGTCACAGGGTACCTCGCACGCGAAACATCCCGACGAACGACGAGAATGTCGACCGGGCCTGGCAAGCAGAACCCGGCAACTCAAAAGGGCTTGCTGATGAGCTGTCATCCCGTACATGCTGTCTCACATTGATGCACGCTATAGCTGCCTACCTAGGTTCTAGGTTGACGAGTATATCTGCGTTGCGGTGGATATTGACATTTCCTGGGGGTGTCGTGCCCCACGACGCATACAAGGTGGTCCCGGGGGAAGCCTTCAGCCGCAGATCTTCAGATTCGAGAACGCTTGGGTTTCTAGGGGCCTTTCCAGCTGTTACGGGTATTGAGATCCGGTATGGAGAATGGGCTGAGATGGAAGTGTCACGGTTACAGACCGGGGTTACTTTTGTGCTGTAGAAACGAGAGAGGGGCTATGGAGTGACACGTATCGTATCCCGCGATATCGTCCGATGTTGGTAGGTGCTCTGGTGGCGCTAGTTACAGATGTTGTCCTGGGGAAGTAAGGAGAGCGGGAGTTGTTGATTGTGCTCAGACTCTACTGAGATGACGAAGACACTGCTGGTCATTGGGCCAATTGACTCTGCAGAGACAACGTATTCACTCCAGCAACCGTACAGTATACTAAATCGACTCTTTTGTGAACAAAATACGTTGAGTTAACGTCAAATAACCTCAATCCGTCGAAACACAACATTTCTTCAAAAGGGTGGCAGAATCTCTAGCCCATCAACAAGAGTCTTTTAACGCCCTCCAGCTAAGCATTTAAGCCTCTAAGGACGGGGTTTAGAACGGGGGTAGCTTACGGAAAGTCAGGGATACCCGTGCTTGAGTTATGTTTCGCATCATGCCCCTCTGTCCAATCTCGATCATACATACAGGGATCAGGTCCCCTTCGATTAACTTTGTTTTTTCAACACTGTAGCACTCGGATCGAAGGATGGCATGATTCTGTCGGGAAACACCGGCAGTCCGACATGTCCGACACGCATCATCCTGGTTTATACAACCGTTGTGCGTTTTTGAAATTTCTTGGCTGGAGGTGTCTCTTCAGCTGATTAGAACAATCAGCCAAGGTACACTGTGATAATACCTGATATATAGCTTGCCACTTTGTATAATCTCGCTCAGAGATTACTGTGAGCATCCTGGAGTAACACACCCCTTCTTCTGTGCGTGTCTCGCATTCAACCCATCCCAATAATTTTTCAGAATATTCCCTGTTTTGTTTACTATTATTTTTTGCCGCCGTGAATATCGCCACTTGTCCGACGACGTTCAATGTCGTCCCCATCCCCAAACGTTGACTCTGCATCCTCATCTCCCAACGTTGATTCCTCATCACAATCCCAACAAGACTCGACCCAAAGTACGCTCCAGCAACTCTTCGGCGGCTTGTGCAAGCAGAAGCTCTTAGAAGAAGTTGATAAGCTCAAGGAAGCTGTCCAGAAAGACGACCCGCAGAAAGTCATCATGTCTTTACCCATGCTTCTAGCTTTGACTGTCTGCCCAGCTATGCTGGGTACGCAAGAAGCTATCAGACAGTCTCAGGCAAAGACGAAGCGTGAAGAACATCGTGGCCGACGCTGCAACTTAGTTGTCTCTTGTGTTAAGCCGAGTATCAGATCTCGAGATATCAACAACAAACTTGTTGTCTTGAAAGATTCAAAGGTCAGTCCTTGTGCTTTTAAAGCTATGCAGTATGATAGTTAACCTCAGAACAGCTTTATATCGCCAATGAGCACCCACTATACAACCATGATCCCAAAAACAATGTCAGCAAAGGCTACGCCTTTTCAGGATACTTCCTCCCCTTCCCAGACACAGAGTACGAGGGTCTCGTCACTACTATCAGTGATGACCCTCCTTTCTTGAACTGGATCTACATTGACAAGAAGACATATGAAGTCAAGTACGGTGTTCGTGCTGATACAGAGGGGCACATCACTGGTCCATTTGACTGCACCAAGCAAGACCGTCGCATGACCTGCGAGGGCTGGGAGGGCTTCTGCGCTGTCGAAGAACTCCCCGGCATCTGGGCTCTGTACTACGACCGCGACGATGATGGTCTCAAGTCAAAGGTCGCCATGGGTACTCGTGTGCTAGAAGTAGAGCTCACCAGGCGAGAGAAGAAGGAGCCCAAGCCTGCAGGAGAACCTGAACAGCCCATGACCATGGATGAGAAGATGAAGCAGCACAAAGAGCAAACCGCCAAAGACGAGGCCGACCGTGCAGCATTTGTCGCAACTGGCCGTCATCCAGGTGCTGAGCCACCTTCCCCAGCTTATAAGCCTGAGCAGAAGAAGAACGGGCTCTTAGATCCAGACTCCAAGGAAGCTAAACGTCAGCGCATCGCCGATGCCCTGAGCCGCCTGAATATTGGCAGTCCCACCAAGAGTGAAGGAGGGTCAGACGGAAGTATTTTGACGAGTCTGAGCCAGGACTTCTCAATCTTCTCAATGGCCAAGAAGTTGACTGGGGATGAGGGTGGAACAGTGGCTAGTTCAGTTTGGGAGCCAGAGAAAGAGAAGGATAAGAACCACAAGAAAAACGATTCTACGAGTGAGGCGGGATCATATAGGAAGCCTACTGTTGAAGATGCTACATCATAGAATATTTGGTTCGGTAGGGTGTTGCTTTCACATTCGTTTGGTCACTGGCGTTTGGGATCAATGATATTACGGGGAAAGGAACTATCATGTACACTGGATCTACTCGAGGACTTACGGTTATTCTTATGGCCAATATTAGGGCATGTACTGTAATGATAGTGTCAAATAGATTTGAGTTATCTGATAACCTTATCCACGTTTCGAGTGCCTAATCAACCAGCAAGTGACGCCTCCAACCGTGAAACTTACTCTCAATTCATCTCATAGCCTAATTGATACCCTTGAAAAGTTAATTGATCACAATTTCTATAGTAAAACGTCGTTGATGAGGTGTCTATCATAAGGACCATGCATCCGGTTTCTATCCGGTCGCCCCCAAAACCGCCACAACCGCCCCGGGAACAAGGACCATATTTAATGCATAATTCTGCAAGGACAAGTATTCGTTGCCATGCGCCATTGAGAAAAAGTCCGGGGGCGCATGCATGCTGCAGGAGGAGTTGCAGCATCAGTTTCGCAAGCCTCACTCTGTCGGATCATGTGTATCACGGAGAAGTTTAGAAATGCTCTACCGAGCCGAAGGATTCGACGAAGACTTGAAAACATAGGGATTTCTTCTATTGTTTAGAAATTGGGAAAACATATGATGATATACTAGAATCTTTCGATTTTCTGTGACTATGTTTCAGATTAAACCTCACGCGACAAAACATGTCTCGCAGATCGGTAACGAAGTGTTTCTTCCACGACCCCTTAGAATCCCGCTACGACCTTAAAATCTGACAACGAAGGGTAGATCATGTAACCCTCCTAGTTCTCGAGCAAGGTGTCGCCATTGGATGTTGAGATTTCTTCCCCAGACCGTGAAGCAGGGGTGAAGCAAGCACAGGGACTAGGATCTGAAGAGATCTATCGGAATGGATTCGGAAATGATGTGCTGCTGCGCGCATATCCGGTGCATGTTTGCGCTGGCAGGTTTGATTCCAGAATGAATCTCGGACGGGCGGTTATGCGTGACATCTGAAAGTGAGACATTTGTCCTTGAACCCGATATATTCCGCCATGAGGGTGGATTTCAAGAGGATGGGTCTGACTGATATCTCAGCGCTCAACATCAAAAAGAAAAGAAAGAAGATGTTTTCCTACCTACGAGTGGATACTGTCCTGCTCATGATCTATTTGAAGTTGCAGCTTCATCCACTCTCTCAGCCCCAGCTGAACCTTGTCGGTGTTAATCGCTTACCCGCCTCGATTTGTCAACTTGCACTCGATCAGATGTCGCCCATCTCATCCCGCACCCGCAGATCCGCTCTGACATGCATATTAATATCCCGCCTCGGAGCCGGAGACAGGTCCTTTTGACATGCAGCAGCGGGGATGAGCTGGGCGTTTGTCCAAGACCTGGGCAATTTTCCCACTCCTCCCTCCACTTGCCGGTCCTTCATTGGAAAATTCGTGGAACAGATGCGTGTTTCCTGTATCAATGACCATCGTGAGTTCTTTTTGTTTCGATATTTAGCTGCTGGATACTTGGATCGTGATACTGGCTGAAGGGTTGGTTCGCCGAAATCAACAAAAGCAAACATGAAGTAGCATTTCGTATTCAGCTTCGGCATATATATCTGATCCACACTTCGTTGGCATTAAACTCCACATGCCAACCCTGTCTGCATATTGGATCAATACCAACCTCTTTTATTAATGCCGCCTAGGGATTCTACCTCGGTTATTGGTGCGCCATTCATCTTTGGCTGTTACAGGATGAGAGCTACAGGTCTAAGAGCCCAACTGCTCACATTTGGAGGTTACTCCATGTGCTTCCTTTCTCGTCAGAAACCATTAGAGTCCTCTATAGAGCCTTCTTGAACCATATCATGGTTTGGATATATGCACCGTGAAGGGACTCCGTGTCTACTAGTATCGGACGTCAGCCTCCTAAACCTTTCATGACGCTAATGCCTCTCTAATAAGCGTTAGCTCCTCACATGTGTGACCACAAATCATTATCCATGAATTTTGCATACATTGTTCAATTACATTGAACAACATCACCAGCTCATCGTAGGGGGAAACATCATTTTGAGGCAAGAGGCTCAGATATGCAGAACTAGAATGATACAGCCAGCGTAAATATAAGAGGCGGGGTCGGGTGTGGTTGAGACGTTAATATGAAGTTGATTTTCATAACCAGACTGAGAATATCTCCCATGCCGTACTAAGGCTCATCAATACCGACATATAAAAGCACCTAAAATATGCGAGGATATGTAGAATACGTTTTCAAATGCAGCCGCTATTGAGAATATGACGAAGGGGTTTAGATTTGACTTTCGGCCACGAGTCTCGGCTCAGGGAACACCTCTGGCTTATAGTTTAGCCATTGAAAATGAAACTTAGTATGAACTATAGACCTGAAGTTGAAATTGTGTAAACAGAGTTGGATAATAGAGACACATGCTCTAAGTATATGTCATCTGAAGTCGTAACTGGGAATAGTTCATCGTAAACTTTCATTGTGAGCTTACGAAGACGACACTGAGATTCCTCACAAGATATGAAATTAGAAGAAAACATCCAGGAGTCAGGTCTCTTCTATAGATTCTCCAAGATCAAAAGAGGGTCGCATAACATAATCATTGGCTAAGAATGAGTTCTTGACACGAAATATCTCACTGAGACATCATGAGCCTCAACTACGAATCAGTCGATCATCCTCTGGGCGAGGCTTGTTGAAACTGGCCATCACGAGGCAACCTATCATTGCTCTAGGATGATTCCCGATTACTGAGACGATCGTGGTTAAATCTCTGAAATGAAACAGTAATCAAGCACTGTTGATTCGGCAATGGCACCAGAGCTTGTGATGCAGGGTACGTCAAATGTTTTCGATCGAGACAAGGGCTACAATAATAACATAGAGCAGCTATATTTATGGTGATAAGGTGGTAGGTATTATTATAAACCTTAGGTGCACTCTTAAAAGCATTGTATGATGAGGCATAGAATTGTTTCCTGTTTGTTCACCTTAATCCCTATCGGCATCAATGATGATGGTGGTGATGCATCCCCACTGTCGTAAAACACCATGGTGACGCGAGTGTGGGGTTGTCGCGTGCAAGATGACGGAGGCTTACGTGGCTGTGCGGCTACGTACAGTCTGGCTAGAACTTCGATGGGCCTGAAGATCAGACTTTGATTAGCAGCACTAGCCGATCCTTGGATGGTTTCAGAGCTAACATCGCAAATCTGAGGCTATCTCAAGGCTAGTCAACGTCCGGGCGTTCAACGGTCATTAGGAAAAAAGATGATTAAAATGGTAATAAGTATATAAAATAGATAGACCATGTCTTAGACATGTCAAAGAATACTGTTGAACATATATGTGTAAATATCCAAGGAAATGCAAATGGAGCCCCAACGCCGACAACCCGAGTCATATGTCGTTCATTGCTTTCCCATATGAACAATAACCTAAAGGTCATGGTCGTTATTTAGTTGCTGAGAATGTTAGCAATGATCAAGGGGATAATTGTTGTTCAACTTACAGCAAGCAAAGTGTAAGATCACCGTGGATTCTCGCCTTGAGCTGAATCTCAATCTCAAGGTTCAATTCAAGATGCAGGGAAAGGGCATCACTCTTTCCACCACCGCCCTGTTGCTGCTGCTGCTGCATCTGTTGCTGTTGTTGCTGCTGCATTTGTTGTTGCTGTAACTGCTGCTGCTGAGCGTTGTAGTTGCTCTGGGCCATCTGGCTGTTGTCCTGCTCATCATCGTAGTCTTCGAATCGGGCGCGTCGCTTGCGTCGCTCGGACTTTTGCTTCTTGGTCTTTGTCTTTCGCACGGGCTTCTCCTGCTCGAGCTGCTCCTCCTCGAGATCGCTTCTCTGCTCAGCCTGGGGGGAACACTGTTAGTGATGGAGCTGCCAGTAAGAATACCTGGATACATACGGATGATGACGACATATTGCGGCCCGGGAATAAGATCAAAGTGTAAATGGGAGGAGGGAAGAAAGTGTTGGTTGGAATGAAGATGTAGAGAGAAGGATGCAGAAAAACTCCACCAGAAGATAGAATATTTTTAAATAAGTATCTAGAATCAAAGCAGATTTCCTGATTTCTCCTTTCTCCGCAAAAATGCAAACAGGATCCATCATCGAGATTGGAAAGAGGTTGACGTGCAAATCGTCATAATAGCGACGGTGCCATGATTTACCGCTAGAATCAAGTTCTTGACCCCAGAACTTACAGGGGGTGCGACTTCAAGGGTACTGTGACGTAATGATGTGGCTGGTACGTAGGCCAATACATGAAACAAGACCTCGCTTTCAGATGCCATAACGTCGCTTTCCTTGGCATATGAAATAAATGCATGTTACTCCCGATTTAAGCAAAAGTTTCTGAAAATGCAATCACATACAAAAGTCTTCCTATAACACGTCAAGTCCAGCGCAAATGCTTTATGAGAAATAGTCAACTGCTTTATCTTAATGAGCTTCTGTTTCCAAGTATGAGAAAAAGGTATTAATATCACAATGAGCTCAAGTTGTAGGTCCCCGAGTCCAGATTCCGCTACTCAGTCGTGACATCTGTTGGCTCAGTTTAAGAGAATATCTCAATAGAGTGTCTGCTCAAAGCGATGTGCCTTACAGAAAGAATCGGCGCATACCAATGTCTTGCCATAATTGTTACTGGAAGCCTCCAACCATCACAAAATAGAAGAATATTGAACTGTCAAGTCTCTTAGTCTCTGAGTAAAAATTTTGCCAATACAGATGCTTGATCCTCTAAATTACATAGTAAGTATGTTGATCTGTATCAGTATGAGAAGAGCTGCTCAACTGTCTTACCTTGAACGTATATCTTACACTTATCGGCATATTTAGGGGCTAACGAAGTTCGCTAACATGTCATCACATATAACTATCGCGAAACTTTGTCCCACTTTGTGAAAATCCAGCTATATCAATTTCAAAGAATATTCATAAGCATTTATACGAGTGTGCTGTTAGATGAAAAGGAAAGGCTTAATAGAATTAAGTCTAGCCTAGAAGAAAGAGAACTATTTATACTAGTCCCTGAGATGATTGCCTCTATAGGTATTATCAGTTTGTCCTTGCTGCCTAGGTAGGCTATATGCATATTAGGTAGCAAGGCAAACAGCAAATAACTACAAACATAGGTATAGGCAAACCTAACCAACATGTGCTGTTGGTTCTGAAACCAACACGCCAAGATGCGGGGGTCTGACTGCTAGATTTCTGTATAGATACTGAATCGGGCAATAATCCGAGAGTCGCTTAAATGATTGTGCCATTGTTGGTGCTACTCTGAGTTGCTTTGCAGCTCACCGCATTTGACTCTCTGACTCACGTCGTAATGCATGGCGCGGGCTTATTGGATGAACTACAATTTTTTGGGGGAAGTTTGACTCACCTAGTTGAGATCGTCGTCGTATGAGACGTACCACTGCATTGATCTAACGAAAAATATCAGTAGTATCTTAGAGGGATATGTAATAACAACGCCGTATAAAAGGGAACAGAAGCCTTTTCTAGCTCAATTGCTGTGTCAGGCTCATAAAGATTTCTATCAGAACGCCAACTCGCTTCACAAGACAGACTCCATCAGCTTACCATACTTGAACTCAACATGACTCGAACTACTCTGCTTGACCGAGACTGCGTTGTCACCGATCGGGGAGGTATTATCGAAAACACGCACAGCATACACATCGCCGTAACGGATACTGAGGGTAACATCATCTTCTCAGCCGGGAACCCTTCTCGTGTTACCCATTCGCGATCCGCAGCCAAGCCTGCCCAAGCCGTAGCTGTGATCGAAACTGGCGCAGTTGATAAATTTGGATTCGATGAGACTGACCTTGCTCTCATGTGTGCCTCGCACTCAAGTGAAGACTTTCACATCGCGCGCGCCAAGAACATGCTGAGCAAGATCAAAGCAGAAGAAGATGATCTTCGATGTGGCGGCCATCCTGCAGTTTCTGAAGAGGTGAACCGCGAGTGGATAAAGACTGGGTTTGTGCCAACGGGAATCTGCAATAATTGCTCCGGGAAACATGTTGCCATGATGGCCGGTGCTGAAGCGTTGGGAGCTGATGTCAAAGACTATCATCTGCCGGACCATCCTATGCAACTTGAAGTCAAAAGAGTCGTCGACGACCTGGCACATGATCCGAAGCAAGTGGAATGGGGTGTTGATGGATGCAATCTTCCAGCACCAGCATATCCTCTGTTCTATCTCGCACAAAAATATGCAACCTTCGCCGATGCCGCGGACGCTGTCGAGGCATCGTCACCAACAAGTCAAAGAACCCAAAATTGCGCACGCGTATTCAATGCCATGACGAAACATCCAGAGCAAGTTGGCGGAACAGGACGTTTCTGTACAGTGCTCATGCAGAGCTATCAAGGGCAACTGTTTGGCAAAGTTGGTGCTGATGCGTCTTATGGAATAGGCGTTCGAGAGTCCCAAGATACTCGGCGTCTTGGGGCGAAAGGGGCACTCGGAATAGCCGCAAAGATCGAGGACGGTAATCTTGAGATCCTCTATGCGGTTGTTCCAGAGATTCTCGAACAGTTAGGGATTGGTACACCGGAGCAAAGAAGAAGACTAGATGGTTTTCATCATCTTCAGCGGAGAAATACTATGAATGAAGTAACAGGGCATGTGAGGTTCAATTTCAAAGTACGGCCATTCGGGGATAGAATAGACTAGAGCACTGGGCATCTCGGCAGACAATGAAGATATTGCGTTGGGAGGAATTGATATTGAACCAGTCACAAGGCGAAAGCTGATTGGTGGTAAAAGAATATCCCGGGACTAAATTTCAGGTGCAAGGGTCATGTTAGTCGACAAGCGTACACTGGTCTACTGCTTCAAGTATGATATTTGCCTAAAGGCGATAGTAGCATTAGTGCCAGGGAATTAGAGCATTTGGAACAAGCGTGTTCTTACCAGATATTTCTAGAGTTTGACCGCTTTGCATCTCTTTGCCTGCTGACGCCCCTATCAAGTCTGTCTATCATGCACAGAAGCTTTGCTTGTTGCAAAAGCTCAAAACCCTTCAGAATTCCCGGTCCGAATGGCTTTATATGTAAACAATAATTCTAAACAAGGATCTGAGTCTCCTTCCCATCGGGGTTGCTCCGCACCCCGCAACTCAATCACCCCAGATCGACACCCTTTCCTGGGGCTAGCAACGCGGGGAATAGTGAAATTAATCTCATACCCCGTCAGAGCTACGACACTGCGTAGAATAGATAACGGTTTCCTAGATTATCCTTGGTGGAAACGATGTGGCCGTGGCAATAAAACATGGCCCCTAGTTTGAGTAGCAGTCCGAGGTCTGAGAACAATATGCGTGTCTGACTTATAAGACGTCTGATGCTCAAGTCTTGGTATCAGGGAAGTCAAGAGAGATTTTAGTGTCGTGACAACCCGTTAGCCAAAGTGGCGCACTTCAATATGAGGCCGATATCTTTCTTACTCTTGACTGCGTTGGCTTGGACGACAAGTGCAGCCTCTCCTAAAGCCACAACATTAAACGGAACATACGTTGGCAAGAACCTACCCAGCTGGAATCAAGATGCATTCCTAGGCATTCCTTACGCTCAGCCCCCTGTTGGGAATCTCCGGTTCAAATGGCCTCAAAGCTTGGACAGTTCTTTCAAAGAGGAACGCACAGCTACTGAGTATGGAGACAGTTGCATGCAGTACACTCAGAACTGGACCATGTCCGAGGACTGCCTTTCTTTGAATGTTATTCGACCAACTGGAAAACCAAAGAAACTCCTACCAGTTCTGTATGTCTCCCAAATAACAAATACTTTCTCATGACTGATATGGGAACACAGAGTTTGGATTTACGGCGGTGGTCTTTACGCTGGCAGCTCTGCTGACCCACAATACAACCTCAGTGGGATTGTCAAAGTCAGTCAAGACATAAAAGAGCCTATTCTAGCAGTGAGCTTTAACTACAGATTGGGTACGTCAGGGTTCCGCTTGAAGCACCGCTACTAACTCTCTGACCTTCAGGGATGTGGGGTTTCCTCCAGAATTTCAGCCTTCTGAAGGAAGGCAACGCCAATGCTGGCCTCCTAGACCAACGACTTGCACTGCGTTGGATCCAAGAGAACATTGAAGCATTTGGAGGTGACCCAGAACGAGTTGTTGTTTGGGGTGAGAGCGCTGGAGCTCAGAGCATAGCGTATCAGATGTTTAGTTACGATGGCCGAGATGACGGGCTCTATCGGGGAGCTATCCTTGAGTCAGGAGGTATTACAGGTGCACAGGTATAAACTGCAACGGCGCCGTTGTTGAGTTTGCTGACTGACTTTATCTAGATTCATGATCTCAGTTACTACAATGTTGCTTTTGAAAATCTCACAAGGACTGTCGGGTGCTGGGACAAAAAGGATCAGCTTGCGTGTCTCCGAGACTTGGATGAGAAGTCGCTATATGCTGCGCGTCCTTCATTGACGTTCAACCCTCTGATTGACGGAACTTTCTTGACCGGTTACCCCAGCCAGCTCATCCGCGAGAAGAACTATCACACCGTACCTCTTATAATTGGTGCAAACACTGATGAAGGCTTCTGTATCGGAAAAGTCAACACGGATCAAGATCTCTTCTACGAAGCTTTTCGGTGGCGGAACTACGCTATGAGCGCCCCAACGATCCGAAAGCTCATGGAGCTTTATCCTGACGATCCATGCCATCAGCCTCCCTACGCCATTACGAATTGCTCAAGACAAGATGGAAACTATCAAGGACGACGTGCCTGTGCTATTGGCGCCGACATAACCATGATCTCAGGACGCAGGAAACTAGCAGAACTATATGCACAGTCTGAGGATGTGTACTCCTACCGGTTCGATCAAAGACCATACCTGAGATCTGAATGGGACGGCGTGAAGCATTTTGATAATGTTGCATTTAGTTTCCAGAATATATCTGGGTTGCTAGGTCCAAGTCCGCAGTACGATAGTCACGCTGTGTTGGCCAACACCATTGGACAGGCTTATGTAAGGTTCGTCAACAGTCTGGATCCTAATTCCAAGAAGGGGAAGCTTCCAAAATGGCCAAAGTATAGCAAGTCAGAGCCCAAAAATATGGTGTTCAATGCTACGAAGACCTGGGTTGAGAATGATAACTGGCGGAAACAGGGCATTGATTATATCAACTCCTATGAGGTGGCACGAGAACTATATGGTTAGAGGTGGGGAGACTTGCCAAAAGGTACCAGAAAAAGACATATCAAGTTGGAGGCATGATCTAACGAATGACTTCGCTTAGCCTAACCAGGGGTTGGCACGCAACTCAAGAATTCAATCTCAAGTGTTAGTTCTACGGAACACATAGCCAAGTTCATGATAATTTAGGATAGATTTAGCAAAGCTCGTCATTTCTTTACTTGCGCCCCCTGTACTAAGGATCCTAGGTCCTCGAACGCTCTAAGGTCCTGGTTTCATCTGATGTCCAACGGTACTCGTATAGATCGGCGACGCCGAGGCTCGCTTCTAACAATGCGAGTATTACCCTTGCATATTCCTCCATCTGAACTTGCCTTGTAAGGCAATGCTAACCCGGAAGACTCCAGCTACCGACACTGTAAGAGTCAACCTTGTGTCACAACTCGAAGTAGTTAGGATTTTCGGAGGAGGTTCTGAGAATGGTAGTATCGATAGACCGTGCAAACCTTGTATAGTGGACGGAATAAATATAGTCAAGTGTATCCTGGACTTTCTCAAACTCGCTTGCTGGGTATTTGTAACACGATTGAACTCTATTTTGAACTCTTCAAGACTCTGTGGTCCAAGACTGTACGAGCCACTTCACTTGGCACTCTTAAACTTTCTAATACTTAGCATGTCAATATACTAGAGATACCGTAATAGCACTAAAGGCTTTAAACATCCCCATGAATACCATGCTTCTTGCTGTGGGGAAATAAGCTTCACGGAATGCCAAGACCCATACCGAAGAACAAGGGGTCAAACCCTTGTTTGAAATACGAGTGGATATTCCAGCAGGAAACAAGGAGACGATATAATACCTGAATCATACCCTTCCAAACCTGCTCTCCTTAAAGGCGACTACCTTTACTATGACTGCAAATTCCGGCTAATATGGCTGGGAAAGTCGATAAACTCATCTCATCCGTGACACTGGCTGGAAGCCTGTTATCTTGCGTTGCCACGACATGTGTACTTATCTCGTTCGTCATATATCGTCGGCATCTCCGAAACTTTCGACATGTCCTCGTGTTGAATCTTATGGTTGCAGGTGCGCATATCTTCCGCTACTGTCGACTAAAAATCTAATACTCTTTCTTAGAGTTTATCAACACTCTCAACAACTCAATATCAGGCAGCATATTCCTCAAGACTGGACAGCTCCAAGCTGGGATACCATGCGTCGTCAACGGGTTTATCGGCCAGTTGTCAGTTTCAGCAGCTGACTTTTCAGTCCTGGCTATTTCGGTTACAACCCTTCTCACTGTGAAGAGGATGTTGTACATACCGACAACTTCAAGAACGAAGAAAGCATTAATTTGTGCCGCAGTATGGACAATGCCTCTCATCACAAGTATCATACCGACTGCTGTGGGTGAGATGAAGCCGGTGGGCGGGAACTGGTGCTGGATATCAGCAACCCGGCCAGACTTACGCTACGGTATGACACATGGTTGGCGCTTCTTCGTTATTTTCACTACTATTGTTATCTACATCTACATCTGGATTTACCTAAGAAGACATCTGGGCTCAAAACCAAAACAACCTCGGCAGCCTCTAACTTTCTCGACGCACAATACCCCTACACTCTTTTCCAAAGGTTCCAAGGACGTGGGATTCCAAGTTATGCAAGAGGACGAAGTCGAGCTGGACACTTTCAAGACGAGATACGGGAATATTGATACTCCCATTTCGCCCATCTTCGAGCGAGTGAACAAGATAGACGAAATCGAGGATATGGAAAGAAAAGGTGAGAGCGAGGCGAGCAATAGCAGAGCAAGGGGAGAGTCTGTCCGTCATCGGCCACCATCATCAAAAAGAGGAGCAGAGATGGCCTATTCAGGACTTGCTAACACTGAACCAAACGAAGCATCACCGATTCCACAGCACCAGATCAACGTATTACAAACCAACGCCAGCGAATTCCCTCAGCGCCGGGCCACCCACGATGTTGAGGTCGAAATCAAACGGATGATGTTACTGAATGGGTATCCGGTTATGTATGTTCTGCTCTGGATTCCGGGACTTACGAATCGACTCCTGGAAGCGATTCAGACGCCGGTATCAGATACGACGATTGCTGCTCTCAATGCCTCAACACAGTTCATCGGTTTTGCGAATGCAGTTACTTATGGATTTAATCATCATCTAAGGGATAGGTTGGATGCGCTTTATTGGACGCCTATGATTATGAGAATGAAGAAGCGGTTTAGACAATAATGTCATGGATGTATTTTTATGAGCACAAAGATTATTAAGTAGAAGACCTTTTGTCGAGGTTGAATATTAAGAAGACATTCTTTGAAAAGTTGTTAAAAAGCAATACCACTCAATACCTACAGGAGGAATTGCCAGCCGTAAAAATACACTTTGGATAGCTAGCACATATAATTGAAAGGCATGTTATACCGCTCAAAAGGGAGTACAAAGTAACTTAAATAGATTCTCTGATGAAAGTCCTTCGGGTCATAACCTAAGAGCTATAATTTCAAAGCGAGGGGAAAAGGGATATCAGCTGAATGCTAGACGAGGAAGTTGTCGACGTCAAGCAGGTCCAAGTAACCTCCATTGAAGAAGAAGTCGAGATCAAGAGATTCGACTTGACCTCCAGCCCCAGAATTGTGACATGCCTTATTGGCGCTGGTGCTCTGAGTAGCATGGCTATGAAACTGCGACTCTTGCCGTACAACCTCGACCGAATTAATACCATCTACCCTTAAGAAATTGTCCCAAGCCCGTTCAACACTGAGTCGAACTGCCACGGAATATGCATTTGATTCATTGCAACGACGCTTCATTTCTTGCAAGGCAGAATAGAGCTCATTTTTGGCTATCGCAGGGGGCAGCTCATCGTATTGACCTAGAATAAGCAAGGAATAAGCAACGCAGAGGGAGTGGAATTCGGGTAAATCTCCAGAGCTTGAACTCGGGATAGCGATGAATGCCTGTATGACACGGAAGGAAAGCTCGTATACGTGGCCTTGGAGGGACTTTGTGGAAGGGTCTTGGAGATTCACTGTAGAACTGCGAGACGTCTGTGGCGAGAGCGACGAGGCGAGATTCAATGCATCTGCTTCGACCCTATCAAGAGTCCGTTTTGCTAGGATGACGTTGGCAATACAGTAACTGAACTTCAGCATAAGACCTGTAGGTAGATCTTGCAACCATTAGCACCCAGAGTATTAGTAGAATATCATGAATTGCTTACCAAGAAGGTATCCATATTGCTGCTTCCAGATTGCAAATTTGGAGCTGAAACCATCGTTCGTGAAGGTTGGTTTAACGCAGTCTTCTTTCTGGAGTGTACAGTAAAGTGAGATTTCAGCAAGCAGCATCGCATCGCGCATTGTGGTCTGCTCGAAATTGAGTAGATTCCTGCACTGGCTGAAGTACGAGCTAGGTAATATAGATGGTCTACCTGTAGTAGCAGACCAGCTTTTGAGACTACCATCAGCTTTCCGACTTTTCATAAACAAAGCTATGAGGTCCACTCACTGCAGATGGTTCAAACATATGTTTGCCCAGATTCTCATTGATCGAAGGTCCAGCTTTGTTGAAGTCCCAGCATTGGTTCGCTGATGAATATCTGAAAATTGAATACACAGCATCGCCTGCTGTGAACAAATACCACTCAAAAGCCAGCTATCGACATATTCGGCCTCGCACTAGATCTATTAGTAAAGATACATTCAGACAGCACATGAGGCATTACCGATGGTGATCCAGCGAAAAGAGAACAAATGAGAACACCAGTAATTTCTTCAAGATGCAAAGGGCTACCCAGCACTACCTGACCAAGCATGTTTCGCATATGCTCGTAGACTTGCCTGTGCTTCAAGGCATCTGTCTGGCTCGTGTGGGTAAACCTCATCTCGTGCGAGCACAACACGGCATGGAGAAACGGTGATGTTTGGATTAAAGAGCCTCTGGTTACTAGATCGCTTTCATCATTTATAAAAAGAACGTGGCGGCGTCGTCGAATAAAGCTTTAGGCTGGTATCAGTAGGATTCTGTGACTTAATGTGACTTAATGGGAGACGGGAACCTCTTACGATTTGACGAGGTTCTCAGCAGTTGTGGCATTAAGCATACCCATGTGTACAACATCCTCTTTTGTGTGGAAAGCTCTTCTCAAGTCGCCAGTCACCTGGCAGGCGACACGCCGGATGACTTCAGCTGGAGCAGCATGAACATGTTGATCCGCGGGCTCGATCTCGTCCATCAACACACGACTGTTTGTCGATGCTTGAGGAGAAGCACTTTGCTCGACGACAGTTTGCTGCGTTGAGTCGCGTCCTGATTGGAGCCTCACTAGCTGGGCTCTTATATCTTGCATAGAGCTTTCCAAGTGCAGCACCTTCTGATGTAAACTATCCAAGGTTAGGACTCTAAGAGAATGTTGGCTGAACTGAGAGTTATTGGTACCTTTTCACAAGATCTTGCTGATGGACCGTTTCTTGTGTCCCATATGACTGATCCAGACTATCACTTCTAAGGCAGGGTATTCTCAAGTTTCGACATCTTGAGCAAGTGTCGGAGCCAAAGTCCAGCTCGCATCTGCATTTTAGCCGGCGGCAAGCGTCACAAGAGAGGATCCGACGACGTCGCTTCTTGGAGGGTTCATTTTCGACTGGAGTTACTGATACTGATTCCTGAGCTCCAATCGAGCCAGTTGCTGAATCCTCACGTGTTCTTTTGTCAGTCATTGTCAGGTAACAAGAGGTAGTAAATATGGAGAGAAAACCCCGCAAGCCGTCGGAAATCGGCGGAGGGTAGGCACGGGTCTAGCGCACACCGATCTAGAGTTCAATTGCAAGCCAGAACATCAATCCGGTATGGTGTAGTGGCTAACATTTCGCGCTCTCATAACCTGAGAGATCAGTTCCGCGGAGCCCAGGGTTCGATTCCCTGTACCGGAGGTTATTACCTTGTTCTCTTTTTGCATATATTGCATTTAAATTCTAAGTTCTAACTAAGTACCTATCTATCTATGTATTATTTATTTTTACTGTCTCTGCTTAATCTATAATTAAAAGGAATTCTAAAAGTAATAATATTTTAAAGTATTATATATTTACTTAATATATAATATAAATAGATATAAATATTACTAATAAGCTTTTATAGCTATTAGAGATGTTATAGGTAGTAAGAACATTTTACCTAATATAATGGCCAAATCTTAGTATTAATTGCTTGTATATGTTAAACTTTATTTCAACTTCTCAGTCTTGCATTAGAGAATGATTTAATGCCACCAGGAATATGTTTTTAATTTTCAAATGACTTTGCATCATCGGCCTTCAAGAATTGCAATCATTTGAGATTCAATATGTTAGTCAATATACAAGGGAAAGACCAGTGCAGTTCATGAGCGAAAAGAGATAAATAGACCGTCCTCCCAGCTGTCGTCGACAAAAGGTATTAAGTTAGCCTCATGCCCGAACTCCTCCAACACGAAACGATCATCCCCAAGTATGAGCCCATCGATTTCTGAGGAGACGTTGCTTCTTGCCCCTGAAGACCCGGCAAAGTAACCAACTTCCGGGGAGACTACAATTTCGTGTTTGGCTCTTCCGTCTTGCACACTGCCCTTGCTCTCGCTCTCGCATACTTCTTGCCATGTCGATGGATAACCGATGGACAGAGGACCTGATATCTCAGCCTCATCACCTTCAGAAAACTCGAGCCTCGAGTTGAAAGGCCAAGCTCTAGATCCAATGGAAACAGACGCTCCCACGTCCGTTTCGCATCGTCCATAATGCACAATACTCAATCCTGCCTGCATCGATTCCCAGCCTCCTTTAGGATAAACGATCCGGCGGACGCGGTATGCAAAGACAAAATCTGACGACTCGCCATATGTTTCTTCATCGTAGATATTCCTGGATATGTTGAACTGCGGTCCGCCATCGAATGGCACGCCCGAGCTTTCACCACCTAATCCAGCTCTTGCACCGCCCCCAACGCGCCTCGAGGAGGAGATTGAGCCGACTGCACCGCGCGCTATCTTGATACCTGTCACCATGAACAGACGCTGTCTGCGCTTGACGGCCTCAACAGCAACGGCTTTGACGCTCTCTTTCACATAATCATCCGTTGGCTCTATGGAGTACGTATCTAGTCTCTCGCATGTGTGAGACACATCATTGGCGTTGTTCCAGTCAAAATTGGATTCTGCTGTAACGCCTACAGCCTGGAGGAAATTGGCCCAGATCCCCAATGATCCACTGTTCGATCTGCCTTTGCTGATATGCCAAGGGGCTTTGAAAGTATGATTGGTTTCCATGTCTTCGGGAATGGGGAGAGGCGGTCCACAGAACGACCCGGGATCCATTGGGTGTTTCCAAATGTGGCCAAGGCGAATTGCCTTGTCAGGCTCATAGTCGAGATTTGGAGCGCGTATATAGATCAAGGCTGACTTTTTGTTCATGTTGTGTGTTTATTATTGTTGCTGACCTGGATAAGTAGAGTAGAGAGGAGGAAAAAGATGCCATATAGCGACGATCTATGAAAGGCGATAACATCTATATTTACATGCGATTAAAACGTTCTTCTTAGTTTAAACAATGACGTAGCTCAATAAGGAAGCTCCTTTTTCTGACGGATCATTGATCGGAGGCCGATAGACTTGTGGCTTGAGGCTGAATCCCCAACCAATGGATGCAGGGCTAGAACATTATGGGCTGAGGCTATGCCATACCAGTGCCTCTAAAGGTCTCCATACTCGTTGCTCCTAGACTTTTAGGCTCACATGTAAAGCGCAAGGCGTTCAGCAAGGCTGTGACGACAGGTACTGGCTGTGAGAACTGTGACAAAATGTTGATTTCTTACAAGTTCATGATTCAACTAAAGAATTTCCTGGTAAATCAAGATGCGTTTATAGTTAAAACTGCTTTTCCTTGAAGTTTGCCTGATAGTTTATTTTCTTGTCTGCTTGACCACCTTGTTGTTCTTTTATTGATAAAGTATCCAGATTTATCGAGTCTGTGGCTTATATGCTTTATACCTTGTTTCTCTTACCAGATTGTAATATCCCTTCAACTGTATTAAATAGATGTGTCATGTTAACTCATGGTAATTGTTAGAACGGGCCATTTGCGTGCTTGACTTGGACACTCAATCGTTGTCCAGTGGCTCACGTGGCTTCCAAGCAGACATATTGATACAGTATCCTCTGCTCTAAATATCATTAATCATAGATATTAGAACATCTATTTGTTCTGGTACTTTTTATCGCTCGTTTGGGAAAGTTTAGCCGACAGCTCGTTGAAAAAGGCTAAAACAACGACCATCTTATTTTCCCCCATAATAGCGGTTTATCCCGGCCCAGAGAATAAGACAAAGTCTGGAGCAACCCGATTCTAGACTGAGCCGTATGCTCCTAATGAGACTAGATTAATACCATTTTACGTAGTAGATTGATCCAATGTCTATGGACGTTACCAACACAAGTTAATACATCACGTAACTGTCTCGGATTCTGGGACCGACAACCGGGCACTAGCGTATGCAAGCCAAGTTTGGATGTTTTGTAAGTCAGACTCGCACGTATGAAGTATATCGTGATTCCGAAATTCCGATAACAGCCGCATCACGGGTCGTTTCTGTGTGTCATTAAACTGATATTGATCTCATCCTCGGTTCGTGCATTCAGAGGACTAAACTAAAGTGCGGATCTTTTAGGATGTCGAGATTTGACCTGAAGGAATGAGATGCAAGCATACAAAGCGTAGCTTTCAGTTGATGAAAAGCAAAGGAGTTCTAGATACTATATAGATGCTCAAGCTTGGACGTTCCTTGAGGTTACTAGGTCCTTAACTAGTCTATTCAGAATGTGTCTCATTGTCATAGCCTTATGAAAAGCCTCAAATAATCTGCCGTGCACCACGAACGTTTTACAGCCTACCTAGTAGCTCTCGAGTCTGCGATACCCCCATGTTCTAGACTCGATTAGCTCAAAGATTACCCCACAGGATCCATTGACCTTGGATAGCCTGGCCTAGTTATCCCGAGGGCCACTACATGAGACACAAGGGTTGATGTAAGAGGCTTCCTTGCTTATATATACCCACCCAGCTTCATCCTGCAGACTGTTCTCCCTTCAACCTTTTACACTAGCCACATCTTACTAAACTAGACTCTTTCTTACAGTCAAGCAATTAGCTTTGACATTCGATTAGACTTGATCGTCGCCAAGCTATTTCACTTCTGTTTACAGCAACTCGAATATATGCAGTGAGGATTATCTGGTCGACGTCCAAATCACAACCATGGCTGCACACTCCGTATCCTCCACGAAACACGAGGAGATGATTCTCATCTCAGAGCACCATAAGCCACTGGGAGACAGGATAGGCGATCCGGTATGGCATTTTGGCGCTGGATCATGCAGAAAGCTAACAAGGATCAGGCTCCTCTTGCCATGGGCGGCTTTGCTACAACCTTGTTGTCAGTTTCGTTGGCGATGATGGAGTTCCGAGGCATCTCCTTACAGACTCAATTTATCGGAGACCTGTGTTTTGTTGCCTGTGTTGGGTTGCTTATCTCTGCCCAATGGTTAATGCTCAAGGGCGATACCTTCTCATATACTGTCCTAACAGCCTTTGGTAAGCTAGAAGCCATATCTCTAATGTGATAGTGAAGCAATGCTAAATAGTCAAGCTCTCTTTTATGGCGGCTACGGCGCGACACTACTCCCCTCATGGGGCGTTATCGACGCTTACGGAGGAGTCGACACACCTCAATACAATAATGCACTTGGATTCTTTGTGTTGATATGGGCAGTGTTCAATGTCTTCTTTCTCATCGCTTCAATCCAGCTGTAAGTCTGCCCACCCTACCGTGGCCTCATACTCTCCTGCTAATTGCACGCCAGCAATCTTGTTTATATTTGCATTTTTATTTGTATTGAGTTATGTCTTATATTTGACGCCTCATCTTACTTTGCTTCCGCGGATGGCAACGCTGCACAAAGCAAGGCGTTGATGCACGCTGCTGGAGTGTTTGGCTTCATCGCAGGGCTGCTCGGCTTTTACACTGTAGCTTATTATCTTTGCCAAGACGTACTGCCATTTCCTGTCCCAATGGGCAATACTTCTGCTTGGTTTCAAGCTCGTCGAGAGAGAAAGACGCTCAATTCTTCCAGTGCTTGAACTCATGATCGCCTTGGCGGGTAAAGGGATAGTTGATGAGGATGAGCGATGGGAATTGCGTACATTAGACATAGAGAACTTAATAGAGAAAGGCGTCTAGTAAAGCTACAAGATTCTATAGGATTTTAGAAGAATGAAACCCATAATATCGTCCCGGCCTAGCTATCTGCGCTCGATAATTGGTGCAGGGTCTCGTGCTTGACGAGGCGAAACGCATTTTTCGCACTCGAAATCGTCGCTCTCTACCTCCAGTAATACCTCTCTCGGATCCCGCACTGTTTCTAAACATCTTCAGGGTAGATTTGAACTCGGATACTCAATGGAACATAATCGCATCATCTCCGTACTTCAGTATTCTGCTTTGCCGTGGGCTCAGAATGGTCAGCATATCGCATCTCCATAGCCTTATTGGCAAAATTACATCTTGCGAGTTACTTTAGGACAGCTGTATTTGTTTCGCCAAGATGAGGAGATGCCGGAGGATGAAATGTGCAACAGGATAGATTACTTTTCGGAGGAAACTGCAAAGAGTGAGCCGAGAGCAAAGACAGATGGGGAAGCAGTAGATATGGACTCATGGTTGTACATATATAGATATTGGCATCATAGTTTCTAGCATGAACACATATTATCTCCATTTGACAACCTGCTCCAGTGGAGTCTGGGTGCTCTTGTCCGCTACTCTGATCTGTCAAGTCTACAAGATAACTTCATAAGATGAACAAGATCATCCACTACTACTTTAAATTGCAGTAATGTAGATTAGCTGATGAAGGAGTTTATTAGCCGAATTTAGCAGCAACAGCTTCATACTCCTTCTTCGTAAGAGGCGTCACGGAGCCATGCTTCAATCCTTTGGGAAAGTTGAGAAAGTCTGACTTCTCCCAGTCCGGAGAAAGAATATTGCAAGTCTGGAAAGGGATATACTGAGTGTAATCATCGAGCAGAAGATGGTAGAGTCCAGGTGTGCGAAGATCAGCAAATGCACCTGGGCCTTCAAGGGGCGATTCTGGTCGAGCGTAGCCTAGAACACGAGTCCAAGTTCCGAAAAGACCAACCGTTGTAGTCTCCTAATACACTTTATTAATGGTCTCGTTTTTAAGGAAACGTGCGAAATGCCCCGGTTTGCCTAGATACAGAAACTCTTGATCAATGAGGCCAGTGTCCTCGGGGGCATGGTAATCCTTCGGTGAGCTGAAAGTCTTAAAGTCTTTGGTTGTAGCATAGCGAATGCGATCGAGAGTTGCGGTGCCTTTATGCTCCGTGTCAGAAGCCGAATAGTGCCTGGCTGCCCAGAAGACATAGTACTGCTTTGTAGGATCATCCCAGACTACAGAAGGTGCCCAGACCATGCCAGCCGTGTCTGACTCGACACTATTCAGAGTTAGTGAGATTTCGCATGTGAACGAAGCATCTTGTATCTTACATTCTGAGTGAAGGCTTGGACCAATTGATGAGGTCTTTCGAAGACCAAACAACAAGACCCCGACTTCCGTTGCGTGTGACAAGATCCCATGAGAAGCCTGGAGCATTAATATCCAGATCTTTGGCATAGCCTGTTAGTAATGTGCCTACTGACAATGTTTCAGTAACCCACCAGTGGCGATAGTAAAGTACTCGGAGCGGGCAGTATTGGTCGTGAGAAAGATGTCCCTGACGCCCTTGGTTCCAACATTTGAGGTCAATACAGGCTTTCCGCCATTGAGGAAGTTAAAGCTCGAAGCCGAGTTGCCGTCTGACAAATGCCATTGAACTTGGGGGGTTGGGTCATTAAAGGTAGAGATGAGGTAACCGACATATTTATTGTTCGCGGATCTGGGGTTGTCGGCAGGAATGGCTTCGACAAAAGATGCTGAGAGTGCCGTTGCGAGGAGAGTAACGACACGCATAATGGGTGCGTCCTGAGATGAAAATGATTAGGGTTCAGGCTCAATATGTACGACCTGTTGTAAGTCAGGACAGGTCTTGTAACTTGTTGCCCGTAACATCAGTATATAAGCTATGTAACTGTCTTTATATAATTTGTTCATGCGTAGCAGGGACGAGCCTCCACGTCCCCTGCACGAGTCCCGATGGGTGTGATCAATCAGATAACCAACCTCATGCAGGCCATCCGCGTATTCGATCGATCCGTGCAAATCATATTCTCCTCTCCAATTATGCCTCAGTTAGAGGACGGGAAGCCATTGTTTCCGGTGTCGATCTTTCGGTCCCGGCTCATAACCCATGTAGCTTAGTTGTTGAAGCGCTCCAGTGAACAGGCGGCGCATAAACGAAGGAGGGGTGAAGATGCGATTTCAATAAGCTTAAAACCCCATGGAGAAATATTGAAAGCCGGGGAAGTTCGATGATTAACGCGAGTTAGGCAGCTCCCGTTGATCTATTGGCGCTCGAGTCGGGCGACAGCATGAAGCTATGATGATCCATACGAAATGGTGAGATCACGATTGCTCAACCTCCGCCGCAAGAAACTTACAACAAGTATCAGCGGACAAAATAGGCAACTCGATCTCAAGTTAAATATCATATTCAGGTGCTGCGGTATTAAATATACAGCATCGCTACTTTCCGTAGACTCAGAGCATATCGCAGTTCTCTGAAGGACATCAGAAGTTATGAGCTCAAAGGGACGAATAGCAGGTTGCCGATAACAAAAGCAACTGGATAATGAAAACATAGCCTCTCTTAAGACTACTATAATAGAATTGGGGTCCCAGAGATACATTGTAATTGGTCAAGCAACTCACTCAGTCGGCCTGCTATTGGAAACGTGAGGCGAGTGGAACTCGGAAACCCGAGTTCTTGATCCTGATGAGCATATTTAGGTAGGTTTTGGATAATTCAGATGATCTCAAACGCTCGTCTAATACCTTAGTCAATTCTTGCGCCCAGTTCAAAGGTCTGAAGTCAGTCATTGAAGGAGCAAGTAACCGTAGGTAGTCGGGATTTACTGATACAATCGCGCGATGGAGTCACGATTGAGACTCGGTTATCGGTGTAGACAAAACAACTTCTTTCTCTCAGCAAGGCATCGAGAACATATCATTGTATACCGTAGCATTTAATACCAGCTCCATATAGTCTATAGTTATATCTTTTGCCATATTGTCTTCACTTCTATTATCATCATCGACGGTTATCGGCCGGGTCGGTCGATTGCAAATACAGTGTATCACAGTGCTCATCGCACTCATTCCCATTTTGGGCAAAGCTTGGATTGCGTGCTTAACGGCGATGAGGGATGAAGAAGACGACGAGCAGCAGTCAGTCGATTCTCCTCTTTCAACTCATTATTCACTCTTCGCACGTCTTTGTATAGAATGCGGGTCTCGTTTGATCAAATCGGTTCATTCTATGCTAATATCGAAGTACTTGCTATACTGAGATCATCCTCCGTCCAACCTCCACTTCCATCATCTACCATCAAAAACAATCTGGGCATTCCGAATTAAAGGAGAGCTCTCAATACTTGCGGCGCTAATTACAACAAGGTCATGTCTCATCAAATCGTGGCTATCACAGCCTTTCCTGTGTCAACTACTCCTTTAGCAGTCGCCCATAAGCCGAGTAGTAGTGACAACCTGGTACATGACTTTTCCGTCCTGTCTTCTCGTCAAAGATATGACATCCCTTTTTGGCTACGTTGGGAGGAGTGTACACTGCAAAGTTGCAGATTAGTTTCTGTGACAAGTGTCGTGGATTAAGGGGATTTCCTACAGTGGAGGGATACAGCAAAGTCGCTACCCCTGTTGGATACACGATGCAGACCTAGTTCGTCTGCCATGTATGCGACGGAGTTTTCTTTATATGTTCTTTCCCCAATGATATTCATTGGTTTATCTTGTTCATCTTCGTTCGGAAATGCGTATCGAGTCTCGGTGAGGTTGCCCTTCAGAATCTTCATCAGGCAGTGGGCGTTGCCGTGGTCGTGGATAGGGGACCCCTTTCCAGGAGACCATACAAGAACAAGCTATCAAGGGGTCAGTCACGGTCAGGAAGGGTCAAAGTTGACTCTGGCAAGCTTACCAAATTACTCTTGCCGTTGCCTTCGTCAACGAGATTACGGGTATATCCCCTACTGCGATCACCGAAGGCATAGGGCTTCCACATGTTGTCGGAACCGTCATATCCTTCCATCAGTTGCTGAAGGAAGTCAACATCAACGTCATCAGAAGTCAGGCCCGATGATGGACCAAGGGCATCCTTGAGTCGCACCACGAGTTCGTCGAAACGATTTTGCTGGCAGGGACCCACGTTGGGGATTGTGCTGTGGCTGACGCCGAGTGCAGAGGGTTTGGTGAAGATACCGATGGCCATGATTGCTATGCTGTCGATGATGCTTGGTTGTTTATGATGATATTGATGTTCTACCTCTTGAATATATGGTATCTGAGAAGAGGACAACAAAAACTCTGGAACAAGGGGCGGGGTCAACACTGCATTGCCATCCCCTTCCTTATTCCTATCGGTCAGATCCGGTACTGGCAAGCCGGCAGATAGTGTCACCGACATCTTGCTGTGGGTCGTAGATTGCAACCGACATCATATCTTGGGGCGGCACGGACAGGTTCAGTCGGCGAACGACACAGCAGCGCTGGTCCTGTGAACCGATTTAAAGGCTCTGGTTGGATGCAACAACGCTAACGAACCCCAAGAATCCAACAATGTACCTGAGGTACCTTGCGGTATACGAGTAAGATACCGGTCACTTGTTACGAGTCTGAAGATGCGACGGGAGAAATCACAATTAGAAGAGAGCGAAGGGTTCAGGGGGGCTTTCGACAAGCCAGTTTATGTGCAAACTAATACTCTCTTTTTTTTCTCGGGGACTCAAATTCGCAATATTGCAACACCCGCTATCGCCGACTTGAGCCACATGTGGACCCATTTAACGTTAGTAACTTGGCAGCTTGGAATTCTTTTGGGCGGGATTAGCGGTTCTCGGTGACTATGAACAAATCCATCCTCGCCACGGCTGTAACGGCTTCGTCAAGGTCGAAAAAGCAAGAAAAACGGTCTCCCTTCTCAGCTTATTCCCATATTAAAACTTATTTTCTTCTGATAAAAACATTGAATTGCAATCTACATACTGGGTTCTCAGATTTATGCCATATTAGCGACTCTAGCGACCTACCCTCCATTCTGATTGGCCAGCGAGCCGGAAATTTTAGCTTTGCATTGTCACATCCAGCGATCAGTAGCTCACGTAACATCAGACACCCTTGAATCCTCAAGAGCCGGCGACAATGTCTGACTGTACCACTTCAACTCCGAACGGCGCGGTATGTAGCGGCTCTACTCCTAAGCCTTGCGAGTCGACTCTGCCGTGTAAGGAGAATACTGGCTGGAGGAGACTTGTACGCAATTTCACACCGTCGTAAGTCATGTATCCATTTTGACAAGGGTTGACCACTAACATCATCAACGGATGGTTCGCCGTTTGTATGGGTACAGGCATCGTTGCCATATTGCTTCATAACTTTCCTTACCAGGCAAAATGGCTTCAGTATATCTCTTACATTTTCTTCGTGCTTAATGTTGTTCTGTTTATTGTCTTCCTCGGTATAAGCATTGCACGTTATGCGTTGTATCCAGAGATTTGGTCAGCGATGCTTGCCCATGCTGGCCAGAGTTTGTTCCTAGGATGCATGCCCATGGCCTTTGCAAGTGAGTAACATATTCCTTAGGCTAAGTGAGTGCTGACGTTTTGATAGCTATCATCAACATGATGGTGTTCTGCTTACAGCCATGGGGAGAATGGGTGATATATCTAGCGTGGGCATTCTGGTGGGTTGATGTTTGGCTCTCCATTGGCACTTGCATCACGATGCCCTTCATCGTCATGCACCGCCATCGTCCTGGCCTTGAAAACATAACAGCTGCACTCCTATTGCCCATCGTACCAGCAGTGGTTGCAGCTGCTACTGGAGGAATCGTCGCAGAGGCTCTTCCCAATCACCACCATGCGCTTACAACTCTGGTGGCCTCATATGTTCTCTGGGGCATCGGCGAGTTGTTCTCGGCCTGTGTTTTAGCGTTATACTTCCATCGGCTGACCATTCACTCACTTCCTCCGAAGGAGGTGATAACCTCGTCTTTTCTCCCAATAGGACCGCTTGGTCAGGGAGCTTTCGGCATTCAGCAACTTGGCAAAGTTGCTATGCAGGTGCTTCCCAAGACCAATGCTTTCGGTGATGTTGCGGTTCGAGCTGGTGAGATACTCTATGTCCTTGGGGTATTCATGGCCCTCATCATGTACGGCTTTTCTCTGGTCTGGCTGGCTTTCGCCCTCATCAGCATTGCTACAAAACCCCCGTCGTTCAGTATTGGTTTTTGGGGATTTACTTTCCCACTCGGTGTATTGGCAACCTGCTCGAACTTATTGGCAGAAAACCTTGATAGCGAATACTTCAGAGTTTCCACGGCGGTAAGGAACTGAACATGCTTTACTTATCAGTTACTAACTCGACGATAGATGATATCCCTCTCTGTGATATTGCTGTGGATTGTGGTTGCGACTCGAACCGCCAAGCTTGCTATCACAGGCGAAATGTTTCACGCACCTTGCTTGAAGGATCTTCGTGACAAGTCTCAAGCTGCAGGTTCAGACAGAAGAGTCTAGGTGACTTTAATCTGTCTTTCAACTAACAGCTTGATCATGTACAATAAATTGATAAAGAGTGGTGCATTTCATATTGGACACCAAAATAATGTTCAATCCTCAAGGGGACTGAAGTTACGACTTGCTTGCCCGGAATTCCGACACCATTGCATATAGAACAAAATAGTATTATACCATAATTAGTTATTCTTACCTGCTTTTGACATTCCTCGAGACCTGGTCATTCTGCTCCAGATCGTACAGTATAAGCTGCTATCTAATCGCTGCCCCTCCATTGGTGATGCGTGAGATAGCGCAAAGCTCCACTAAAATTCTCGATTCCATAGGGCGGGGCAACATTGCTTTTCCCCAGATGTCTCTTCAATTATTTGTGTGTGCTCGGTCTTCCCAGATTATTCCCATCGCAAATTCCAAGGGATAGTCGGGCAGTTGGCAGATTATCACAATGGATTGGGCAAATTACTCGTCGCCTTCGCGGCTTGACTCCTTTGTCGATGGTGAGTCTCGTCGTTTTCTCATGGTCGCAAATCTTGCCGCTGACTCTTACAGATCTGGTTGATGTCTGGCATCTTCACCGAACTCCAATTCTCCTGACTCTCTGTGTTATCCTTGTCGCGATTCGAACATACTTTCACATCAATGGTCAAAAGACGGAAATAGTTGCGTTCAAGAAGGTTTACGAAGAGCCTGCCAAGCCCAAGGTTGTCGTCGACGAAAAGACCCCCACCATCGAGCTAGTCGAAGAGAAAAAGAATGTCAAGTCTCAGGGCCCTCGAAGGATCAAGGGTGGAATAGCGAGGAAACCATCGAAGAACAAGGAAGAGGAGAAGGATATCACCCGACCTGTCGCACCTCTGGTCTTTTTCTCCTCCATTACAACCAAGACAGCTAAGATTGCTGAGGCGTACATTGAGGATTTCTGTGGAAAGCTGGATGAGTTGTCCAAGCTATCCGGTCGCCAATTTCTCAAGCCTGAACTTCAAGATCTCACCGAGATTGATTTCGATGATTATTTCCTTGCGCCGTACAAGGGGCACGGTGACGCCGATCTCTTCTACCTGTTCCTGATTCCTAGCTACAACATCGATACCATCAACGACACATTCCTTGAGCACCTCCAAGAAACCCATCATGACTTCCGAGTAGATACCGCTCCTCTGTCAGGTATTCTAGGTTATTCAGTATTCGGTTTTGGCGACAGTGAAAACTGGCCTACAGAGGCAGACGGTTTCTGTTTTCAGGCTATGGAAGTCGATAAGTGGATGGCTAAGCTTACTGCTAGAAAGAGAGCGTACCCAGTTGGAATGGGTGACATGAAGAGTGATCACGAAGAGCGCCTACAAGAATGGAGTAAGGGTGTGCAAGAGGTCATTGAGCATGTCGCACGTACTGGAAGCTTGGGCGAAGGAGTTCCGGGTAGCGGAGCAGCCGAGGAAAGCGATGTTGAAGATATCGCAGAGGACGAAGATGATAGCGAAGTTGTCTTTGATGACGAAGAACCCAAGAAGAAGTCGAAGAGTGCAGGAGATCTGGATGATGTTGAGGACCTAGGACGCATGATCAAAAAGGACGACGGTTCGACGAGTCAAAAAGCACCTCTCGCTGTTGATTTCACCACTTATGGTTCCTCCACAAAGAAGGCAGTCCCTCAAGGTCCCAAAGAAATGGTCGCAAAGGAATCGCCAACATATAAAGCTCTCACCAAACAAGGTTATGCAATCGTGGGATCTCATTCCGGAGTCAAGACATGCCGGTGGACAAAGTCGGCTCTCCGCGGAAGAGGCTCATGTTATAAGTACTCGTTCTATGGAATCAAGAGCCACTTGTGCATGGAAACGACTCCTTCACTGTCTTGCTCGAATAAATGCGTTTTCTGTTGGCGTCACGGCACAAATCCCGTTGGAACAACATGGCGTTGGGTCGTTGATCCTCCTGAATTGATCTTTGAAGGAGTCAAAAAGAACCATTATCAGAAAATCAAGATGTTGCGCGGTGTGCCGGGTGTGCGAGCGGAGCGATTTGCCGAAGCTATGCAGATCAAGCACTGCGCCTTGTCACTCGTTGGAGAGCCAATCTTTTACCCCTATATCAACGAATTCCTTGGTATGCTGCACGCCGAACGTATTTCCTCGTTCCTCGTGTGTAATGCTCAGCATCCTGACCAGTTGGCTGCTCTCAAGGTTGTGACTCAACTCTACGTATCAATTGATGCAGCTGATAAGGAGTCACTACGGAAGATTGACAGACCTCTCCACCGAGACTTCTGGGAGCGATTCAACCGATGTCTTGATATACTTCGCGAGAAGCGCTTCCACCATCGTACTGTCTTCCGGTTGACACTCGTCAAGGGGTTCAACGTCGAGGAAGAAGCTGAGGGTTACGCAAGACTCGTGGAGCAAGGGCTGCCCTGTTTTGTCGAGGTTAAGGGTGTCACATACTGTGGCACATCGACATCTTCCAATGCCGGATTGAGCATGTCCAATGTTCCCTTTTACTGGGAAGTCTGCGACTTTGTTAAGGCGCTCGAGAAGAGGTTGAAGGAAAAGGGACTCAAGTACGGCATCGCTGCCGAGCACGCCCACAGCTGTTGTATCTTATTAGCCAGCGAGAGGTTCTACGTCGATGGCAAGTGGCACACTTTGATCGATTACAAGAAGTTCTTTGAGTTGCTCGAATCAAGGGGACCTCCTGATGAAGGTGGCTGGACCCCCGAGGATTATATGGACGCAACTCCAACTCCAGAATGGGCGAACTGGGGTAACGGTGGATTTAACCCCGAGGATGAAAGAGTAGATAGGAAGGGACGGAAGATTGAGGCTTAATAGTCCATAAGTAGAGGAAAGAAAAATAAGATAATTAAGCATTTCATTTGCCACATCTCTTGCACTCACTTGTCTACCACAGGTTGATGCCCTGGGTGACAACCCATAATCGCATGTTAGTACAAGATCTCTTTGATCTTTGACCATTCTACTTGTAATTCGGCAAACAAAATACCATAGGTAGCACTATGTTCCTCCAATTGACATCCCCGTTGCATATTACGTCACAGGCCACAACAAGGCATATATCGAACTTGTTCAACACGGATGGTCTTGGATGGTGCATGTATCTTGGGAAGCTCCTGTGGCTTCCTTTCTCCAATAGTTGGCGCCCTCATGAGGCATTGTGCTTCTGAAATGCAGCCAGCAATTATTGTTCATAAACCTATTCGTTTCAACGTACATTTGTTTACACAAAGCTCTATGGAAGCTGGAAGAGCGGAACTATGGTACATTGAAGGCCGTCAGGTCTCCATTAGACATTTCTTTGTGAAAGCCTGCTGTTCAGACTTTTCATGGTACAGATTTGGGGGAAAGGGTGTTAAAATTCAAGAGCATTTCCAACGTCTGGGTATATATGTGCCAGGAGCGGAGAGGAAACTCGGACAGATGACATCCCTCTTTAATCGAGACCAACGTTAGGAATGTCAGAGAGATTGATGCCTGCGGGAGCTGCGGGCGCTCGGATGTCGAGAGATGAGTCGTATGCGATCATCTCAGCCAAGATGTCTAATATGGGCTGCACAGGTGTTAGCGAAACAACTTAACTTCGAGGTTCGTGCTCGACATCATACCTTGGGAACAGTGCTGTCGTAAATTCGGATCAGGTCACCGGGGGCAGGGTAGACCTTGAGACCCTTGTAGAAGGCCAAAGCAGACTCAAGAGCCTTAGAAGCTGCAGAACAACAGTCAGCAAGTTATTAGTGGTGTTTAGACCAGGGTGTTTCCTACGATCTTGGCTGAGCATCTCTCCGGCCATGACCTGCTCGTTGAAGAAAGCTTCCCGCTCCTCAACACCAGTAGGGAACCCCTCCTCCTTGGCCTCCTCCACTCTGATGCGAATGCTCTGACGTTGTTGCTGGGTAGAAGCCTCTGCCTCCTCCTTTGCGACGCGGGCCTGCTTGCGCTCGTTCCTCCTCAAGTTTCGGCGGAACTCGGCCTGGTTTCGACGTTGGTAGTCAAAGTAGATGGCGTAACCTGATCAGAGGGCATTTTCGTTAGCCATTGTACACTGTAGCTTCGCTGGTCTGTGACTGATCGACTGTATTGTATAATGCAATCTGATGAAGCAGAATGAATGGCGCAGTCTTACCGACAATGGCGGCGGCGGCGGTAGCAACGGATGCCGTTACGAGAGTGGTGGGCTGCACCATTTTGAAGATTGATGATGTAGGTGAGGAGGTTTATAGCTTGGATCGTAATAAGCAAAAGACCGGATATATTCCCACTGTATCAATTACAACAAGTAATTCCGGGGCTCGAGATGTTGCTTGGCGACGTCGGAGACCAAGAGACGGAAGATATTATGTCGTCAATGCTCGAGGTCGGGTTTATTCTCTGTTTGAGCGTCGGGAGCGGCAAGCTTTAGTCGTCGCGATAAACCAATTTTTTAGAACCGGAGCAAGCACATGATGTGACGCTAAGCCTATTTGGGCCTGAGGTTTGAAGCTGGGCAGAAAGCTGGATCTTCAGAAACGATAGGTAATTGTGACAGTAATCAAGTAAAAAGCACTCATTCTAATAGCTTCAATGCTCTATATAAGAACATTTCTTTCCTTCAAATTTCATTATGAGAAACCTATCTGCTATAGAGTATTTTGGACAAGGTCTGTCTCATCGATGCTGTCAATGAAACCCACGTAACCGACTGAGGCTGGCTTGTTCGGTACGTACCCCACCTCCTGATGCACTGGACTTCCATTCCGAAGGTAGCTGCTTCACTGAAGAGGCCTGACGATTACACATACAGCTCATGGAATAGACCACCTTTCGGCTGGCGCCAAAAGCCAGACAAGCATTTTAGACCTCGTTCAAGACACCACTCACATTATCCTGCTATTCTGCAATTCCAGCTTGATATCGTCTTTTACTTATCAAGCTCGAAGGTGTCGAGTCGCCATTGTACTTACAACACTTGCCCAAGATGGAGGATCGCAATAAGATATCCCTCCGCAGCGGCAAGAGAAAGAAGAGGCCAACTATCAGTGCTCCTCGCCAGATCTCAGGTCCGATTGCCCAAGATGATACAAACAGACCGCCCCCTCCAGGCGACCCTGGCCAGGCTCGTCCTCGCCCGCGTCCTCCCCCGATGGCTGGTGGAAAGGTGAGTCTCATTGAGGCTGTCTCCGGTGTCGCTATGCTCACATCGTCTAATAGACCTCGGATCTGGTGAAACGACGATACTCGACTAGATTTAATCAACCGCCCTCAGGTCCCAATGGCGCCGCGCCTCCAATGCCGCAGATGCCCTCGCTTGGCAATTACGAGCCTCCGACTGCTGCCGCCATCAGAAAGCCTCCCTCCCGTGCGGGACCTGGAGTTGCTCCAGTTGTCGATATTAAGGGACTGCGAGATCCGAAGCTGAAGCCAGACCGATACGTCCAGGCTGCCTTGAGCGATGCAACCGAAGACCAAATCCGCGAATTCGAAGATTCGTTGCGAAAAGTCAAGACGCGTGTGGGAATGGATCTACAACAGAGTGTTCTGCAAAACAGGACACAGTTTATCAAAATCAGCAAGGAAGCGGAAAAGCTAAAGAGCGAGATGAGGAATCTGAAGAACTTCATGTCAGAGCTCAAAGTCAACACGACAGCTATGAGAGCTGCCGCTGCCAAGAATGATGAGTCAATGCCGGGGGATCTCGTAAGCGCCCCTGGTATCAGCAGTAGAAGAGATAGGCGCACCTCTATTGCCGATAGAAGCGCCATGTGGAACTCACAAATGCAGGCCTTATTCAAGGGCGTGGAAGGATCGCAAAAGTTCCTCCCTAATGCGGCGGGACGTCATGTTGTTCAAGACGCAGGCCCTTGGATTGAGCTTGACAATGCTACTTATAAGTCGCGCCGAGCGATGCAGATCTTTCTGCTTAACGATCACCTCCTCATCGCGTCGCGTAAGAAGCGAAAAGCAGATGCGCCGGGTTCAGACGCACGAGGGCCGATGATGAAGCTGGTGGCCGACCGTTGTTGGCCACTATTAGATGTTGAAGTGGTGGACATGTCAAGCACCGGAGAATCTTCGAGTAGTGGACGCAATAAGCTTGCAGATGCTATCATGGTCCGGGGTGTTGGTCAGGAATCTTTCATCTATCGGACGGAGAAACCCCAGGACCCCGAGAAGAAGCAACTACTCCTCAATGTGCGCAAGGCTATAGAACAGCTTCGCAAGGGTCTTCGATCGGAGATGGAAGCTAACAACAAGGCGCGTGAAACGATCAACTACTTCGCCTCTCGCGATCCCGGTCTTCTTCAAAAGACTGAGCTTCTAGCCACGCTGTCGGACATCAAGGATATGCTCATTGAAGTTGACGGCAAACAGCAGAACTTGCGCTGGGTTGAGAGCGAGATGGATGATCTCGACATTGACATTGCGATGCAACGATTCGAAGACGCTGTAGCTCGTGTCGAGAAGCTCAAGGCGATCGCTCGTGGGCTGAAGAACCATGCCATTGCTCAGGACTTTATCAACTTCAAGGTTGGCGAACGATGTGCTAAATTGGCGGACATGATTGTTCGTGAGCTCGAACTAGCGCACGATAACAATACAAAGACAAGGCGGAATGTCAGCTGGTTGACGAGACTTGGATTTGAAGATAGCGCCCGAGAATCGTACCTGGCGGCGAGAAGTGGCACTATCCATAAACGAGCCAGGTGAGTAATAGCGTCAATTACAAGATACGACAAGCTAACGTGTTATCAGACAATGCATTTTTCAGGGAGATTTGCATTTATACATCTGGGAGCTCTCGTTTGTGTACTTTATGGTTATCCATAACACGGTGCAGTGTTTCCAATCTTGCTTTCCACCGCCCATGATGAGTGTATGTGTCAAATGGGCCAAGGAGGAAGTAGATGCGTTCAATGTCATCCTGGCACGCCAACTTAGTAGTACGGAGCCTGGAGGGCAGGTTTGGACTCAGTGCATGGAGAGGGCGAAGGAACATTCTAAGCTGTTATCGGAAGTCGGCCTTGACTTCGAGAACTTGGTCGGAAAGAACTTGTTGAACTATGAGCGTGTGGAAAAGGAGGCTTCTGTCGGACTGGGGTTGTCATGAACAAGAGGTTTAAGGTGTTGGTTGAGGTGGATGGATTGGTTGGTGTTAGTAACCCTTTGGCTACCTTGTCAGCGTCACATATTACTCGTATGGCAATGCTCACTAAAATTGGAGGGCCATTGTAGCAATTATCGAAGAAATGAAGCTGGTTATGATCATATGTGGCCCAAGTGATGTTGATGTAGCTGTTATTGGAGAGACTTCAAGCCACACCCGTCGTCAGACAAGCTTTGGGCTGCAGCCAAGGTAGGTACCTTGACTTGATGACCACCGCGGTTCAGTGTTGAAGTGCCGCATCTCGGAAAATCAAAATGATTAAATAAGATCGTGATGTACTCTTTTCACTGGATCGTCCTATAGAATTCTCTGTTGAAATCTTGGTATAGAGATTACATTACGCCACATGAGGCGCTACCTATGGTATGCAAAGCCAAGGCTGGCGGTGGAAGGGGCAAACACTGGCACTGCGCTGGCGGTGCCCCAGCTTGGCGTGCTAGTGCTAGGCTGTCCGCGGCCTGGACCTGGGCTGGTTGGCAACCACCAACATCATCCATCCCTCCCTCCTCCTTTCGCTCCCCATCATCATCCATCACCTAACAACACCCACCAAAAATTCTTTCACTAACGAGCTTCGCGCGTCCTCGCCATCCTGCGCCTTTTTCCGCATACTACTTTTTTTACGGCGATAGAACGATTTAGCGACAGGAACTGCTGCTGCTGGTATCGGCAGCTGCTGATTATCTCATCTCCCTTGTTTCACTTTTCTCCTCCCCTGACGACCGCCGTCTTTGTGCCTCGTGCAGCGTGCCCCACCCGACTTCTCGCGATTCAGACCGCATCAACGTCATTTCAGCCTCACTCCCGTCAATCAATACATCAATAACCGATTCGACTCCGCTGAGCCATGGATACCAATATGGAGGATGTTGGGCGAGCGCCCACTGAAGCTTCACCCGTGCTCAACTTTGAGCCTACTACGATCCCCACCCTCGACGGTTGGATCGAGAGCTTGATGTCTTGCAAGCAGCTGGCCGAAGCTGACGTTCAGAGACTGTGCGATAAGGTGAGGAGGCTGTCAACTCAGCGGGATATAGAGCCTGGTCTGATGCATTCGATGATCAAGTCGCGATCAAACTGAGCGTGCATCATACTCGACTAGCTCGGTTTCTCGCGTGATGCAACCAAATGCTAATATGTCATGTAGGCACGAGAAGTTCTACAGGAGGAGTCGAACGTGCAGCCAGTGGTACGTTTATAACATGCGCCGGCAAACTAAGTGCTTGAGCTGATATTATTTCGCCAGAAATGTCCCGTTACCGTCTGTGGTGATATCCACGGTCAATTTCACGACTTGATGGAGCTCTTCAAGATTGGCGGTCCTAACCCCGATACTAACTACCTATTCATGGGTACGCTTCAATCATCTTTCAGCCTCACGAAGTCGATACTTACTCTCGATAGGTGACTACGTTGACCGAGGCTACTACTCTGTTGAGACCGTCACCCTTCTTGTCGCCCTCAAGATCCGATACCCTCAACGAATCACAATCCTCCGAGGAAACCACGAGTCCCGTCAGATCACTCAGGTCTACGGCTTCTACGACGAATGCCTCCGTAAATATGGAAACGCTAATGTCTGGAAGTATTTCACCGACCTCTTTGACTACCTCCCCCTCACTGCCCTGATCGACAACCAAATCTTCTGTCTTCATGGCGGCCTCTCCCCAAGCATTGATACTCTGGATAACATCCGAGCTCTTGATCGTATTCAGGAGGTTCCTCACGAGGGTCCCATGTGTGATCTTCTCTGGTCAGACCCTGACGACCGATGCGGCTGGGGAATCTCTCCTCGAGGTGCGGGGTACACATTCGGACAGGACATTTCAGAAGCTTTCAACCACAACAATGGCTTGACCTTGATTGCTCGCGCCCATCAGCTTGTTATGGAGGGTTACAACTGGTCTCAAGACCGAAATGTTGTCACCATTTTCTCAGGTACGCTCAGCACGCGAGACGCCACGCTTCTGTACAGCATTAACATGACTACAGCACCCAACTACTGCTACCGATGCGGTAACCAAGCTGCTATCATGGAGATTGATGAGCACCTGAAGTACACCTTGTGAGTCGATCCACTCTCAATATGAAATACACGAACTGACCACAACCAGCTTGCAATTTGATCCATGCCCCAGAGCTGGCGAGCCCATGGTCTCAAGGCGTAAGTGTCACCCACAAGCGATTACAAGGACTCAACTAATACTAATACTATGACCAGGGACTCCCGACTACTTCCTCTAATCTCGTCACGTATACCCACGTTTTACCAAGCTCGAGTCAAATGTCGAAATGTCATGCCTGGTGCATCCACGCCAGTCTTAAGTCCATTGCAGCTCGACCGTGTACGATTCAACGACGAATTCCTCGAACGAAAACAGAACTTCATGGAGCATGGGTTGTACGGATATTACATCTTTGCTAATGGAGAGCTTCCAAATGTTGCAAAGCGACCGTAACTTTGGAGGTACGTGCAGGGAAGGGTTGGTAGACTTGATTGCGGTACCCACCTCATGGCTGCTTAGATACGCATATTTGAGTTACGCGCTGTAAGAGAAAGAAACACGCATGCATGATCAACACTTGTCTGTCTCTCCTCATGATCTGAGCAGTGAAGCGATTAAAGAGCCGGTTTCCTCACATCATTGGTGAACAATACTCCCCTCCTGAGGTCTCGCACGAACAAAGTGATGGTAGCAGATGACGCCCATCAATTGCATGCTTTGTGTTGATATGTTGAGTTGATCCAGTATTAGTCCGACTAAGTATTTCCACATGTTGAATTGTTTCGACTACATTAATACGTCTAGACTAATCTCTAACAAAGTCGACTCTGAGTATTACATAATACTTCAGTCCAGGATCAGTCATGATGTTCAAAGATATATTGGACTTTCCAATCTCTTGGGGCGCATAGACCACCTCCCTCTCTATCATGTCTTGTACAGAACAGCTTGTGTTGAGGGCGAAAACGGTCGCACAGAATCCATATCCATTCTTTGTACGCCCACATTTGGCTATGTATTACAAATAGTACAGTCGTGTAACACGATATTTGACATCAAACGGTCTCTTCCTTGAGCTCCTCCTTGAGACCTGCCTCCCAGTTTTGCTGCTGCTGTTGGCGCTGCTCCGCTGTTCGTGGTCGCTCGTCATCGCCAAATACTTCCTCTTCAGTATTAACACGGTACATGCGCTCTTGGGTCTTTGTATTGCGACCAGAGTAATCGCCAGGGGCATGGCTACCGTCGGGGATGTGGAAGCGTCGATCGAATCGCGAGAGAGCGTAGGAGAAGACGACGATGATCTCGATGACGTAGTTGAAGCAGTAGTAACATGCTTTGCTGTGATACCAAGCTGGATCGTTCGCGGGCCGCAGCTTGAAGGATACGCCAGTCCTGAAAGCAGCGCCGAAAGAAAGCAGTGTAGTTGTGAAGATAAGAAGCTGGATTTTTGTCCGCATGCGGCCTTGTCCGAATTTGTCCATTGGTGCTCTTCGGGGAATAATGAAGCACGCTCCGACAATGGGCAATGGAAGAAAAGCGAGAATGGCGAGAAACGTGCTGCCGGTGAGTTGAACGTCGCGAAGTTGCTGCTTCGTATGTGGGTTCAAGGTGTAGAAGTTATACACCACAGCTGTAATTAGCATCACAAGACTTGCAAGGATGCAAAAGTACAAGAACTTGAACCCCAGCGAAGCAGGTCTGCTCCATCCAATTTGTGGATGATACGCCCTCAAGATGCGCTGGGCAAAGATCAGATTCACAACGAACAAGAGCACAACGCCTGCGTTTGCAAACACCTGGGCAGCGATAGCAAGACTGGTGTCATGCGGGTTCGAAGCCCATGCGATTCTCAACACGTTCGCGGTGATACGGGCCATGCAAAAGCCGAAAAGTAAACCGCTGAGGACGAATTTGTGGGATCGCTTTTTGTTCAGCTGAAAGATAGTCATGTTGAGAATGGCACCGCCGACGAAGAAGGCCAAAATAACAGCGCAGATGGGATCGTCGACGCTGGGCGTAGGTCTGCCGCCGAGACCAGCTGTCTTGGGGAGATAGGGAGGCCCTTGGGGAGGTGTCTCGCCTGACATCTTGTTGAAGAAATGTTGTGTTTATGTCGATGACTTATGCATAAGAGCAGCAGGTGTTGAATCAATCGAATGGATGCCTGTTATCAAAACGGAAGCTCAAAATGATGAAATGGAAGAGCACCCTGATCAAATTGAAAACAAATCACCCTACAAACGGGAGGATGTCGTCTATATACATACCCTTTGTGAATGCTCATTCTTCAGCAACGCCAAACCAGACACTCGGTATCGGTCATCGGCATCCCGAATCACCAGATAGAGTGGCAGATCTTAATTGCCGCGTTTCCTCTTTGGGCAATGTTTAAGACGGCATGTCGGAGGTTGACTTGAGCGCGAGAGGAGCGAAAAGGATATGATTGGTAAACTTAGACTTAAGGCTGAATCTAAGAAATATTGCACACTAGAGCGAGTGTGGGTTTTGGATATTCTGATTGGCGAGACTTTGGAGGTGAACTCGAGGCCCCTTTAGTCATCGATCGGGTTTTGTGATATTAACACCGTCCGTCAAAGGATCGTGCATGGTTAGAACTGGAGATATGCCATGGCCTTTCCGAGCTCCGGAAGTTTTTCATGTTCTATCAACTCATGTTCATCTAGTCCCAGCATCAGTGTATAAAGTAATGTGAATGAATCTCAACCTTATCTGATGGCAATACGACAATAGGGTTTCATCGTCCAAAGCCAAACGCGCCAAGCTTTTCTATAATACCCGGGCCCCTGCTTCAGCCCTATCGCCCCATCCTCAGGTTCAACTTCCAGCTAGAGGGCCAGCGAGATCAGCTATTGTTGGCAAAGGATTCTGGTAATTTGGGAACACTGACGAAACCCCTGAATGACATCAAGAAGAAAAGCGAAATGGGTGTTACAGGTAGATACTGCCATCAATTCATGACGAGACGCCTTGTGTTACAACCTTCCGCTCCCTCCAGGGATATTTCATGTACTGCAAAAACTGAGCCATCCGTCCCTCGTCTCCACTGCATCCGCAAAGACTAAGTACTGGAGCCATCATGGTCAGCGGCGGCGATCATGGGAACCTCAGATCTAACAACCCTGACCTACCTTCGTGTTTAATTAGGTATCCTACAGGTCCCACGAATCAGTTCTGTACCCTAGACAGCTGCAGGATTGAAATAAAAAACTAGAGACTGAAAATGGCACCCGACTTCCTCTCCTCAAAACTTCGGCTACGGATGAACTTGATGACCATAAGGTTAAGCTTTAGGCAGCTAACATGGATGATAAGAATACGATGTCTTTTTTGACAATATAAGTTTCTACGCAGCAGCTTCCACGATGACCAATAACTTGTTTCGTAACCAAAGCCCTTTCGGGCTTGAAAAAGGAAGAGATCAAGAGATATATAAATTTGAGTGCATCTCTGGACAAACTACCACTCTCCTCAAAGCTTCAGCTTTCATAAGGATTGTCTGAGCCGCGCAATATGAGCCACTGGGTATATTTTTGCGGTGAATTTGGCTTTGTTCATTGAACTCCATTCAGATCATTGAAGAAATCCATACAAGCTTCATCAGTGATAAGACATACTATATCTATCGAACCGGGCTAAGGCTTAGCGATGAACAACAGCGAACATGCCTTCTGAGATGAGAAATGGCTCGATATGGAAAGGTTTGGGTGATTGGGTTCAGGACCAGCGTCCTAGAACATGGTGACTATAAAGGACCATTGACGAACTGTTGTTTGATGGGTTGGATAGTGAGATGAATAACAAAAAGAGGAATCCGATTTACGTCTGATGGAACTAACAGACCTGGAGGCAGAGCTGGAATGTAATCTTGTGGTTGCATGCAGCAGGTCTCGCATTCTCCGTGTCTTCTCAGCATCGAATTATTCCTTGTTACATGATGACTTACGTTTTCAAGGTACTTCGATTAGGAAGCCAGGACGTTGAGGAGAATTAGATTAGATATTTCTTTTCTTGGTCTTCCTCTGGCTTTCTTAACTTAACTATCGAAGCCCCAACTCTAGGGTTGTGCTGGTTCTCCTGACAGCGTGGGCTACCTACATTCTATTATTGTTTGCATATGCCGTGCTATACGCAGAGACGTAAGATTCGTAAGGTTCTGGCAGTAATTTCTAGTAGCTATCTACCTACCTAATAGTATACATGGGAATGATATCTCCCGCCATTCTGTTTAACTCGACTACTAGGTGCTGTACATTAGCAGGGGAACTAAATGCGCTTTTATCGCACTCAGGTCTTCCCCCCTCCAGCATTGGATTCCATGGCTACAACTCGTCCGCGCTTCCAATTCTCATCTCTTACATCTTTGCCCTTAACTCCCGTCGCTCTTTTATTTTGCTCCCAAGTCGTAGCATCCGGCTTGCAGGCTCGTAGAAGGTGGCGCCCAAGGCCGTTGACATTTTCATCATTTTCCTGCCACTGAGAGGCACCTACCAATAACTTCAAACGGTCCCGCACACTGCTTCTCTGATTCAGAGGCTGCCAGGCACTGCCGCATCCTTACTCCTCTCTGTTCTCCACCCTGTGTTTCTATTTGTTGTTTATCCTTTCATCTTGCATCTTCCTTCCATCATCGTCATCATTCATCGCGCTGCCGCTTCCTTCAGACAAACAGAATGCCCTACGTCCCAGAAACCATCTTGAGCCTTTACGAAAAGGTCCAGGACCTCCTCGACAGGTCAAAGAGATCATGGCTTGCGGCGCGCGAGGCATGGAATGAGGAACAGCCATCGAGGCTTGCGACACCTGCGACTACTACGGAGGTACTGGTACGCAAGAAAGGGGCCACAAGGGGGAAAAAGAAGGAGGCCAAGATAAGCAGCTTGTGCCATCAGCTTGGGCCGCTGACCGGTATTTTTGTCAAATCTGCTGCGGTGGCTGTGACGAGAGCTCAAAGTGTCGCTGGCGTGTCCAGCGATGGCTCTCGGTTGGTCATCTGGGCCGATGCTTCGAACAAAAAGGACTCTGCAGGCTTTGCCATGGCATTTCTAACTGGCTCTAACTGGGTGCGCATCACCGCAAAAGGACGCGGCACTGCTACGGAAGTTGCAGAACTTGAGGCTATTTGTCTTGCGCTGGATTATGCGGTGCAAGTCACCAAAATGCAGAATGAAAACGTCGATTCTTTACGATCTGTCGAAGTTTTCACCGACAGTCAATCCGCTTTGGGTCTCCTAAGGGTGACGAATAGATCTATGATTACCACTGGACCTCACGGAAATGCACAGGCCGGCAATCCTGGCACCAAAAAGGGGATCAGAAAACGAACAATAGAGAAAGTCTGCGTCATGATAGATGAACTTCGAGAAGCTGGAGTGATGGTCGAGCTGCACTGGGTCCCACGGGGCAAAGTCACAGGCAATGTCATTGCTGATAAAGGGGCAGTGATGGCAAGAATGAGATTGACATCTTATCACACCCCCAACGACGTTCTCGTTGAGCTTCTGCCTGTAGATGAACAGCAACTTGACAGCGAACGTGGTATGACTGTGTAAGTTATCTCTCCTTTCCTGCAGCCGTTTTATTCTTAGATGTCCATGGCTCTAAAGTGCCTCATGATACAACGCAATAAAGGACTTCTAACTGATTGTGTGAGTAGACCTTCCAAGCGAGCGTCGATTCCGCGTACACGACTGGCATATCAAGTTTCTAGGATCCTCAGTTCAAGCAAGTCTACCGCCACTAGCAACAAGGAGCCAGAACAGACATCTGATGTGCAGCAAACCCAACAAGAACTAAATCATGATAATTGCCATCTGAGCTGTCAAAACAGTTGATCGAGGCACGCTTGTGCATAATCAACACATGGGGACATGCTATTCTAATACTCTAATCATATTCCAGGTTTATTTTGTGCTCAGTTTTGGAGCCCAGCAACGTTAATCGCCCTGGCGGATTTTCACCATCCCGCGTCAAAGTCTTGATGCATCCGGCTTGTATGCAGGATAGCTACATGGTATGGTCAGCAAATCCAGTCAGCGAGAACTCAAACTTACTCGGTGTAACCGTGTTCATCCGGCGTGTAGAATAGCGAACGATCATACTTCGTCAGCGGCCAGCCATTCTGAATTCGGGCTGGTAGATCGGGGTTTGCTGTTGCTAGTTCAGTACATCATATTGGGAAATTTTGATCACATAACTCACGAATAAAAAAGCGTCCAAAAGCTACAAGGTCATCGGTCTGAGCTGCATGCATAACTGCAGTGTCAGGTGTATAACCTCCTGCAACAATGAACTTAATCTCTGAACTGTCAACGATTTTTCGAATGGGAGCGAGATTTTCGTTCTCTGCCAAGATTTTGTCAGGAGAATCACTTCCTCCTGCGATCCTAGGTTCAACTGCATGAATGAATGCCAGAGATGGCTGGGCTTTAATGATGGCTTCAGCCCAGGGGGCGAAGACAGCCAGAGGTTCTGTCTCACGCATGCCTTGGAATCTCGAAAAGGGGCTCATGCGAATTCCAACGCGATCAGGGCCGATGGCCTCACAGACAGCGTTGAGGACTTTCAATGGGAAGCGGAAACGGTTTTCGAGAGGACCTCCATACGAATCCGTGCGGTTATTACTGTTGGTTTGCAGCTATGAAGGTTTTAGTGGCGGTTTTTGGGAGCGAGCACTGAACTCACAAATTGGTCAATAAGCTATAGGGAAAGTTAGCTGCGCGAACATCGCTTTGTAGCTTTCGAGACTCACATATCCATTTGCTCCATGAATTTCAACCCCGTCAAAGCCTGCCTCGATGGCATTGAGAGCAGCTTGTCGGTAAAGTCCCACGAATCTATCAATATCAGATTCAGTCATCACTGTGAACTTAGCGGGCGGCTCAACCGACCCAGTACCCCTCGCATCGAAGGGCACAGAACCGGCGCTCCAGACATGAGGAACAATCTTCGGGTTCGCAACTCGGCTACAGGTCACAGTCAGTATCCGGTCTCGATACACACATATTACGCATTGATGTGGTTACCCCAGGGCCCAGAGCTGACAGAAAATGAACCCTCCTTTGGCATGTACAGCATCCGTTATCGTCTTCCATGCTGCTATCTGCTCTGGAGAGTAGAGACCCGGTACACGCGACATCCCACCGGCCTCTTGGGCGATGAAGGTGCCTTCAGAGATGAGTAGACCGCCAGAAGATGCCCTTTGAGCATAGTATTCTGCAGCATAGGGCGCCGGGACTGCTGTGGTCTCATCTGCACGTCGTCGTGTCAAAGGAGCAAGCACCACTCGGTGCTGAAGCTCGACTTTTCCCACTTTGACGGGGGTGAAGAGCTCTTTCGTTTCCTTGAGCGTCATGATGTATGCCTAATGATGTTGAGTAGTTATTATTGGACTGAACATCTGGGCGTAGTTAATTGCGTATTAATAATGCATGCAAACTAGTCCCGCATATGCCTCGGCTCATACTACCAATTCGGCAGTGGTAGACGGCGTAGCTTGGGTTGACTTGCGCCTATATGATGTCTACGCAGATACCACGTATGTTCTTGTGCAAAGGTCCTCTAATTCTTTGCTGAGAGGCCTTGTATATTGTCTCGATACAAGAGTCAAGTGCCTGACCAAGTGGCAGATGAAGTTAAAAATACTGATATCTGTAAAAAAGTGTTTAGGGTAGCCATTTTGTAGCATAAACAAATGACAAGCTTCCTCACCTGTATCTACGCTTGGAAGACCTATTTTCTTATCATCTAGGCCAAGAACACAATATAGATCTTATCGAGAAATCGTAGGAAAGATAATGCTATCTGAAATCTGCTCAGATAATTACTGACTCTAACAATGATGTCTTGCAACCTACGACGCGATTGGCTCGTCAAACACACGTTAACAGTTAATCTCCAGGTCTAAGCACTTGACCAATCCGATCAATTTAAAGAGAAATCGTGAGGACGGGAAAGCATTGACCGACATCAAGTATATTAATCCAGGTGGCTTCGCCAAAGACGAATAGTTTTGATCACGCCGTGTCTCACATTCATCCTATTACTTTACTCCGTTCTCTGTGCCGATAACAGTTTGTTGATCGACACACTACCAAGCAGCTCACTTCGCTTGACCGGTAGTGGCTTTTAGACAGCGATAGCGCATCCTCGTTTCGACAAATACTCCCCCAAAGAGCAGCGGAAAACAGGGTCACATCGTGGCATGACAAAGCGGTTCGTGATGTTCCTTGTCTAGGCGAAACGCGCTTTCAGCGAGAGCAGGGATTGGACAAGGGCTGGAAATTAATCTGCAGGAACCCGAGCTTGTTATATGTATACGTACCGATGTTTTTATGTATAAAATTATCCATAGAGACTTAGATACAACTTTTGACACTTCAATACTGGGTAAAGTTGGGATTGTGAGGCATTCAAGGTCAGGAACTTATGATCATGAGCCTCTGGGGGGGCAATAATTCTGTCACATTTCCCGGGCATCAATCTTCAAGGCATTGTTTTGTATGTTTCAATCTCCATCATGATACAAAACACCCACTTTATGCATATCGGCATTACCATCGCAATTACTGGAAAATCCCCTAATACAAACCATGACATATGGCAGGGTCTCCACTAGAGCACGCAAGAGGCACAAGAAGGCCATAATGTTACGCTGTGCGGCGATGCGACGTTGACAAGAGCTACTGGGCGAGCTACACAAGGTAATAGAAAGGGAAGCACTCGTTCCTAAAATACCGCAAATGAAAATTTGTGTATGAGATACATTGCTGACGTGAACAGTTGGCCAGAGTTACAACAGAGCAGATATTCAAAACGTAATCTCGAAAAAAAAGTAAACATTATTTACTAAGCTGGGGCACGTCTCAGCCAGTCGCTCACGAACTGATAGTTCACATTGACGGCCAAGATTGGGGTGGCTGCACGGCAGAACGGTGAGAGGGTTGCATCCGATGCGTTTCTTTTCTCTTGAACCATTTTTGGACAAACGTTTCTGTTTGTGTTACGTATACTTACCAGCAATCGCCGAGACTTGCGCGTTTTCACTCACAAGCTTTTTGTTTTCCACTTTGCGCGCAACGCTGGGTGCATTCTCCGTTCATCATGTGTGTGACAATAAACAGAAAAAGAGTGGCAGTAGAAAGCGAAATAACGGCAATTCAGAAAGGAAGGAACAAAAAACTTGTTTTCGCTGTTGTGCATGGTCGCGCAACAGAGAGTCATTAACGCAAGGAGGTCGATTGACTCGATGTCGAGCGTGGAGGCTAACGCTGTGTCGACGAGATCCGACTGGGCCAGAAGTTTCATAAATTCTGAGTCTGACTAGTGCACGTGGAGTCGAACGCAATTGGGAATAGGGAGGGCAAAGTTGGATCTGAGTCGAGACACAAATGGGTCAAGATCTGATGTGAGGGGGAGGGAATGACGATGACCTGCAGACGAAATGCTGTCGTTGGAGGCAACTAAATTTTGGAGGAGTCCCTCCTTGCAGATTGCGTTGACCGCAACAATCTGTGCTCTGTGTCTGTGTCCGTGTTTGTGTCTTAGCAACAGAACCATTGTCGAACATATCGTCAGCAAAGGATTCAATGTAAAGTCGCTAACTACCTACTAAAGTTATGGAGACCCAGCAACGTGGTGCTGATGCTAGGTTTATGGGGTCATATAGCGATAAATAGCGGCCCGGAAAGGCCATGGAAGGCGCTGTTTAAGTGGTGGACGGCTAGAATGGCGCTAATGACCCTGCCCGGCTTCCGTTGGATCCTTGTTCCCCAAGATTAAACAAGTGCGGGCTAGCTGAGAAGAGAAGGTATCTGAATCATACAATCTTGGAGCAAAAATACATCTGAGACTTGGCCGTTATCCCAGCTGGCCCTGGTCTATTCCTCTTTGGGCCTAGAACGACCCGACTCACCCTGGCTATCGCCATTTCCCTCCAGTCAGTTTGTTTGGCCAGGAGCATGGGGTCCAAACACCAGGCGCCGGCACGACTTTCGCCCACTGTGATCATCCTCAGGTCCTTCATGTTTCTCTAAATCCCTGCTTCCTTCTCTGCCTCTCTCTCTTCTCTCTCTCCCACTGCGCTGCGCCCCCGTGTCATCCTTCTCTCACCAGACCCCCAGGCGGTTCGCACTTTCTTAACGCACCCCCTAATATCCCAGCCAGGGTCAATCTTCAACCACCATCCGTCGCGTCCGCTGCCGGGTCTGAAGTCGCTGGGATCTCTTCGCTCGAGTCGAATTTCTTCTTCTCTTTCTTCTCCCCCTTCCTCCTCCCCCCCACCCGTGCCCAGCCAGTGTGCGTAGCATCACCTGGTTTGCCTCCAACTGCACGCGCTCAATCAACTCGAGCCTGAACGACAATCGAAAGGAACGAACTTCCAGGTCCGTTTTCTCTCGAAAGGGGACGTTTCTCGAGGACCATCTCACCTTCTTTAATTCGTTTACGACATTCGCTCTTGCCCTCCGTGGAAAATTAATCGTAATTTAATCTTTCATCAACTGTTACTATCGTTTTAGAACGTCACGAAATCGATTGCGCCCCGACAATTCGACTTCTTCAACCTATACTAATCACACATTCACTCACTTGTTTGCTCAGGAGAGCAGTTTTTGGCTACGATTATTAACCGCCCAACATCTCTCCATCGATCATTGCATCGACCACTCCAGACCACTTTCGACAACAACTCTTTGACGAATCAGGCAAATCATCCAAAGTTCTTATCCCGACGATCATGACCTAGGTGTTATTGAAGCTTAAGACATCACCGATTCCTGCATCAGCTTGTCGAACTTTGTCCACCAACCCAACTTTGCAGATGGCTGCGCTCAAGCAAGACACGGGCCCTTCGAGGGTTCGTCAGTCGCGGAACTATGTCACCCCTAAGAGTATCATTCTTGGCTTACTTTCTGCATCACCAATGGTTGTTTCGGCTCAAAATTCGAACTGTATATCTTTAAAGGATTCAAAAGCTTGTCCAGCATTCACATCCGCATCCATCTCTACCGGAGATAGTCTGCTTGAGTACTTGTGAGTTCTCTTGTCTGGTAACCTCTCAATCTTACTAACTTTCAACAGCCCCTTCTTGCGATATGTTTCCGACAGAGCATCTTTCGATAGTCAGCTTTCGAACTATGTGCAGAGAGATTATGTGCAGAAGCAGTAAGTCAACCAACGAACAAGATTTTTGAGCAATTCTAACCACGCGTAGATATCAATCCTTGTTCGGATGTAGCAATCTTGACTTGACTAACACCAGCGACTTGTATGCTCGCTTCACTACGACCGTGTTATGCAATTCCATTGTCCAGAACTCTATTGATCCCTGTGGCCTGTCAGCATCGCAGTCGAGACCTCTTTGCGCTGACAGTTGTGCTGAGTATGCCCAAAGCGAGGCTTATATAACATCAGACGACGAGCTCTGTTCGAACCCGTCAAGCAATCTGCTTCAGCTGATTAGAGCAGACTTCACGAACTGTGCCCTTCCTAGTGGCTCTCTGGACAGTAAGACATGTATTCCAGCAATCGAGAACGAGTCACAGAACTGTGGCTACGGCAACAGCACCGTGGGACTCTGTACCTATTGTGGTTCAGGCGGCCTTAACTCGACCGACACCTGCTGTTACAACTCAAATGCCGAGGAACGATGCAAAGATGTCACATTACCGACTTTGACCGCCACCATGACATTTACCCGAGTATCACCAACATCTTCAGCTACTGGATCAAGCACTGCAGGTAGCGGAAATGACAATTCCGACGAGGATGACGATGAAGGAGGAGAAGGAAGGGATCTAAGCGGCGGAGCAATTGCTGGTATCGTTATTGGTGTTCTTGCCGGTCTCGGTTTGCTTGCCCTTGGCCTCCTGTTGTGCCTCAGAAGGAGACGACGACCGAGCAGTCCTAAGGGAAGCATTTTCAACCAGCCTTCGCCTGCGCGACAAGGTGGAACAACCATGGCTCAAGCAGCACCCTCAGCCGCCCCTCAGGGATACGAAGTTCTTCCCGGTGGACGTATAGCACGGATGTCTGCTCTCGAAGGTCATTCCGGTGATTCACCTTCTCATCATCGCGACACTTCATCAGCCGCCGGTGGTATTGGTGCTGTAGGCACATATCCACGCAGGGACCATTCTTCTTCTGACGAGTTCACGTCAAGCCCACCCTCGTCAGAAACGCGCGGCGGAGTCCTACGCCCACCACCGACAAAGCCTCGACGACATGGCTCACTCTCAAGTAGTTCGGCCCTTGGCAGCTCTGTACCGCAGTCTCCATCTAGTGCTGGGGGATTCTCATCGCCTCAGGGCGTTGCTAGCCAACAATCCGAACAGTTGCCATTTTTCAAGGACTACTATTCTCAGGACGACATTCACCCCGGTGACCGAATAGCTGTTCTTTGGGCTTATCAACCACGGGCAACCGACGAATTCGCCTTGGAACGGGGAGATATGCTCAAGGTTGTGGGCATATGGGACGATGGTTGGGCAACAGGTGTAATGCTCAACGAGCGGGCAGATGAGTGGGAAGCTCGACGCCAAGCTCAACGCGATAGTGGCGTATCGAACGCGTCGGGACGCCGCGATAGCTCCCCTGCTGCAGAGGGCGAAATAAAAGCATTCCCTCTGGTTTGTGTCTGTCGCCCCGAACACTGGAGGAAGACAATTGAGGGTGATGGATCAACAGAAACTGGTTCCAATGGCTTCAATGCTCACTCATCATTCTCATGATTAATACAGTCACGACACCTTAACTTGAATACGGCCCTGGAAGGTACACGTTATCGGTGCATTGGTTTAATGGCTATGGCGTTCTGGTTTCTCGGCATACCCTGTTGGCATCTGCAGCACAAACTTCATCCGATATCTTCGCAAGTTCAGTACGAATATCACTTACCACGCTCCGCCGTTCGGAGATATCCCAATCCCGACCAACTTACCAACCATCTGTATCACGCCGTTATTCGTCTTTGACCTTTGAGATTATGACGAACTTAGGACTCAGGTCCTTACTTTCAATTCTAGCGCTGAATTATATACCCGGTACGAACCACCCAGGATTGCTGTTTTGCAGAATTGAGATCATAGTGCACGTAATGCATGGGGGAAACAAGGGGATGAGAGGAGAGATGATGGCGGCAAGATGAAGTGGCCGCACCACGTTCCTTACGCCTTCAAGGCTTCTGATGATGATGTTAAATAAATAAACACTCACTACCATAGATAGAGCACCTTCTTCATGGGCGGCTACGACGCCTAACGACTTTTTAGCGATACTGCAAATAAGTTCATTATTTCTGATGATATACACACTACTCGGTCTCTTCAAGCAGTGAAGTTAAAAGCAGAATTCCAGTTGAATGCTACAAGCCCGCCGGCTAATAAGCAACCAAGGGTCCATCCGTGTTTGAGATCTTATGGAATGCGGGTTCTTCTGTCTACCGCCGTGGAGTGGTGTCAACAGAAGCCCCACCGTGGGGTGTTGTTCCCTTGGGCCCGTCAATTCCCCTACTGCTAAAGAGGGGCAGAGTTCTGAAGGAGATTCCTTTCTGAACTTGTAAACCACAGCCAAGCCTTTTCAAATCTCAAATCAACGATGGCCGATGTCAAAGCAAAGGCGGAGGCCCTAGTGCCCAAATTCAAGCTCGATCGCGTCCTCAACCAAGATCAAGCAGGACGCCGCATCTCCCTGTACGGGTCTATCGACGACCAACCAGCTCTACTGATCCTGGAACGGGCTCCCTTCCCAACCTCACAGACCTACCTCACCGATGTTCCCGCTCAGCTCGCGCGAATTCAAAATCTGGGCGCAAATGATATCTACCACTGGTTCATGGGCCGTAGTGGCACTGAGACGACGAAGCCTGACAACACCGATTTCTTCGCTGATCTCAAAATCAACCTGATTTACCCATGTACCGAAACGCACGTCAAAAAGTATAGCAAGCAGGGTGTTCGGTTCGTGACGGAGACACCAGATATTTATAAAGACCACATTCGACCGTACATGCTCAGCAAGAGGGAGGAAGGACGACTCAATTGGGTATTTAACATTATTGAAGGACGCAAGGAGGTAGAAGATGTTATCTACAGAACGAAGCTTGGTGAAGCCGGCGATGAGGGTTTCCTCATGCTGCCAGACCTCAACTGGGACCGCAAGACGCTCGATGCGCTGCACCTACTAGCGCTGGTCGAACGACGGGATATCTGGTCGCTGAGAGACCTTCGCAAGAAGCACATCCCCTGGCTGCAGCACATGAAGACCCACCTTATCGATGCCACTGTCAAGACGTATCCATCAATCGAGCCGGACCAGTTGAAACTCTATGTGCATTACCAGCCCACATATTACCACTTTCACATTCATATTGTTCATGTCCAGCTCGAAGCGGGGGCCACTCAGGCGACGGGCAAGGCAGTCGGACTCGAGAGTATCATAGAAACGCTGGGCGCAATGGCGAGAGACGATGAGGCGGGTATGGATAGCATTGCTATGAGCTATACGCTAGGAGAGGCAAGTGAGTTGTGGACCGAGATTTTCGAGCCACTCAAGTCTAGCGGCGCAGCTTCTCGATCGCAATAATTAGATCGTTGACGCCAGAACCGTTGGGACAGTCGGTCCACTCGCCACCGTCGCGGATGCAGTAGATTTTGTTATCGAGACGAATAGTGGCACTCTTCGTCACACCGGCCTATCAATCATATTAGCACGCGCATGGTATTCCAGATGAGTTTGGCATACATCTGCAGTTCTCTTGATGCTATCCCGTAAGAGGCTCAAGCCATAGGCGCCGTCGTCCTTTACAGCGCAGTCGTTAAGTTGCTGGAAATCGATCGCGGACTCAAGAGCACAGTCTTCGACGAGGGACCGTTCGGGGATTTCGCTGTAGTCGCGGCTTAGACACATGATGAAGCCGAGGTTGATCTTAGGATCGGGGTAGAGTTCGCGGGCGCAGAGCTCGATGATGTTGCCCATGCATTCTGAAGGGCCGTGCATGCAGTCGACACCGTCGTTGGCAGTTGGCCTATGGTACCGAATTTTAGTCTCATATTAGAATAGAGCTGTGTATCGACATACCGGCCAATGTAAGATAATGTGAAGTTAACCTTATCATGAACGCGTTGCATCACGGGCAGTACTAGTAGTTCAAGTCCATCCTGGAGATATTGAGCATTTGTTATTCTGCACATAGATGGGTAGATGTGTACCTTTGCGTCGGGACATTTACTCATGATGTGCGCCTCTAGTGGCACAAGTTTATCGGTGGTATGAACATCGTCGCTCGTGATATCGACCATCGTTTGGTCAAGTATAGGGTTGAAAGGCTGCCATATCCAGAATGTATAAACAACAGCTATTACGAAAGCTATTGTGAGGGTGGGTCGACTGCGACGGAGGGAACGAGGCGGCGACATGGCTCGTGGAGCAGGGCGTTTCTCATCCATTATAGATGAAGTGGTGATAATTAGGTATATTACTCAGGTAGAGAATCCGGGGATGTTAGGTGGAGGAGATGTCGTTATGGGCAGCTGAATGCGCGTCACATTCACATGCGGCTGCATTGTTTATCCGAATTTGGTTAGGGAAATCGTTTTGGGACATGAGCTTCAGTGATTCATAATGTTTTCATACTGATAATTATATACGCTGTCTGACGTCTCCTGCATTATCTAAAGAGTCGAGTATTCCTAATATTTCATACTCAAATTCCCAATTTTGAAATGCGCCTCAAGTCGGACCTTCACAATCATCAGTACATCCCTGATAGTGAGAAGTGCTGCTGTAAGTCAACCGTTTCAGGGGTAACCGGCGGGGCACAGAAAGGCTGATATTTGACCCCGCAGAAAATCGCGTGTGAACCTCTCGATCAATTCCTTGCTTGGTGCATACATGAGATGAGATGCATTCAATGATATGATATAGATACCTAACTACTAATCACTGATTATGACCGCCAATGTCTAATCGTTAAAATAACCGCTAAGGCCAGATATATTTAGATCGTGGTTCCACGTCATTGCATCAGGGTGCAGCTTCTCTGCGCTAGCGTCTGCGTTGGATCGTCAACACAGGTGAATAACTTCCACCTTCTCATGACTTGCGATTCATACTTATTCATTCTCACACATTCACAGTCTACCTAGCACACCAACATTACCTATAAGAGCCCCTGCTACGTTCGTTACTCGATTATACAAACCCTTGCACCCTTCTACCGGCGATCTACTTCCAATCGATCTACGTCTTCCTAATGCCGGTATCAGATTGTCTATAATAATACCCTGAACTACCTCACATCAACTTCATAAAAAACCACCATTTATATCTTACAGCGACTTTACTCGAAGCATGGCAACCCCTGTATCGATTGAAGAGTTCTTGGAACCTTTATCTGTCAATATTGACAAGATCAATCGACTATCCCAACTGTTTCTCAAGACATTTGAGAAGCTTGCCGCTGGCTCCGAGAACCAGTTCTTACCCACGCCCATATCTGAAGCTATCCTACGACCAGAAGCGAAGCGGAAGCAAGGCTGGTGAGACATTCTTATTCAAGGATCGAAGAAAAAAAGAAAATATGGACTGACATATGATGTAGCCACTTAGCCATAGACATGTCAGTTACTAGCCTTCGAGTTTCACTATCTCTTATAAATCTAACGTCAGAATAGAGGCGGCACAAACTTGAGAGTGGGTTTTGTCCAACTCGGCAACGAAACCGCGTCATCTGACCAAGCCAATGGCCATATCACCAATGGATGCGATGACAGTTCTGCTACAAGACATGTGAGGAGGCTTTTAGAGAAATCTTGGCCCATCGATGAGCACCTCAAGAACGAAAACCCGGATAGTCTCTTCCTTTGGATTGGCAAATGCATTGCTGAGGTAGTCCAAGATGGATGCGATACGCTGCACCTACAAAGCGACCAAACATTGCCTCTTGGTGTTACCTTTAGCTTTCCCATGGTGCAGCACTCACTCGCCCAAGCTACACTTATGCAAATGGGTAAGGGATTCGCCATTTCCCCCGACCAGGACCTCGGTGACCGCCTCACCGACGGATACAATCGTGCAAAGTCACATGAGCTACCGCCCATTCGAGTCGAGGCAATTGCCAATGACTCGGTATCGACACTCGTCTCATTCATCTTTAACTTCGATGAAGCCCTGAATCGACGTGCTGCTATGGGTCTTATTCTCGGAACGGGCTGCAATGCAACGATTCCGTTGAAGTTGAGCCAGCTGAACCCATCCAAACGCCCAAAGAGTGTTGTTGCCCGACCGGAGGAGAGGGTAGAGGATGTCAAGATTGCGATCAATACTGAATGGAGCATCAACGGTACTGCACCTCCCTTACACGAAGTTGGGTTGGTCAGCCAATGGGACAAAACATTGGACATCCAAGGTGAGTTGAATGGCTTCCAGCCACTCGAATTCATGACGGCAGGCCGTTACTTGGGCGAACTCGGACGAATTATGCTGGTCGACTACTTGACGGAACACTTGGGTATTGCTGCAGGAAAGTTGCCTCAGAGCCTGCTGCAACAGCACAACCTTACAACAACGTTCTTGAGTCACTTCAAACCCCTCCGACCCTCGGCTCTTGTCGCTATGCTGCAGCAAGAATTCCCCGAATCGACAGGATCACCACCATTTGAGTGGACCGAGGACCTTGCCACGGCAGTATATCGAATTGCCAAGGCCATTGAGGTTCGAGCGGCTGGTATTGTGGCAGCAGCCACACTGGCTTTGTTAACATTGGCCGAAGAAGTTCCAGGTGAAGGGTCAAAGGCATTGGATCGGGATTACGAACTCGGTGTAGGTTACACCGGGGGATGCATTGTTCACTTTCAGGACTACCTGCAGGATTGCCAGAACTTTTTGGACCAGCTCCTGCACGAACGATTCGGCGAGGCGAGCCCGTTACGAGTCGTACTCAGCCCGTGTCACGATGGAGGCGTTACGGGAGCGGGCATTCTTGTGGCTGCAGCGTCTCAGAGCAAGACGATAGAATAGTTGCAGGTTTGGGTTGCATACTGCATTGGGGTGTTTGGGGGGCGGCTGGACCGCTTCGGTAATTGATCAGTCCAACTTGCAGATGGTGGGTATTTGCATCTGTCTGGGGTGGTTCATGAACTTGAGCATGGGTGGCTGTAAGCCGGGGTTAATGAAAGGAGGGGAAGGGGGAGAGGCTTGAGATAAGCTAATAAACTTGACGGTTGATTATTGACTAGTTTATAGAAATGATAACTATTCTCACGAGTTCAGTTGTATGTTTGTATAGGCACCTTTCATTGAAGAGTACTAACCACTCCTAGCAATAGATTTTACCGGCAACTCTATCTAATTGAAGTTGGCGGAGATTCCGACTTACAACTACAACACCAACTGACCCCTCCACACCGTAGTCTTGCTCGCGTGCAGGTGACTCCTCTCCTCCTGTGATGGTCCCGCATAACGGCCGGCAGAGATAGTCATAATCCTCTGCCTGACTCACACCTACACTCGCACTGAGACACCTTTTGTGGAAGATACCGCATTTCTAATCCTCCACTGACAATGGATCTATTATAGGCAGTCCGAGTCGGGAATATGCCGATGATCTTTGCGGGGCCACTTTCTGGATGTATCCGCCGCAAAGTCTGCGATCACGACAGTCAGACTCCACTCTTTTCTACATGGTCCCCCAACCTATTTCCTTAAAACGGTTCTGTCGGATCCTTCTATTTTGTTGCAATCTTTCCCTCTCTTCTTTTCCCTCCTCGTCAGTTTCAAACAAGACTTCCTGCCGAAGTTATTAAACCGCCGTGATGACTCCGGTCTCGGACCCCGGCCGTGCCGCTCCCGCTTCCGCTCCGGTACCTGTTCCGGTACGGACCAATTCTCGGAGCAGCGACAGTGACGGAAGTGTCGTTGATCCAGCAGAATTCGAAAATCTTTCGAGATCTTTGACGACTGGTGCTCACTTCCTGCAGCCTGAATCATTAGAGAGTGCAATGCTAAGGCCTTCTTCTTATAAGGCTAGCCATTACCTTCACGATGAAGAGCAGGAGGGAGTGATCAGTGAGGCTGAAGGCGAAGGTCAAGATGAGAGTGAGATCTCTGAGGACTTGTATAATGTGCGTCCTCATGAAGAGACTCCTCTTATAAGCCACAGTCGACGCCATTCTATCACAGCAAGATCAACAACTTCTGCTGTAACGGAGATAGACACACCGTTTCTCAACAACACATCTCCAACGCGCTTTTGGTTCATCTTCTCCCAGATCCTGACAGCATACTTCATATCTTGCTTCGATGGAACAATCATGGCTTCATCACATCCTGTCATTACATCATACTTTAACGCCTCAAACTCCGCATCGTGGCTTTCCACGGCTTTCCTCCTCACTTCATCTGCCTTCCAACCTTTATTAGGCCGGCTCTCTGATGCCCTAGGCCGAAAGCCGCTTTTTGTAGGAGCCCTGGGCATTTTTGCAGCCGCAACCACATGGTGTGCTCTTGCAAACAGTATCGAGAGCTTTATTCTCGGACGAGCCTTTTGCGGAATCGGCGCTGGCGGTGTTATGACCATTGGTTCGATCATTGTGTCAGACCTTGTGCCCATTGAGAACCGTGGCGTGTATCAGTCATACATCAACATGAACTATGGTGTTGGTTCAAGTCTGGGTGCTGCTGCAGGAGGCGCAATGGCTGATTATCTTGGCTGGAGATGGGAGTTTGGAGTTCAGATTCCGCCACTACTGATCTGCATGGTTGTTGCATGGATTGCTATCCCAGATGATCTTGGTATTCAGGGTGAGAGAAAGGGGGTGTGGCAGGCTCTTAAAGAATTCGACATCAGGGGCTCGTTGCTCTTGACTACCGCTATTACATTTGTGATTCTGGGCCTGAATCTTGGAGGCAATGTCCTTCCATGTAAGTCAGCATCAAATTCCACCTTGATGGTGACTAACTAACATCTTTTAGGGTCACACCCCTTTGTCATTACAAGTCTTGTAATATTCGCCATCACATTCCCCGTGTTCCTATGGGTTGAGTCCTGGGTCCATAAACCAATCATGCCCCTTCATCTCTTAAACCGACAGCCTCGCGGAAACCTGATTTTCTCGAATGTTATTGCTGCTATTGTCGCTAACTCAATTTTATTCAACATGTAAGTCATTCCCCTTTGTATAATAAGAGACTTGTGCCTTTGATGGGACTGTAGCATATCTGTTGCTGATAGAGGTGCGATGTGACGCTTCTTGTGGGCAACTCGTGTCTGATACACAGCAGCACGTTCCGTATCTCATTGCTTACTGTGTTCTCAATTACCTGCTGGCAGCCTGGATCATTTCCTGCAGCTTGAAACTGCTCTTTAGTATCCTATTGCTAACATGTCACACAGTCCACTATATTTTCAGGCTGTCCTCCTCACATCTGCCACCTCTTCTGGTCTCCGCCTCATTATTCCAACAATCGCTGCCTCTTCAACCGGTACTTTCGTTGGTTTTGCCGTGACTTGGACTGGCCGCTTGAAGTGGCCTGTCTTAAGTGGTACTATCTGCATCCTCATCGGCACCATAGGCCTGGTTTTCCTTCAGCGTGACCTCCCATCATGGGTTTATCTCTTCATCCTTCTCCCATCATCGATTGGACAGGGATTCCAATTCCCAGGAACATTCATGGCGATATTGGCTGCATCTCCTCAAGCTGAGCAAGCTGTTGTGACATCTACACTCATGCTGTGGCGAAGTCTCGGCCAGGTACTTGGCGTTGCAAGTAGCTCGCTTGTTGTTCAGAACGCTCTGCTCCATTATCTCAAACAGTACGTCACAGGAGAAGGTCGTGATGAGATTATTCGTCGTGTGAGAGAGTCGGTTGAGGAGGTGGCCAAGCTCGAGCCCCAGTACCGAGAACAGGTCATTGTGAGTTATGAAGCTGCGCTGCGGCTCACATTCATCACTTGTGCCGTGTTTGCATTTGCCTCTGTGGTGATGATCTGGCCGATCAAGCTTCCCCGTCTTGGTGTGAGAAAGCACAAATAAACTCAAAAACATATATCAAGTTGAGATGAATCAAAAGGACGAACGGACAGGATAGTAAGTATACAAGCGTAATGCCTAGCGGACAGATTGTTAGATTAGACCCAGATATGCTAGCCTCGATTGAGCCCCTATTTATACACCATGAATAACACATCAATTAATGAACCCCGTTAACTCCAGATGCCATGAGCGCGTCCAGCTCTTCCTTTGCATTTCTATAACTCTCCTGTGCTTCTCTCTCACGTCGATTAACGAAGCCGACTTCCTCACGTAGAGCGCTTAGTCTTCGCTCGATAGCCACGTCTTCCGAGATAGCCAACGTCTTGAAACCAGCCAGGGCAACGCGTGCCTTCTCCAAAGCCTCGGAAGCATCGCCCATCTTATCACGAAGCATCTTCTGTCGCTTCTGATAACCACCGAGGTGAAGTGATAGCTTCTTCTCTAGCTTAGCGCCTGTTTCAGCAGAAGCCATGATGGAGTCTTGAACAGCCTGAATAACAGTTAGTATAAAGGTTCACTTATGTAACTCGTAAAAACTTACATCGAATGCAACCTTCATGACCGCCCCTTGCTCTTCCTCGTCATCATTGTAACAGCCGAGACCGAGGAGTAGCGAGCTGCTTGCGCGTGCTTCGAATGCAGTCTGGATATCCTCGAACTTAGGAAGGGGTTTCGTTTCGGACATGATCAATAGACGAGCCTCCGCGAGAGCATCGTCGTCGATTTGTTGGAGAGGCTTAGGGGCGCCAGTGACTTGGCCACCAGGGACAGGATATTTCATCGCATCATTCGCCATCAGGTTCGCTGACTCCTTAGCAATAAGAGACTCAGCAACATCTGCAATACTGGTAGCCTGTTTCAATAAACTGGGCAGATCGATATGAACCGGTCTGGGGAGGTTCTTCTGCATAACTTGAGTTCGCCTACGAAATTCGAGGGCTTCTTCGGCTGCTTGCCTCTCACGTGCTCGACGGTCCCGCTCTGCAGCATCTTCCTCAGTCATCTCATCAACTTGCATAGACTCCTTCTCTTCCTCAGGTATATCGAACTCCCATTCCGTATCTTTTGGTTTGGGAAGAGAGGCCAGACCTGACTTGAGCTGGGTACGCAAAGCCATATCTCTCATCCTGATGTCTCTGGGTGTAGCCGAAACCATCGACATTCCCCCTTCTTGGTTCAAAGAAAGGCTGTCTCGGGGTGTTCTCATGGGCGTTTGTCCAGGTCGACCAGGCGTGGCCCCCACGCCATCTGCCCGCAGAGGGGTGGCCATTGGGTTTGGCGTAGAAATGGTCTGCTTTCGAGGAGCGATGCCATCGAAACCAGTTGAGGCTGCGCCTTCATGAAGCGGGGTGTTCTCACCACCGAGAAGGACAGAATTTGTGTCGTTGAGCGCTCGAATATTTCGGATTTCATTGGCAATGTGATCTTCTGATTCAGGGGCTTTTGGTGTTCGAATGGGGGTAGCGGAGTTCAGAGTAGAATATGTGTTGACAAGTCCTCGAGTAGCGTCATTCTCACTCTCCTTTGCTCTCAAATTGGCAGCCTCACCCATCCTACCCATCTTGACGATATCCTCCAACTCGCCCTCACTGACTTGGGGAGCGGGCAAAACCAGGCCACGACGCTTACTGCTCTGCTCCGCCTCTCGGATCTTCTGTAGCTGACCAGCCTTCAGAGCAGCCTTGTATGATTCCGACGCCCCATCCTTATCGGTTTTCTTTCGCTTCCGGTCGTTGTCATCCTCGCCCTCACCCTTGCGCTTGTTGGCCAGCTGTTGTTTCCGGGGATCAAAAGCTGCGCGTTGCGCCTCATTCTGCACCATTTCCTCTGATGTGTCGTAGAAGCCAGGGAGCGCTTTTCTCTCGAAAGGAATATCGGCGTTGTAATCCATCTCACCCTTTTTCCTGGATGTGACCTTAATATTAATCCCAGCTGTCTTGAGCTCTCGTCTCTTCTGTAGAGCAGCAAGACGTCGCGACTCCTCTTGTTGACGCTCTCGAGCTTTCCTCTTGGCCTTTTTACCCTGCGTATTGGCCAAGCGGGCTCGAGCCTCACTCAACATCTCCTTTTCGTCCTCGTCGAGATCGATGGTGTCGGGTCGCGCAGGCTTCGTCTCAGGATCGGGATCTAACTCGCCCGGTCGGAGTCTTCGAACATCATCGGCGCTGGGAGCTTGTGTTTCGCCTCCATCTGGGCCCATCAGCCCAAGGCTGGATGATTCCTTCGCTTCGGCTTCATCGAGGAGCTTCTGGTATCGTTCGAGGCACTGGTTTGCTGTTCGGCCGACAATAGGAGCGATCGTGCGCCACTGAGTGGGCATAATCTTGGCGAGATGGAGAAGCCTTTCATCTTCCTCCTTGCTCCATTCGATCTTTTTGATGCTTGGGTCGAGCCATTCGTTCCATCTGGCTTTGCACTGCTTGGGCGTCTTGCGCGCCAGCAGCGATGAGACACGCGCCCACTGATTCAGACCATACTTGGAGACGGAGGCCTTAAGGATTTCATCCTCAATGTTGGTCCAAACGCCTCCTTTGACGACGGGCATCTCGGCGGTGTTGGCTGAGGCGCTTTTGATAATGGTTGAATACGATGGAGCCTGGACTAAGCTGCGAAACACGCTTCTTGAAAATATCCAGGTTCCATCTACAGCGCGCAATTGTTGCTGACTCAGTCAGACTGTGGTTATGATTGGATGAATGTTAAGCTCTACAAGGCCCACAGTTGCGAAGTAGCCGGTTCCTTGGGGGAAATAAAACTTCTGACGTTAAATGAGGGTGCCAGAATAAGCTAGTCTAAAGCTCTACTTAAATACACTATACTTGCCTAAGTATTTTTATCACTTAGGATAAAGGTCTTAAGTTTTCTTGCCTCCCCTTGCCGTTGGAGGGCGTAGGCCGAACTATCACTCTTCCCCGAGGAAAATGCAATTGTCGTCACCACTAGTGATGTCGTCCTAGGGAGATCTGAGCTGTTCCCTTTAAAAGGTATGATTTGCGGGGATCTCAGTATCAAAGTTGGAAATATCGATGCCCTGCGCTCTCGGGTATCCAATGATGATTTTCGCCAGCTGGCCGCGACAATGTATCAGGACATCAAACAGCGTTACCCCAACGTCTATATGACCGAAATCATGATAACCGAGGTCAAATTCTTTTATGTATTCGTCAATGGCCAGGCACGAATTTTCGACATCCAGCGATGAAACCTATTGGATGAAGAGCTACTTGCCACTTAGGTTAGTTGTTATAAACTGTAAGTGGCGCTGGAATACACAGAGTGCGAAAAGGATTATCGTCTTGCTTCTATCTGAATATTTGGTGGCTCAAATCCGAGATAAAGCAGTGAGCAAGCTAATCACTAACTATCACAGCAGGTTTGTAGGCACCTTTGCAATACGTGGTCATCGACTCAGGCAGTTTTATAACATGATGTTCTTCCATACCGCGCGCTTGTTTCCTGTTGATCCCGGACTTTGCGGAGTCGGTTGGATCAAACCCCGAAACCCGATGCCACACTTTCAAGATCCAGGAGCAGTAGCCTATCAGATCAAGCCAACGAGAGACCAACGAGCCACGCCAGCACCCATGATAGCTGTTAGCTTATCAGATACTGCCAGATCCCAGCCTGCATGGTATGCATAGGACGCAGGGAATGCGTCATTCATTTATCTATCTCAACAAAGGTGCCAGAGAAGCAAATCTGGCATGAATCGAGTGATGCCGTGATGCCGTGATGGGCCCGACAATGGCGCCAGCATAACGTGATTGAGTATCAGAATCACCAAGGCATTAACGTATATAGGCGACAGCAACTCAGAGATTGACAACTGTAAAAAGGAAAAGGCCCATCCATGGCTTATCAGGTTTTAAAACGATCGTGTTTCGTCTGGCTTTGGGACAATTGGCATGGCCCAACGTGGATAGCATGGATGTTGGGACTCCACAACACCATCCTAGCACTTGGACTCATCATGTATCCGCAAGAGAGCTCCCCAAATGCGCCTAGATCATACATTATTAATCCTCCCCAGACCAGATCCCTTCTTCGTCACACTTATCTCATGCCAGTTGCAAGCGACACAACCCTCTCGCTTGTTTTGACTTCTGAGACATGCAAAATCCAGTCCTTATTATCCTTTCAAAGACTCGTCCATATCTCGATTCCCCCTTGGCCATGCCCCAGAAACATCGTGATTGAATACAGGCTTCACTGGCCATCATTTTGCTGCGCGCAGCACTTCACTGTCTCCGACCCGAACCGACGAAACTTGTCTCGCTTGCGCGCTAGGAAATCATGGCGAAAAATGATAGTATTCACGAGGAAGAGTCAGCCATGCTAGACGAAGCAACACATTTGCTGCCTACCAGCTCCGAAGCTCGCGATGCAGATAGTGAAACATCTTCTACAACTCCCGCTTGGGATGCCTTCAAGGACTTTGAAGGCCTACCCTGGTGGCGGCAGCCATCGGTATGCGCCTAGCCGTTGTTCAAAGCCATATTGTTCAGCTCTGACCTTGCTTGCAGGTTTATTGGCTGCTCGGTCCATATATCATATTCACCCTTGCCTTTGGAGGTGTAATGGTTCCTAAACTTGACCTGTAAGCTTCCGTTGCTTGCGATATGTAGAATTTCTTTACTTACCAGTGTATGCGATAAGGATCCTTCAGCTCGTTTGCAGGCAGTATTTCGCAGATGAACACAGCCGTAATCCAGATGCAGTCTTCCGGCCTGTTCTTCTTGGGTCTGAAAATCCCCAATGCGATATTCCCGAAGTGCAAGCAAACGTGGCAAAATTCATGCTGGTCATGAATTTGTTCACTGGCATTCTAAGTGCTATAGTCGCACCGAAAATCGGCCATTTATCTGATCGATATGGTCGTACACGGCTTATGGCTCTAGCTTCCGTTGGTGGAATCTTGGCCGAGTTCATCACTATCCTGGTTGCCCGATACCCCGACGTTATTAGCTATCGCTGGCTGCTTCTAGGTAGTGTCTTTGATGGTATGACAGGATCGTTCACTACCGGAAGTATTATGACACAGTCTTACACAAGTGACTGTACCCCTCCTTCAAAACGCGCCGTGTCTATGGGCTACGTGCATGCGTGCCTGTTCACGGGACTTGCTTTTGGTCCTCTTCTTGCAGGCTTCTTTGTCAAATGGACTGGTAGTTTGATATCTATTTTCTATGTTGTCATGGGATGTCACATTGGTTTCATGCTTTTTGTCTGGCTTGTTGTTCCCGAGTCATTGTCTCAAAGGAAACAATTGGTAGCGCGGGAGAAGTACGAAAAGGACAAGGAGTTGCAATCTCCTGTCTCGCCGTCATGGGTGAATACCCTTCGAACAGCAAACCCACTCGCTCCTCTCAAGGCTCTCTATCCTACTGGCCCTGGCACATCGCCGGCTCTTCGTCGAAATTTGATCGCCCTTGCGATCAATGATACCATCATCCTCGGAGCAAGCATGGCCGCAGCTGCTGTCATTGTTCTCTACTGCGGACGGACGTACCACTGGGACCTTTTAGAAAAGTCGGGGTTTGTGTCTCTTCTCTCACTTGTTCGCGTCGTGGTCCTTATGGGAATATATCCTGTTATCAACTACTTTGGCCGCATCCGCCCAGCAGCTCGTCGTCGTCGCGAGTCCGGTGTGGCTGCCGTTGAAAGGAACCGTGGAGCAGACGAGCTTGACGTCCTGATCCTGAGAATTGCTTTGACTTCAGATGTGATTGGGTCTCTTGGATATGTATTTGCTCGTTCATCGCGAGTGTTTGTCGTCAGCGGTATGATGACCGCTGTCGGGGGTCTTGGGAGTGCAACTGGGCAAGCTATGATCACCAAACATGTACCTTCTGAAAGAGTTGGCCAGTTACTCGGAGCAATCGGCATGATGCATGCTCTTGCGCGAGTGTTGGGACCAGTCTTGTTTAATGGAGTGTATGCCCTTACGGTTGGACGTTTCGACCAGGGTATTTTTGTCCTGCTGGCAAGCGTATTTGGATTCGCTCTTGTGGTAAGCTTTGCTATAAAGCCATACGGTAAGTCAAAACTCACTTTACAATCTGACTCTGAGACTAATGAATTGTAGTCGTGTGGGAAGATGAGCCTGAAGATGAACGACGACGTCTCAATCAGACAGAGGAAGCTTTCACAGTCCCAGATGGCCAAGTTCCTCTTGATGAGGAAGATCAGGTCAGATTCTAAGAAATGCCCGACTCTTCAGTAGAAGCGATTTTCTTTTGTTGGTTTTACGTTACAGTACAAAGGTGCACAGGTCGCCGTGATTGGTACCTCTTGTACAATAGTATCAGGCAACACTTTGGAGCATTTGGACATAGAATATACACGAAGAAACTCATGAATTAAACATACCATCAACTGCTCAACAATCATATTAAACACTCGTCTGCTGAGAAATGCTGGAGATCTCCGCCAAAAGGCTCAGTGTTAGACAATTGGTGCAAAAGATGTGGGTCCCATTTGAGTTCTCAGGGGAACAGAGCTCACTCATGACATCAGATCACCACCTTTAAACGACGTGATTTATACACAACCAAGAAGGCGAAAGTCAGGCAACGCCCTCTCCTCATTTCATTATAGACCAATTACTTCCGCCAACTGATCGGAATTCCAAGAGAGCAACCGTAATAGCAGAAAAGGGTCCTCTACCAATTGGAGCATGCTTGGATCTAGAGCTTGGGCAACTGCAAAGAGTCGTTCAGTGAGAAACATCATGACTGCAGCTGGAGCCGCCGGACGATTTATCAAGTTTGGGCCCTTCGAGGTCACAAATCAGGTGAGGATCATGTTGAGCCTCGATGTCAAACTCAGACCCGAGCTTGCTCTTATCATTAGTAGATACTGACAACTCCCCAGGTCTTCCTCACCACTCCGCACTCTTTCGCGCTGGTGAATCTCAAACCTCTGATTCAAGGCCATGTTCTCGTCTGTCCGCATAACCCGCATAAACGTCTAACAGACTTGACGCCCACTGAGATCTCAGATCTCTTCACAACAGTGCAGCTTACCCAGCGTCTGCTTGCACGTGCTTACTTCCGCACCCCCGAACCTGAGGCCGGAAGCTTCTCAGTTGCTGTGCAAGACGGAGCTGACGCGGGGCAGACGGTACCACATGTTCACGTCCACGTCGTTCCGCGAACGGCTGGGGACATGGGAAGCCCGGATGCCGTGTATGTCAAGCTTGCGGGAGAGGAGGGTAATGTCGGTGGCGCGTTATGGGATAAGGAGATGGGCGCCCGGCCGAAGCCGGGTGGAGGGTTGAGGAGAATCGATGACGAGGACCGAAAAGCAAGAAGTGTTGAGGCGATGGCTGAGGAGGCCGAACGGTATAAGGCTATTCTGAAGGAGATGGACATTGAATAGAGGTAGCGAGGCATTCTTTGCAGATCATAGAAGTCTAGCTGCATACACGATAGGCGTAATTTTGAAACGAACTCGTGAGCGTCATAACATAATCGCAATATTGATCTCCAAACTTCTCCCTAGGATGTACTTGCAATTGCTTGGTTGCATAACAGTATCTGTTGTGAGATGGCTCTCATGAACTAAAGACAACGGATCTACAAAAGAACTTGGAGCTGGTAAAGCTTTCCCGGAATTTCATGAAAAAGAGGCGATAGTTACGTGGCTTCTGAATGGATACACAATAAAAGCGAGCGTGCCTGAGAATGCAATGTATCACAGAGAGAACATGTAGACGTTGAGCTTCGAAACACAGGCAGTACGCGTATGCTTATATGTTACAAGGCACAACTTATGCCGGCACCGTTTCTTGGCTACAGTATAAATGAATATTTCGTGTCTAGCGCCACGATTGATGTTGAACAATGAGTTATCTTCATTCGCCACCCTAGACTATCACAACTGGAATGCCGATCTTTGAGTTCCAGAACTTACCACACAGAGTTCACAGCCACCCTTTCACGACCGTTTTTAGCTTGATCTGGGGGCGTCAACGTTTGATCTGACTTTGAAGCATCTGGATGGCACAGTAACGTCTCCCTGGTCAGCTACACCTCCAATGGGGCTGAAGCAGAATGAAGGGTTCAGTCAGTTGCAATTGGTCCAGTCGGTAAGGCAATTGAAGAATTCCAAGTTAGACTAGTGGTATACAAATCTTGCATATGAGTTAAGGCAAACTTGAGAAGATGTATGCCATATGTAGCACGCATCTGAAGTTGCTGATGTGCCACTTCAACATAGGAATCCCATACGCTAGTTAATCGAACAGCTTATGATAATGCGAGACTTGCAGCCGGGATACGATATGCGATCGCCCGGTGTGATCACGACGCTTGGGCATCTGATCTTATGTTAAGGACTGGTTGGAGGTGAGAGAATACAAGACCTCGATCCCAAGTAATGAACAGTATAGTTCAGTCTACAATAAACTGAAAGACTTTGCCAAATCATCCCAAGATCCGCGGCCTATGTCCTTAGTCTTGTTGGGTGAGGGGCTGGAGGTGCTCATGTGATGGAATAGAGTAAAATGAAGTTTTTCGGGATAGTTTCCACAGTGGCTCCCAGCTCAAAACACGCTAATGCTGTTGTTTTCGTTCACTTGGAAGACTGGCAACATATCCTGGGATATATCCCCACATTACATTACAAGTCAGTTTCCCTGTGCGGGGATTGCCAGCATTTGCTCGCCTATCCGCAATTAAACGAGGCCTGGACCTCATGTTTTGGCTTGGTAGCTTAGCCTGGTCTGGTAGCTGCGGATCATCGGGATATCTTGGAAGAGTCCTGTGGTCGTTACAGTCAAAAGTGCCAGGCTGGCAACACGAGTCGCGCTTGGGTCGGTGGGCGAGCCGATGGCCCGACGAGATGCAAAGGCGATGGAACAACTGATACTCTGCCTCAATTCTGTGACCAGTTGAAGCCATCGGACCGTTAATGTGAAGATCCTAGTCCAGTTTGATCCTTCAATCAGCAGTCTCACATAAAGATCAGCCTGAAAGTCGCTCTCTCTCATCCTCGACTCAGGTGTTGCCGTTGTCGCAGCCGTGTTCATGGTGTGTCGTTGAAATAGTCCCACCTTGACTGGTGGAGTCGGCGCAGAGGACAAGGCGGGAACTAGCGCAAGCAGTTTTTAGCCGCTTCGTTTGATGCATACGCTGAGATGCGGTGGGTAATTAGTGCAGGAAGCCCTAGACGACAGTGGGCCCAGACAGGTCTTTTGCAATGCGTAGCGCAAAGAGACGAAGAGGAATCTCTTGGAGAGCACGCACGGGGCCAAGTTCAAGAGAGCCATAGACCACGCGATCTAGTTCATGCTTCCCCCGCGATGAGAATGCTAAATTGTCTGGTTACCATAATCTACGGAGTCCGGAGCTCTTTTTCCTTTGGTAGTCCAGTTCATGCCTTGCATGTGAGTGAGGGTTGGTAGGGTCAGCAAAAAGGCGGTGGACGGGCGTTGACTGCTGCAACTGTATGGTGGCTGGCTGGCTGGGTCTGGTTGCTCGCACTACGACAAGAGCCTAGAGGTGCAAATTGCATGGAACCATGATTGCAGCGCAGGCAGCGCAGTGTGCTTGGGATCCAATGCAGGTCAACAGCTGGTGGGTCGCACAACGACAGGCCAGACGTTGGTGATCTGCGAGATAAGCAAAGACACTCAATTTAGGTTGCCCAAGGAAATGACCTTTGTGGAGGCATGCGAAACGTCAGTCAAGCCATGGAAGACCAAAGAGCACAAGTTATGTATCATCTCATCGAATGACATACAATTGAAGGTCAGATGGGGAAAATGACGATGTTTGACAAAGAGGGGATTGTGATGAACTACCTTACTCGGCCATCGAGATGGAGGTCAGAAAGGTGTGTTGTGGACGGGACGAGGGAGGCCAGAAGATGGAGGGGTGTCAGTCCTGGCCGTAAAGTTTCCGAGGAATCTCACAGAGACCAGAGTCTCAGATGGAACCAGCAGCGGGCGTAGGCGCACAGACTCCCACCACTAGCCAAGCAATGCAAGCGCCAAACCCAACTCGCAAAAAGTCGCACGTTGCAGCAACATCACCTTTTCCGCTTTCAATTGACCTGCAGCCATCTAATCTCTCTCAGAGCTTTAGCCTCAAGGTCCCCTTGTCCGCTCAATGGATGCACCCGGTTCTCGGGATGTTTTTTTTAATTTTTTTCAGGGTCGCTTTTGTTGACATGTATCCTTCTACGTTGTTTATTTTGAACGTTGTTTAGCGCGCCACTGACAAGATAGTCAATAGTCAATGATGTCGGGAGGTGGTGAATTGCTTTTGTCGTATTCTCGAATCTGAAACCTGATCTGCCACTGACGTTGTTGAGCCGCATCCTTTTCCAAGGTTCGTTCTCGCTTTCTAGGGACGCTAGAGCTTGAATCCACCAGTAACGGAGCTTGGCCGGTATTACGCACGGTTGCGGTCTCAAGGACCTTGTTCGCGGTTGAGTTGCATGGAACCATCTGGATTACTTGGGATCTCCTCAAGTCCGTGAGAGTGAGGAGATGATGAAATGGATACACAGTCATCAACACAGCGCACAAACAAAACTTTTACGAGTATATTGATAACAGATATCATTTATGTTGTTAGGATATGATGTGGTGTTGGGATGCTGATCGGCTTTCTTTCTCATCGCTGGAGCTTTCATTGACTTAAACAACTGAATCTTCATAGCGGCTCTACTATGTACAGAATTGTGTGACTGATTCAAGCCAAGACATGGCTTGAGTCGTTACGCGGCTATTGAGTTGATGTTACGAAAAGAATGATTCAACACCAGAGACACTTTTGCGTAGTCGCTCAATGCCCGGTCATCGGCTCCGATGGAAATGAACAAACGAATGCAACGACCAGAAGAGAGATTTTTCAATTCCAGGGTGGCGGGCCTAAACAAAAGACACAGCCAATCATTACATACGCTCAAATCTCAGATACCGGATAAAGTCATACGCTAGAAGGAAGCTCTGGCCTCAATGGCATCCTAGGGGTGGCCCACCGGCAATCGACATGCATGCGACGTTGGGGATGGAACCTTGACACAGACCACCATCGGTCAAGCCGCCCAATCAAGTGACATATTTCCGTTAGCTGCATGCAGAATCCAGGACGCTCCCGAGAGTTCCCCTCCATCTTGGGACACCAAGACACACTTGACACGGACTTGAGTTAAGCAACTACTCCATCGGTCCCGTCTAACGATGGCTCCATTCACTCTCTGTCCAAATGACCACCTGCCGACAGTCCGGAAATTTGTCTGCGATAGTCCGTGGAGCAGTCTCGTCTTCCTGCATCACGAGACACTTCATGCCTGCAGTCAACAGTGGCACGAGAAGAGCATGAAAGGTGTGGCTATCTGACTGAGTATCAGACCAGAGATGCATGCATATGTATGTAGGTATGTGAACCGATATCAGGGAGGCAAGAAGGTGTAGCGTTTCAATGCCGCATCCTCGCGGCAGTGGACGGAAACACCAGAAACATCCAATTGTTCGTAGATCATTCAGAGTCTCTTATCTCTGACACATGACACCAGGACGACAAACAGGTGAAGGAAGACCAGGCAAACTTTGTCTCACTCTGGCCGCGCCCGGTGTTATTCTGCCGTCCAGTTTTTCTCCTCTGGGCCTTGTCGTATGCAGCTGTTGGTTCAAATTTCCTGATGGTGTATGCAACTCCCAGCAACAAGGACAAGCTTAGGCCGCCCCACATGCTGCAAACGAAGCTTCGAGTGTTCCACTGCAAGCAAAAGCCAGGTTCTTTTTTCTCCGCCGAGTAAGTTGACGGGACCTTATCGGCCAGGGAGAGCGAGTGAGCGAGCAAGCGAAGCGTCTGGGCTTGTTCCAAGGTTGAAGTTGGCCTTTGATTGCGATTTCGGTCCCCACAAAAAGGTGTCGCCGCACTTACACGGGCATGCTGTTCTTCTCCTCCAACTTGCGCTTGCACTTTGTTTGACTGACTTTTGGTAGAAATATCCCATCTCCCACCCTCTTTCCTTTCCTTCGTGACTGAACTTTTCTTCCTGTCTAACTAACTTTTTATACCCAAGGTTTGAATCACTTCCCATCTCCAGTCTGGGCTCTTGTTCTTCCATCTTAACTGCTGTGATTCTGCTATCGCTGATTTCCTTGTGAAATCTCGTACTAACTGGCTCTCCAAATTCTCCAAGAAGACAGCCACTTCCATCCCAAAGGGCCACGATAACCACCCTTCTGCCTTTTCCAAATATCCCTTCCCGTGGAATCATCGCTTTTCTTACTTTCCCACCCAATTTGGGATCAAGGCGGCTTTTTTTTTTTTTTTTTTTTTTGACAAGCTCAACAACTTGCCCTTCTTCCAGACCGTGATCCATCACAAGAATTACCATGGGTATGCTTCGCGCTGGTCCTCGTGACCCAGATGCATTCCCGGCCATGCAGCTCTTCCTGCTAGGTAAGATCAGATATTGCACTTTAACAATATGTGCTAACTCTGAATAAGCCATTGTTCGACTCGCTGAGCCTATCGCTTTAACGTCCATCTTCCCATACGCCTGGGCCCTTGTAAAAAGCTTCGAAATAGGCCGCGAAGAAGATGCTTCGTTCTACTCTGGCATCCTTATATCCGCCTTTTCGCTTGCTGAAGCTGTTATGGGAACGTACTGGGGCGCCCTGTCCGATCGTATCGGCCGCAAACCTGTTTTGATTATTGGGTCGCTAGGTACAATGATCAGCATGTTGATAATGGGGGTGGCTCCAAGCTTCGGTGTTGCCTTGTTTGGTCGTCTCCTGGGTGGTCTGCTGAACGGTAATATCGGTGTTATCCAAACCATGGTTGGCGAGCTGGTCACCAAACCTGAGCATGAACGTAAGTCTGCAAACCATTGCTCGAATTTCCACGACTGACCAAGATTTTAGCACGTGCATACTCCATCATGCCTTTTGTCTGGAGCATTGGAACCATTGTTGGTCCCTCTATCGGCGGCATGTTTGCCAACCCTCATGACTCTTGGCCTGAATCTTTTCCGATCGGCAGCCTCTTCCAGCGCCAACCTTACTTGCTGCCCAACGTCATCTGCGCAGGATTACTGCTTGTGAGCATTGTGCTCGGTTTCCTCCTCCTCGAGGAAACCCATCCTGACATGATCCAGCACGTTCCTACCAGCGAATACCACGTCAGTGAGGAGACCCCCCTCATGATGAACAACCGAATGGCCACCGAGATTGAGCCACAGGCGTATGGTGCGATAGAGACAACCGAGGATTCGATCGATGGCTCAATTGAGGACTGGGATACTCTCTGTATCGAAAATGAGAAGACAGCTGCAGCTCCCATCAAGATCTGGAATTGCCGTGTTGTTGGCTTCATTGCCGCCTTGTCAATCTTCACTTACCATTCCATGACCTTCGACCACTTGCTGCCTATCTTCTTCGAAGACAGCCGTGTTGATGCTGTGGAGATCAAGCATGGCTCTATCTTTCCTTTCTACTCGCCTGGTGGCTTGGGCATGACTCCACGAGATGTTGGTGTGATCTTGGCAATCGACGGCGGCATCGCTCTGTTTATCCAGGTTTTCGTCTTCCCCTGGACTGTCAAGATGCTTGGAACCTATCGCCTTTTCCTGCTCGTTACTGTCCTCCAACCTATTATTTACGTGCTGATGCCCATACTCCTCCTTGTCCCTGAGAGCCTTTTATACCCCGCTATCTACGGCTGTCTCATCATCCGCAACATTCTCTCCATTATACTATATCCTCTTCTTATGATCCTCATCAAGGAGGCTACACCAGCCCCAAGCGCTCTTGGAAAAGTGAACGGCTTGGCAGCAAGTGCTGGTGCTGCTTGCCGAATGATTGCTTCGCCCGTCGCTGGATTCTTGTGGACGGTCGGTACCAAATCAGATTGCTCTGCCTTGCCCTGGTATGGTAGCGCTATTGTCGCTATTTTGGGAGCCGTTCAGTGCTTCTCTGTTCCTCGCCGGCGCAATGATGAGCCCTATGAGGAAATCTCTAACTCACCTAACAAACAGATTGTTACAGTGACTGAGACTGAGTTTTATGACTCCCCATGAGGAGCACGCAGCGCAGTTTGAAACCCGATCAGGTCGAACATGCCAAAGCGACTTCGTGGGTTTTGCAACCCGTTTTTAGACTTGATTGCCTGCAGCAAGTCATACTGTTTTATACCCTCATGAGTTTGGAGTTCAAGCATGTTTTGATAATTTGCCTATAAAAACGACTGGTAGATGGGATGGTGTTTTATCACGGCCGCTTTTACGAAGTTATGTACACCCCAGGTATAATGATTGATTTGGTTTGGGATGACTTTTTACTTTTTGGAGTTTGGCTTGATTATTGAAAAAAGCTTTCGGAGTTTATTTGTTCTTGAATTGGGTTTACAGTTGAAGATGGGATTTGGTATAAAAGCGAGGTAAATAGGAAAAGAAGTAATTACAAATATGACCACTGCCATCTAAGCGGGTTAAAGAACGGATGCTTTAAATTGCCTAAGGCCTGTCTTTCTCGTTGAATTTATATGTCGACTACCATCTGCCCATATTCAGTTGTTCGTGCGATAGTCAGTGGCCCCTCTAGACAGTGCAAGAAACCTTAGTATCTCTATCCTAAGTGATAGAAGGATTTACATAAGTTGGGACATATCTTGGTTGGCCTTTAGGTTGATTAATTATGACATCCTGAATATTAGAAGTCCCCCTCTCCCCCCCAATCAGGTTCCCTCTATATGAATCCTGAGTCGCGATAGTTAAGGTAGCTGATGCCCAATAGAATTTTCGCCACCCACCCTAAAGTTGGAGAAGCTCAAATTTTAGCAATCGAGTCACTCTGAATCCACCCACCAATGGCATCTGAAGTATAAGACTCACCACAATATTCCTGACTTAAACAGTGGCAGATTCATCTGCTCCAAAAGGCAAAAATGAAAATCGAGGAAATGACCGACAAGATGGATGAGGCCATGAAGCTGGAGCAGGCCTCACCACAGCCAAATACCACCGCCACAGAAGCCACCAAACCTGAGCTGCCTCCAGCTCATGCCATTGCCAGCGGAAAGACTATTGACGAAGTATGGGAAGATCTGAACAAGTCTCCCCTTTTCATGACAGACCTTGATGCCAATGAGGAAAATGAAGACATTGCAGCACTGCAGGCACTCGCGTATGAAGGCACACCTCTCGAAAACGGCCAGGAGTTCAAGGAGCGTGGAAACGAGTACTTCAAACTTAAGAGCTACGCCGATGCAAAGGAGTTTTACGGAAAAGGCATTGCTATTCTCGCTGGCGAAGAGCGCAAGCGCGCCAGGGGCGAGCAGACGAAAAACCAGGAGGGTGTAATCGACACTGAGGAGGAGATTCAGAAGCAGCGCGAGACCCTTGAAGCGCTCTACGTCAACCGGGCAGCATGCCACCTTGCTGTTAAGAACTACCGCAGCTGCTGGCTTGATTGCGCTGCGGCATTGCGCCTCAACCCGCGCAACATCAAGGCATACTTCCGTAGTGCACGAGCACTCCTTGCAGTGGACCGTATCCAGGAGGCTGATGATGTTTGTGCGCGGGGTCTTTCGTTAGACGAAAAAAATGCTTCGTTGCGTGCTGTAGCAGACGATATCATTAAAAGAGCTAAAGAGATCGACGCGAGAAGAAAGAGGGACGCAGAGCGTGAAGCAAAGGAGAAGCGACGTGCACTTCTCATCAAAGCCGCACTGCGAGCGAGAAATATTCCCACACGCACAACCTCTCAACCACCAGAGATGGAAGACGCGGGTATTGCGCTCCTCCCAGATCCTGATGATCCCCGCAGCACGCTTGCGTTCCCAACAGTACTGCTGTACCCTCTGCACCTGGAGTCTGATTTCATCAAGGCGTTTGAGGAAACACACTCGCTCGAGGATCATCTGAGCTATATCTTCCCTCTGCCTTGGGACAAGGAGGGTGTGTACACGACAGCAGGCGTAGAGGCGTTTGTGGAAACCACACAGGGTGGTCTACTAAAGATGGGCAAGCGGGTGCCGCTACTGAAGGTTCTGGGAACGGGTAAGGTTGAGGTAGTGGATGAGGTGGTGAGGATCTTTGTCGTTCCTAAGGATAAGGCAGAGGCATGGACAAAGGAGCACAAGGCAAAGAGAGCGGCTGAGAAGGGAGAGACAAGCTGATTGATGAAAGAATGAATATAAAAAAGTTACTTTGTTTTACAATGATGTTCGTGTACTAAATAAGACTTGCGATTACTGTTTCCTAGGCCCTAAATGATGTGCTATATGCTGTGATGATATGATCGAGATGCCACCAGATACTGGCGATTGAGTGATTGAGTGAACCCAAGTGTCCGAACTTTTCCATTCTATTCGCTGTTAATACTATAACCCCCAAAGACTCCTTTGTTGACAGAACCCCATTGCGCCTTTTTCCCCTTCTGTCACAGTTACTTGGACAACGAAGTGGCTCGCAGTCTCTTATTGCGACGTCCTTCCTCGAACTCAGGCTGCAATTGGATGGGAGGCGGCGACTCGACGGCGTTGGGAGCAGAGGGCCCCTGGTCCTGCATCCTGAGGTTTAAGAGAAGCATAGCTGCGTCCTTCTGGGCCGCATCAGGTACGCTGTGTGGCGTCTTGATCACTCGTTGCCTCATAGGGCTGGCCTCAGGGGTTGAAACCATGAGAATAGATCTCGGGCTCATGGCGGGACTAGCACTCTCTCTGTAAAAGCTGTCCCAGTCGTCGTATTCCAGTCGTCTCTTGGATCCCCACGGCGCAGACGAGAGAGCTCCTTCATTCTGCAAAGGTGGGATGCGAGGGACTGCACTGAGCAAGGGATTAGGCTCAGGGCTAGACTGATTTGCAACGGTCCAGCTAGATCCAGGACGAGAAGTCACCATATAGCCAGGAAGTCCTGAGCCGCTACTCGAGGCCGAGTTAGGAGCTGACATGTAATGGCGTTCGACGTCGCTGTCCATGGCCCACGATGGATCACAGAACAGACGGGGTCGGAATCGATGGCGGCGCTCGTCTTGGGCATAAATGCCCGGTGGAATACTTCGATCGTCTCTCGGATAGCTCGTAGCGCCGTGGAAGCTTGGTGGGATCGTACTCATATGCATACGCCGATTCATTTCAGCTTCATGGGTAGCTTCGATGATTATTTGCTGGCTGATGACCATGCGGCCGAAGTCAGGCGCGCTGGGATGAATGCAGAGAGACGGAAAGTCTGGGCCAAAGATTGGAATCAAGGCCCCCGCGATAGAGTAACAGAACGTTGCGCAGACAGCTCTGGCACATGTGTATGGCATCCAATAACCTGCGTAGACTGATGAGTAAACGACCAGAAGGCGTTGAGGGATGGATCATACCTTGAGCAGCTATAGAACCTCCAGTAATACTATGTGTGATTTCTTTGAGTCCTGGGTTGAGGCCCAACATCTTTGCCGGAATTGTCTATTCCATTTGGCAGTTAGTATATGTATATCGAGGCTTGTTCTTTTCCTTGCCTTTCCGTAGCCGCGACATTTGAAGAAAGGGGTCATGCGAACGAGCCCGACATTATAGTCCCACATCACAGCGTACTCAGTGTTCTGTTCAGCCAAGGTGAACTCGTATTTGAAAACTGTTAGGCTTACGTCAATAACCGGTGGTCGACGTTAGACTTGGTTACTTACCCTCGAAGCTCTCTCGTCCTGTCTTTTCGTAAAAGTCCTTTTTACCACTGTTGTATGGGATGTGAAGGCTTGAATCTTGGATATTCCCAAATGGCTTGACTCGGAATCGGTGTATCTCTTGCAAAGCAATCTCGTCGAGACGCTCGAAAGGGTGAAACTTGACTGGACCGCGCAGCTTCGACTTGGCCATGTTGTTGGCGTCTTTCGGCCCTGCTCTATCAGAAACCATCATAAAACGGTTCCCAGATTGATTTGATGCTTCTTCGAAGTTCGGGATTGGTGGAAACTCGAGCGCAAGACTTGGTCGAGGAAAGGGGGAATCATTATCTCCAGCTGGTGCTGGGTTCAGGAGACCTTTAAGGGACAACATAATGAAGACCAGTAAAGTTTGCCAGAAATAGAAGTTTGAGAAGCGTAAAGATGTTCGAGAGATGCAGGAGGTCAGATATTTGGCCGTAAAGAGATGGCTAAAAACCAAGTGGTTTGGATAGCACAGCGGGCAGCGGCCGTGATATAACTACTTCTGGATTGCAGGGAAGGACAGACAGCCGCAACACTACAGCTGGGGGGAAACTCTTCGCCTTTCAAGTCACTCCTCAGCTTGACAAACAAGTCGGGGAAGGGCAAATATGCCTGCGTGTACCGAAATAGGCGGTGGTGAGGAACCCTAGCCTGAGCTGGCTCGGCCAGCAAAGTTGCTCGGGAACCTGCAACTCCAAAAAGTCGGTCACGCCTTGTTTAGGTCAGGCCGACACTCTTCGTTATGTTTTCTTTGTTCTTTCAGTTTCAATGCCGGCTTCCAAGGGGCTAGAGCTCCGTTGACGAGCTCCCACCGCCTGGTGCTAGCAGATACTAGGAACAGCCACCAAGTGATAGATGACGGAACGATGTCGGGGCAGGCTATTAATGATATAGTAAAAGAAATTGGGCTCAGTTTGAAGCCTAGGGAGAAATGCAAGGATGGGGTTTCCAGATACTTTGATGAATAGGAACGTATTGTTGCGTTGTCCTACTGCTATGGTTTTGTTCATCCACCTAGGAGATATGTTTGAGTCCAGAGTCCCGCTTTATCAAACAGCTCCTCTATAGCCTCTAGAATTCCCCTCCGCATTAGGAGGACCATAAGGCAGAAAGAACTGCAACAGGGGTGCGTATTGGAGCTGTTGGCTGTGGATAGGTCAGCCTTCACTCCGTGCCGTCCGTTACACTCCCGGATACATCCTCTCTTTTGCTCTGAACTCGAAAGGGCACCACACAATCTTGGCCTCGTCTAATTAATATTACAGTTCGTCTCTCATGGATTGAATGGCTAACTCCCTGGTATAGTCTGGAGGCTGGAGACCAAGACTGAACTGTGAGCCGCGAAGGAGAACCAAGAATAACGAATTGGTTGTCTCGCCTTCCAAAGGCCGCCCCACGGGCTCAGAGTCAGAATGAAGTACAGGCGGATGCTTGCATACCACATCGTCCAGGACCTTCTACCCCAGTCTGTTTCCTGATATTTGTACAACAGGAGACAGCGGCCCTGCTGCCACTGAGGTTCTGTTGTTCATCTCAGCACTCCCTCAGAATTGCTCGAGTCGCCCCCACGTGTCAGTATGACAACTGACAGCTAGAAGGGGCACGCTTCCTTACTGAGACGGCTTGCACAGACGGCTTGCACATCAACCTGGCCAACAGGCCTATCAGACGTGTCTCCTGTTTCTGCGGTCAATAAATATATGAGGTGGCAGTGGTTTGTCAGGGATACCTTTCATGGGTCCTTCTATTCTGACCAAAGACCTGTGCATAACCGTTGCATACTACATCAGTGGTAACTTTCTGATGAGAGTTCGATGGCGCTTCCAGAAGTCAGTCTGGTATATTTCCCCCTCATATGATCTATCGCGGTGAAGCCAGAAACAAACCTGTCATGTCTCTGACCTTTGTTACTCTCACGAGCTCTTAGGCGTACAGGCACAAGAAAATTCCCCGAAAGGGGACACAAGCCTATGCCAAATACGCTCGCCCCTCCTGCCCATGAAGTAGCCATCAACGCTTTGCCATTCATTTGCCATTTGATTCAAGTTACGATTGCGCCAGTGTTGAGAGAGCCTGGAGGACCTGTTGGGTGTTGTGCCCTCCATATCGTCAACTAGCGTAATATGACTGCACCCCAATCTCTGAAATACGATGTCAATGACCTAAGCCACCATAACTTTGTTGCATGATTTATTCTACTCTCTTGTCATGAGTAGGCATGAGACTCCGGTCGAAGTCGAAGACCTTTTGGCAATTATTGCTGTCTCGCAAAATCCATGGCATCTAACGCGACCAGCCGACGGCTCGGGCAGCGACGCTCTTCCGGGGTCGGGTCTTCTGTTCACTTAATCGAAATGGCCAGTGATGGTCCTGTCACTGAATAGGGAGTAACCAGTCAACCAGGACGTGCAGAAAGGGTAGAGGCAGGCTCCAACAACGGGTTATGACGTTTCTTGAGTGAACACCGTCTTAGTATGCAGCATTTGGGCATTTGAGACACTGTCTGGGTATCTCGGTCTTCCTGATTCGGACAAAATGACATCCGTGCCTAATTTTGAAAGATGAACAGCATATTTGGTACCTCACCAAGCTTATCGGACCGAGCTCTGACGAATTTGGAAACGACTGATTGTCCAAATCGGTATCAGAGTAGATGAATTCCTTCTTGGTTCTCAGAACTTGGTTTCAGATGATTGTACGATTTCTGAGCGGTATGACAGCGGCAGTCCATGGCGAGTTAGCGTTTCTTTTGCACCAGGCGCAGCCAAGGACACCAAGCGGCTCCCTGCATCGAATTTCGGGCGGTGTCACCGTTCTTCCTCCCCCGTTGGTGTGGCATGAGTCTCGTTGCCCGCGTAAAATAGCTGTGTTGTGTAGAGAGGCAGTGCTTTTGTGACTAGATTTGAGAACTTCAGATGTTTGATCGAATCCAGCTTCACAAGGTACGAAGGAATGAAATGCAGTACTGGCCATACCACATGGGTAGAAGCCTGAATCCCGGCTTTGAGCCTGGTGTAAAGACCATATCAGGAGGTGGCCAGAATACCTACTTTCATATTTTCAGCGATGCTACACGATGATCAATAAATGTACCCATCGAATGCTATAGCAGGCCCAACAAGCTGTAAGCTGGTCTGGCAATGAGGCGACAGTCGATGCCTCGTTGAGTCCTCTGGTGGTGATACGGTCCGCCTCAGTCAAGTTGTTCTCGAATATGGTGAAACCAGGAGAATAAACAAGTCTCGTAGGCTCATCCCATGGAGACACACAGGCATTTGGCAGACACTTGCCCTCATCCTAAGTCGCACACTTTGACTCGGCCCGCTTAGCCCAGGCTGAGACCGGTGCATGTCTGACTTCGAGCTTGACAGGCTCTTTTCGGAGAATAAGCGACCGCGATACCACTAGAAGAGGGCCGGCCTCGGATGCTTTTCAAGTTGCCGCAATTTCTATGAGGAAAGCTCCTGTTCTGGGAGATTTGTGGCACGTGTGGCACGAGCCGAAGCGTTAATCAAACGAGGTGAGTAATGGTTTGCTATCCTTTTATTTGTTCTGGAGATGTTTTCATTCCATCTTAATCAAAATGTGATCCTGTTTGGCCTGAAAAGGTCTTGAGCCGAAAGTAAGTTTGCATACGGGGAGCCTTGAGTTCATCCCGTCTTTGAGCGAACCGGTGAGGCGAGGAGTATCGGGTTTGACAGACGAATTCATGTCTCTTCCTGAAACCCGACAGATTTTTCAGAGCGACTTTCTTTTCAAGGAAATCTAGTGTCAAGAAATATGTAAACAATCGGCAATTCAAAGCCATTACCTTTAGTATCTTAGTCAACCAGACGTCTCTTCCACTCGCACCAGTTTACAACATCATGTGCCAGGTCACGGGGTCTGGCGTTTGGAAGACATGATTTGGCCTGAGGCATTAATGCGCGGCCCCACGACGGGCGGAAGTGGGTCGCCAATGTCGCGTCCCTGTAAGATTTGTTTACAATAGGGACCCTTGATTGTCACAACAACATAATAGTAGGACTGTTTTAATTGTTGATGGGAAGTCTGGCACCTTTTGTTTCTTCATTTTTGTTATCGCGACTCTGTACGCGAGCATCACCACTCGCTCGACCTGGTCGTCCTCCTTTCTTGACCCCATTGTCCTTGTTTTGTCCCTCATTGAGACCCCTGTATCCAAACTCATTGTCCTTAAATCCTGTCCTGGCGCCCCGAGCCAGATTCTTTGCCCTCACTGCCAACAACAAGATGGACTCCGATGCGTCCATGTTCAGTCTTGGGGAGGAGTCAGATGGCTATGTCCCTGAAACCGTAAGTGATCCTTTGTTTTACCCCTCTTTTGTTGGCACAATAAATTGGTTTGCACATTGTGTGCCTATTTCTCTTCCTCTATTTGCATCGCAGTCTTTCAATTCCTTTCTTCAGACTTGTTTACATCAAACACCTTCCCCACCGAGCACTTTCGTATCTGCACTTTTTGCACAAACATAACCTGACATTTCCTTAACAGAAGGCGAAACCCAAAGCCGCACCAAAGAAGGCTGCTGCGCGGCCGCCCGTCAAAAAGATGGTGCAAACAACCCTTAAAACGAAGAGCGCACCCAAAAAACGCCCAACACCGGAGAGCGACGACGATGATATAAGCGTTGCCTCGGGTTTCTCAAACACACCTCCCAAAGCTAAGAAGCAAAAAAAGGAACCTGCAGTCAGCAAGTCTTCTGGTGCGCCCTTGGAGGAGCTTGAGAATGATAGCATGGTGATTGACAGCCCCGCCAAACCGGGCAAGAAGAAGACGGCCACCGAAATGTACACGAAGCTGTCACAACTAGAGCACATCCTCAAGCGACCTGATACATACATCGGCTCTGTTGAGAGGACGGAACAACAGATGTGGGTTCTGAGCAAAGAGACCCAGTTGATGGAGTACAAGAACGTCAGCTTTGTTCCTGGTCTTTACAAGATTTTTGACGAAATCTTGGTCAACGCTGCCGACAATAAGCAGCGCGATGGCTCCATGACTTACATGAAGATCAATATCGATCGTGAGAACGGTGTGATCAGCGTCGAAAACAACGGAAAGGGTATTCCTATTGTTATTCACGAAAAGGAGAAGATCTACATTCCTGAGCTTATCTTCGGACATCTGTTGGCGGGTTCCAACTTCGACGACGACGAGAAGAAAACCGTTGGTGGTCGCAACGGTTACGGTGCCAAGCTGTGTAACGTCTTCAGCACTGAATTCAACCTTGAATGCCAAGACAGTGAGCACGGCAAGAGGTACAAACAGACCTGGAGAAACAACATGCAGACGATGGAGAAGGCCAAAATCACCAGCAGCAAAACCTCAGACTTCACCCGAGTAACTTTTAAGCCCGACTTCAAGCGTTTTGGTATGGAAGATGGCATCGATGATGATCTCGAGTCTCTCCTTCACCGTAGAGTTTACGACATGGTGGGCACGATCCGAGGAATCAAGGTTTATCTCAACGGCGAGCAAATTAAGATCAAGGATTTCAAAGCTTACTGTGATCTCTATGCCAAGTCCATTGCCAAGGAGAGAAGCACTGAAGAGGGAGGCGCTCCGACCTGTACTGTTGAGATGGATAAAGAAAAGTCGCATCCTCGATGGGAGGTTGGTTTCGCTGTTTCTGATGGTACTTTTCAACAAGTTTCCTTCGTCAACTCGATCGCCACAACCAGTGGAGGCACTCATGTCAACTACATCGCCGACCAGGTCACTGAAGCTCTTCTTAAGGCTTTGAACAAGAAGCGCAAGGGTCATGCTCTGAAGCAGAATCATCTGAAGAATCATATCTTCATCTTTGTCAACTGTTACATCAACAATCCAGCTTTTACTTCGCAAACAAAGGAGCAGATGACCACCAAGCCAAGCCAGTTTGGCAGCAAATGCAAACTGGGCGAAGACTTCCTCAGGAAGATTGCAAGATCCGATGCCCTTCAAAATATCTTGGATTTTGCTGAGAAGAAGGCCGACAAAATGTTGGCCAAGGGTGATGGAAACAAACGAAGCCGAGTAAACAACGCAAAGCTCGTCGAAGCCAACTTTGCTGGCACCAGAAGAGGTCACGAATGCACTCTGATCTTGACAGAAGGTGACTCTGCCAAAGGTTTGGCCGTTTCTGGTCGTGCCATTCTCGACCCTGACCGCATTGGTGTTTTCCCGCTTCGTGGAAAGCTTCTTAATGTGCGAGACGCTTCAGTTGACCAAATTATGAAGAACGCCGAAATTCAGAACATTAAACAGTTCCTGGGTCTCAAGCACAAGCAAACGTACACGGACACGAAGAATCTTAGATACGGTCATCTGATGATCATGGCTGATCAGGATCACGACGGTAGTCATATCAAGGGACTTCTCATCAATTTCCTCCAGGTTCAATTTCCATCGCTTCTCAAAATCCCTGACTTCTTCCGAGAGTTCATCACACCTATCGTCAAGGTTTGGCAGGGTCCCAACCCCAAGAAGCCCCAGCGATTAAAGTCATTCTTCACACAGCCTGAATATGAGGAGTGGAAGGAAGATCACAAAAACGAACTCACTCGATGGCACTCCAAATACTTCAAGGGTCTGGGAACAAGCTCCAATGAAGACGCACAAGTCTATTTCACCAACCTCGATGATCACTTGAAAGAATTTGACACCATGAAGCCTGAGGAAGCTGACCTACTAGAGCTGGCTTTCTCCAAGAAGAAAGCAGATGCCAGAAAGGAGTGGTTGGGTAACTTCGTGCCGGGCACATACCTCGATCACTCAACCAAGTCAATCACATATTCCGACTTTATCAACAGAGAACTTATTCTCTTCAGTATGGCTGATAATATGCGATCCATCCCCTCGGTGCTGGATGGCTTCAAGCCGGGTCAGCGTAAGGTCATATATGCCTGCTTCAAGAGAAACCTCGTCAAAGACAAGAAGGTCGTTGAATTGGCTGGTTATGTCTCTGAGCAGACTGCCTACCACCACGGTGAACAGTCTCTCCAACAGACTATTATTGGCCTGGCCCAGAACTTCGTCGGTTCAAACAACATCAACTGTCTGGAACCCAGTGGAAACTTCGGTTCTCGACTTGCCGGTGGATCTGATGCTGCAAGTCCTCGTTACACCTTCACTCGTCTGTCTCCATTCGCCCGCAAGATCTTCCACCCCATGGATGAGCCAAACTTGATGCATCATTATGAAGACGGCAAGAAGATCGAGCCAATGGTGTATGCTCCAATCATCCCCATGGTTCTGGTAAACGGTGCCGATGGCATTGGTACAGGTTGGAGCACTTCTATTCCCAACTATCACCCGATGGATATTGTCAAAAATCTGAAGCGTCGAATGGGTCGCTTGGACGACAACGATCTTGAGGAAAAGCCTTTCGAAACCATGATGCCCTGGTTCCGTGGCTGGAAGGGTACACCCGAGGTTGCTGGCCCTGACCGGTACAAGTTCAATGGTATTGCCTATCACAACGAACAGAAGGATAACGAAGTTGTCATCACCGAGTTGCCTATTCGTATGTGGACCGACGATTTTAAGGGCAAACTGGAGAAGATTATCGCCGGTGTCGATGGCCCAGCTTGGATCAAGGATTACAAGGAATTCAACGATCACAGCACTGTTCACTTTGAGATCGCTGTCGATGATAAGCATATGGGCAAGGTCCTTGAAGAAGGCGTCCTCGAGCGCTTCAAGTTGACCAAGCAAGTCGCCACCTCCAATTTGGTTGCTTTCGACACCCGAGGCATGATTCGCAAGTACGAGAAGGTGGAGGATATCCTTGAGGAATTCTATCTATACCGTCTCGACATGTATACTGACCGAAAAGTAAGTTCTGATCTAACTTTTAGATGGCTCAGCTAACTCTCCGCAGAAACATTGGTTAGCCGTGTTCCATGCGGACTATCGCAAGCTCAAGAATCAAGCCCGATTCATCAAGGAAATCATCGATGGACAGCTTGTGGTTGGCAAGAAGAAGAAGACTGTGCTGGTGCAAGAACTTCGAGATCGTGATTACGAGGCTTTTCCCCCTGGTGGTGAGAAGAAGAAGACCGCAGATGAAGAAGATGATGATGCCGATGAGAACCAGGACGTGGAGGGTGATTTGGAGGGTGGTGCTCGCGACTACGACTACCTCCTCTCGGTGAGTACTTGTTGTCTTTGAATATGTTTAGTGAACTAACATGTTGCAGATGCCCATCTGGTCCCTGACAGCCGAGCGTCTTGAGAAACTCAAGCAAGCTATCGAGAAGAAGAAGGCGGAGCACGATGAACTCCTTTCCCTCAGTGAGAAGGATCTCTGGTGTCGCGACCTTGATGACTTCATGGCCGAATGGGAGACTCAGCTTGCAGTTGATGCTGAGATCAAGACGAGCATCCGTCGCTTGGGCCGCCGCGTTTCTAAAAAGATAGGTGCTGGCACCGCTCGTGGCCGCAAAGTCAAGGATGACGACGAGTATGAGCCTGACAAGAAGGGCCGCGGAAGGCCAAAGGCTACAGCGTTGAAGGCGACCGCTAAACCAGCGCCCAAGGTAGAGACCAAGAGTGCTCAGCGGTTTGCTGAGATGTTCAGCTCCAAGCCAAAGGTCAAGAAGGAACCCAGTGCTGATGTTATGGAGCTGTCGGATCTTTCTGACGATGACTATGCCGCTCTCAGCCGCAGCAAAACATCCGCACCTGCGATCAAGAACTCCCAGTCGCCTCCAACTGAGGCGCCGGAGAATCCACGTGTCAAACGAGCGGCGGCGTCCAAGGTCAAGACAATTATCGATGATGACTCCGAGAGTGACGATGATCAGATGCTTGGCGATGTTGGCGCCTTGGTCAAGGGCATCGATAAGCCAGCTGGTGACCGCGAAAGGGGCAGGTTTAGTCTACATGCCATGAGCCGGCCAGACTCTAGCCAGGGCAACGCCGGCGTGAGCGGACTGTCCAAGTCTAGGCCCAAATCAGCCAAAGCTTTCGACTTCGATGACGACAGTCCTGACGATACCAACTATGAGCTTCTCGCCAAGTCGTCGCCACACAAGACGGCCACCAAGGATGATCATATAGACAGCTTCCTTTCTGACGATGAGCCTTTTGTTGCTCCATCTAAGTCAGCTGCGACAAAGTCTAAGCTTACCAGCACGGATTCCGAAGATCCAACACCGGCCGGTCTTGCTACTGTCAAGAAGGGTCGTGGTCGTCCCACTGGCGCGAAGAGCAAAGAGCCAGCGAAGCCAAAGGCCGCCCCAAAAGCAACCAAGACAGCTGCATCAAAGGTTGCTTCGCGTCCAGCAACTAAACAGACCACTCTGTCGCCAGCAGCAAAGGCTTACGCTGCCAAGAAGGCTGTCAAGAAATCTGTCCTCGACGACGATTCAGATGAGGATATGGCTGACCCAGATTCACCCCCTCCTAAGGCTTCCTCAAGAGCGAGACCAGGACGTGCCGCTGCCTCGAGACGACCAATCGTTGTTGACGACGACTCATCAGTCATGCAGCAAGATGATGAGAGTGACGACCCTTTCGAGGTCGACGATGACGAGGATTAGACTATTCGACCTGTGATTGAGCCCATGAAAGGAACGGAGTGCTGGTTGTTCTAGAGCCACTGCAGCCAGGTTCTTTGCTGTAATTTCTTGTTTGCTGAGTAAGGAGCGTTGTGTGGTAACCACTTCAAGCGAAGGACATATTGATGGGGCAAGGGGGTTTGGAATCTGAGTTAACAATTCGGTTTGGGTTCTGGGCGTCAACGGATGTGAGGCATTTGCTATCTGGGGCCTGGGCGTGGTTTTTATTTGATATCCGCATATGAATAGCATTTCACTTTCTTCATGTTGGCTTGTACATGTCACTTGACTCTTGATGATCCCTGTCCCATTTCAATAAAGTTGAAGATACTCCGTACAGTATGTCGCCTAAAGCGTGCTTATCGATAAGAGCTTGAGGTTAGCGCGGGGTTCTCATCGAAGAATCCAAGGGTCTCAATCTAGATTTATCATCCCCTCCATTCGCCCCTCGTTATTTACTTCAACAAACTTCACATCACAGCAAATCATAGTTATCATGTCTTCAGAAGAACCCCAATCTCTGCGCTCTCTCTACGAAGCCGCCGAAGAAAAGCGCCGCGCCTTAGACAACGCCTTCGAGGCAACTTCGCCCGCCTACCGCTCCGATCTCGAGGCTGCACTATCCCTCTACTCTTCTGCACGCGACCAAATCTCAGCTCTTGCCCTTTTCTCCTCCAACGAAGGGCTTGAGGACGTTTCTACATCAGATCTCCCTTATCTCCTTCTCGACGCTCACGTTGCGGAGCTCGTACAAAAGACCCCCAACCAAAGCCCTGACCAACGCCTAGAGGTCCTCTCCAAGTCTCGCGCCGCCTACGAGCGCTTCCTCGCCACCGTCGACAGCTATACCCTAGTGCAAAAGCCTTACGATCGCGTACTCGAGCGATATCGCGACGATCCTGAGAGATTTGCTGTTATTGCTAGTAATGATGCTGCGGCGCGACGAGATGGCAAGATTGCGAATTATCGCGCTGAAAAGGCACTTAAAGAGAAGTTGGAAATGTTGAGACGGAATCCGCGATACCTGGACGATGGAGATGAGGAGCTTGTGCGGGAGCTTTACCTGACGCAAATCATTTTCGCGGTGCATTCTGCGCTTCAGGCATTGGACTCATTAAACCGTGAGGTGGAGATTCTTGCGCAGGCACCTCGACCGCTTGCGCCCTCGGCCACAAATGCGCCATCTCCCGAGGATCACTCTTCCCGACTTGACCAGCCTCTACGCCGTCTACAGTCTCTCCAATCTGGTCCGCTACTGTCTAAACAAGGCAAACCTTTGCAGCCATTTACGCTGCTTGGTTCACGGGATCAAATGTCACGAGATGTGTTTCGCTCAGGGCACAACTTGCCGACCATGTCCATCGATGAGTATCTCGAGGAAGAGAGGAGACAAGGAAATATTCTCCAGGGAGGTGTGGAACCGAAGAAGGTGGTAGATGAGGACGACATGGAGGCTATAGATCGTGAGACGTACAAGCAGCGCGAGTGGGATGAGTTCGTTGATCATAATCCCAAGGGAGCAGGAAATACTCTCAATAGAGGTTGATCTGTGTTGGAAATATCGTATAGATGTTCGGCGTTTAGGTACATGCATAGCAGGATATAGAAAATACTGGCACATGCAGCGACACGATGTATGAGTACTCACAAGAGCTGTTGACCATTTCACTCAAGACCAAAAGCCAGTGATAGTAGCTATGCTTCCCAATCTATATGCTCAAGTATCTGAGAGATATGCATTCCCATTTATAGGAGTACTCAATTTTTTGGATCCTGGTGCCGTTACCCCTTTATCGTGTTCCAAAAAGCATCATTAGGCAATCGTATCATCACTATCATCAGAGTCCCACATGCAGACATCATCATCACTGTCATCTCTTTTTGAGCTCCAGGCTTCGATTACGGATGCTGACTCGGAGTCGGTTGTCTCAACTGTCATGTTGACCGCTTCGCCCATTGTCTGATGGTCCGCGGGCATGGCGTATCTGGCGTTCGTGAACTCAACATCAGACTCACCAAGGGTAAAAGAAGACTCCAACGCGATGAGTCTGTCTTGGGTCATTGAAGCAGCAGACGTACTGCCCCAGACTCGTAGCGCATCCATGTCCTCAATGATGGAACCACAGACACTCGAAGGGGTTGAAATCGTGTAACCTGTATGGAAACCAGGTCCAGGGCCATTAGGTGCCACCAGCAAGTCTGCTGAGGGAATTGCATCCCCAAATACGCCTCCGCTTCCGTCATCATTACCTCCACACCACAGAGGAAGGTATTTGAGTTCGTTTTCGGTGAGAGTGAGGAGTAAATGGCGGGTCAGGTTGAGAGGATGCCAGAAATTCTCTCGTCTCCACGAAAGAGTTAGCGGCCTCAGTCGATCTTTCACGGCAGCTTCAAGGGTATTTAGTGATACAATAGGCCTGCGTGAGGAATGCATACCCATTTCTGGAAATTCGCGGTCTCCGAGTGCAAGAATACGGCTCCATAACAGATTGTTGGATAGCCTCGGCGTGCATGCAAGAAAGTCGTCGAGAGCAGTTGTTGCCTCTTGCACAAGACCATTGTATGATTTATGCTTGTATCCATCCAATTTGCACCTGCTGTCATTCCATCTGCGAATATCCAGTTCAACACCGAGATCATTGTAGGGCACAGCACAGAGTAGCATCTGAATCGGATTGAACAACATCATTATGAAAGTCATAGTGTCAAAATCCTTGGGTTCCACGTATGTCAGGCGGTCTCGGTCTATTCCGTTGTATGTTGAATTACTACCCACTGGTGCTGAGTCTATCGCCTCTTCCCATGCGTGCGTAAATTCGTGAGTCAGGGCACTCATGAGAAGCCGAAGCTTTTCCAAAGCAATTTGACTAAGAGGTGTGTTTTCCTGTTCGAGGAGCTGCTCGGTTACTTGCAGCTTAGCCCATTCGTCGATGTCCCATGAACCGAACAAATTTGGGTTCCTGTAGGTCGTGTTGATTTCTGATACTCTATCAACGAGTGCTTGTGCCCCATGCTGCACAATGTTGCTGAGTTCATCGGGGAGTTGGCCCAGTCGTCTCCCAAATATCGTCGTCTGACTGTGGGAATTATTGTTTGTTGGGTTGGTGTCAGCCAGTTTGAGGGCGAGCTCGTTCACGAGGATCCTGAAAGCAGAGTCCATTACAGGAGGAATCTTGAGCAGAGACCCAATTTGCAAGGCTTCCTCGGGCAAGACCTCGATGAAAGTAGTGTTCTGGCCGTGCATTATCCATTGAGTAACACGATCGGTAAGCATGGAGCTGCATTCGAAGAGGCAACTCAACTTCAAGATGGTGAACAGTCTCGGAGCCGAATCCAGGATACATCCTTTGCCTTCGATCAACATGAGCAGCCTCACGATGCCATTTCGGTGGCGAATTGGGCAATAATCAGGAATGCGCCGAAATAGAGGTGTCTCGTACGCATCTTCATTCTTGGCTTTCATCTGCAGAACACGCTCTGGATCAAGCCTTAGTTGTTTAAGCCTGTAGCCGGTGGTTGCGTTCCCCTCAATGGGTGTTGCACTGTCATGCTCGGCATTTGCATCGACATCTTTGTTGTTTTCTGCGCGTTTCGGCTGTCTGTGACACTTACAAATATCATCATGACCTGTTTTGCGTGTTAGACGATGTGCTACAAGCTGGGTACAATCACTGACCACAAACTAAGAATGGATCAACGCCATTAAGAATATGTGAGCTCCACCATTTGATGATCCCAGGAGTTAAAGACAGCTCGGTCATCTGGAACACCAACTCATCTCCTTCCGAGGGTGGAGTCAGATCAAGCAAATACTTGATACCGTCGGGTAGTTTGTTGACCATCTTACGACGGCGTTGGATTTTGAATTGGTATGTAGGGCCAAGAAGTTCAGCGAATTTGGGAGAACCAGTCTCGAGTAGCTTGTTCGAGTGAACTTGAAACTTCTGTGACTTATAGACTATGCCATTGCAGTCGGTATAGTCGAGAACGCCTTTATGATGGACAGGATAGTCGATGAACACAAGAGTGTCCCCCTGATTGAGTTCGAAGGACACCATGTGCAGTCGATAGAGTTCAAACAGCCGGGTCTGTTCGACATCCTTTTCTGATAGGAGGTTCGGCACATGGTCACTATAGAAATTGTTTGCTTTGTTGAAGTAAGGACCCGTCCAGCTTGATAGAGGGGCTGGTGCGGGTGATGGTTCTTCAAGGGCCGTGTGAGCATCTATACCAAGAAGATGATGAGTATATTGAGACTGAGACTGGGGTTGTGGCTCGCTTTGCTGAGCAGTTTGAGTGCTATGTTGAGTTTGATGGTTGCTTTGATTAGCCAGACCATCCCAGGCAACATGTGCTTGTTCGATCTGCCAGTCATTCGGGACATCCATTGTTGTGAAACCAACGTGGCTCACGCCAACAGTTCGAGAAAGGCCAGTACTGTTAATCTCTGGATCAGTTGATATAAGAGAGCAGAGGCAGTTGAAAGACTCGGTTATAGAGAATTAAAAGGCAGAGATCTGGTTTGGCGTCAAGAATCGCAGGCAAACCCAGAAGCTGTGTCGTCAGGGTGGATCGCGCAGATTATGTAGGCCAGCCAAGGTTGGCTACTTGGGTAAGACAGAAGCGATATGCGCAGAGAAATAGATATGCAATTGTTCAAGGAAATGTCGATGCTCTGGTTTGTTGGTTGATAGAAAGAAAGAAAGAAATAGATGAATGTAAGATGAGGAGTTGAGAGAGAGGAAAGCATCGGGCTGACGGTGGAAAGTGGCAGGTAGCAAGTTTCAATACAGCCCTATGAAAGTACCTGCACATGCCTGTGCATGCCAATGAAATGCTTCCATTTTACCCCTCCACAATAACCAAGAGCTGATGCCTGAGTGTGAATGTTTTGTTGGAGGGGTGGTTGCCTTGAGGCTGCCATGCGATCCAATGATGCAGTGCATCAGGTGTGGCAGCTCAGCCTCCTATACTTGCATCTACAGTACCCCGGGTGACACTAAAACTGGAGACCTTCAGACGTTAGGACGAGAGACAACGGCTCTTCCGTTTGTGAGTCAACAACCAAAACACCACTCAACTGGCATTTTCAGACAAGGATCATGCAGGACAAGTAGTGACTCTCCAGTTACGTCTTTATCGTATAAGGAACCCAGGAGAATGCAAGCATCAACACCAATGTAGCTTGGCCTACCCAGCCAATCAGCCTGGAATTATGTACGTGTGACCACTCAAGTCTTGCCTGATCTTCTCATAAGTGGCAATAAACAGACGTGTTTAGGCAAAAATAACAACAAATTAGACAATTGGATCAAAACGGGCACCAGTGCGAACGCTAGCGAAAAGAAACCTCCGGTGTTAGTGCTTTTCCTTTTCCAATCTCAACTTTAGGGTAGTATTACTGGAAGCATTCTACAAGACTCTGTAAGTACCTAGGTAGATAAGTGCATGGTCACCCCAGTAATACCTGGTACTAAGGTAACCTACAAACGTTCCTGGTTGAAGAAAGTTTCTTTTGACAAGCCCACCTTATTTGATGAGTGACAAGCTTCCCCGCAGGACCTTCTAACGTCCCCTGGCAGTCTATCTTGGCAAGAGAGTAGACGACATCTGAAATGCTCCAGATAGTCACTAGAATGAGATCGAGGTGAGTTTCATCGACTTCTTCTGTCAGATTTTCACATGATCTTGCTTGGGACGGACTCCTTTACCCTCGTTATTTCTCTTCAGTATGTGCTTCTCACAGAACTAAGCCCAGTAATTCCGGAGAGACCAAGATACTTGCATAACAACCACATTCTCGACCATTAGTTCGAGCACAAAATGCATTCTATTCATACAGCGGTCAAGTTACCGTTTAATTGCCACCTCATTACAGAGTACTCCTATCTTATGCATTCATTACCGTACCGAACCACAAAGCTATGCCCAAACGCCACCTATGCTTTACAATGAGCCCCCTTTCTTGAACAGACTGTCATCAGTCTCTGCCTCATCGTCGGACTCATACACTACCTCCTTGCCCTTCCCCTTGTAATCCCACATGCCAGGTTTCTCCTCCTTAAGGCTTCTTCGGCTGACGGGTCGCTTAGACGCAATCTTGCGTTGGGTGTTGTCGATATGGTACTTTCTTAAGCGGTCTCGTCCAGCCACCTCAATCATCGGCTCCATATTTGCCTCATCTCCCGAGTTACGCCGCGTTGTAGGGACCGTTGAAGAGTTCTTCAAATCCCGCATCTCCTTGATCACATCCGCAAAGCTTTCCTCCAGTGTCTTCATTCTAGCCAACACCAGCCTTCCCATTCTGTCGCGGTCGCCGGAGTCGTTACCACCGCCTGCCCGTAACCGATTATCCTTCATGAAAGTTGCAAGTTGTGTCTGGAAGCTACCAGGCATCGCACCAACATGGTCTCCCACAGCTTGATCAGACATCGCACTCAGATCAACCGAGGACAACCTTCTAATGTCCTTAGGACGATTTCGTGGCTCAATGCTGAGAAGGGCTGATCGACTAACAGCACCAGCCTCAGTCATACCTCGTGGTGGCATCACTGGTCGTGGTTTCGTGTTGGCGACATACATAGAGCGGCGAGGTGAACTACGTCTTGGTGTCTTTTCACCAGTGGTTATTCGCCCACTAGTTCGTGGACGTGACTGGCCAGGCAGAGGTGGTGATATCGACGACGCCCTCTGCATTTGCTTGACATCCTGAGGGTTGAAGAGTATCGTATTTGTAGAAAGTGTTCGGTTGTGTGCTCCTCGTTTCGGTCGCGGTGTCTGAGAAACATTCTTGCCAGAGGAGCTCCTCTTTCCAGAAGAACTCACAGAGGATGCCAGCTTTCCGAAGTTATTGGCATTGGGTGCAAAGTAGCTTTCCGCTTCCTCGTGATTTCCACGCCTTATAGGAACTTGACTCTGCCCAGCGTTCGTAACATGGTCATCCTCATCCTCATCATTTGTCACCAGTTCGTCATCGCCATCAGCATCAGTCTGGTCTTTGTATTCGGATAAATCCGCATTCAGACGAGTCCTGGAGAAATGTGACGGCCGGAATGGGTTTCCCACGTTAGACATCCTATCAGCAGGATCACTCGCCGTCGATCTAACGTCCGAAACACGCCTAAGATTAGTAGTACGAGCAAGACCGACGCTGGATCTTCGTTGCCAAGGAGGCATAGCACCATCAGGCGTTTGCCAATTCCCTGGCGACGCATCATTATCGTCGTGTTGATCCATCCAGTTACGAATCGCTGTCTGCGTCTTCCGCCTCTCTTGACGTCTTTGTGTTCTCAACGTTAGGGGATCAGGTAAGCGCCGGAACACCTCCTCGAGGGCCCGGTCTTTTTGAAAGCCAGCCACAGATTCCTCGCGAACCCTAATGCTTGGACTAAAAATGGCTGCTCTGCTTACAGGATCCATGAAAGAGATGTGCCGACTTCGCTCCCGAACTGGGTGTTCCACCAAGTCAGTTGCCTCGTACATAGACGGGGCAAGCCAGTATCTCTCGTATAGGTAGATGCAGAACAGCACAGGAAAGTGCGTCAACTTGATGACAGTCCTGTTCAGCCACACGAAAGTTCTCAACGGCATGCAATATCGTAGAGGCATAAGAAGCCACGCGAAAATGTTACTAGGGGCAATATACGAGAACAGTGCGTCATTCTTCACCATAGATATGGTGTTGATAGCGAACAAATACCTTAAACACGATTAGAGCAGGCCCATTATGCGGACAGGGACACTTACTGGTGCTCTTCATTGGCATTGGACGCAATAGCCATGAAGGAATTCGTGAGAACGGTGATGAGAATTGTCCTGAACTGTTTAGCAAAGAAAGAGTACGCGTACGGTGAGAACTTACACAACAAGGAAATGACAAATACTCAGGAAGAGAACCAACAAGGCTCGTCCTAACCAATTGTACGCATCCCATCTGCTGCCATTAACCTCAGTTCGTTTCATATTTGCAAGTATACTTACACTTCCCATGCTGCAGGAGTGAATCCCATCAGGATCTGAAAGATCTTATAGGCAACATCACTCGCACCGAATGAGTTCTTCGTCAAAGAGAAAAACACGAAGAACCCGCTACAGAGTACCAAGATCAATGTGAAAACGGCTACCAAGTCCACAGCCATAAGACGAAATGCAATAAGAAGTTGCGAGAAGTATTGGTAGTGATCCAAGATGCTGAAAATACGCGGGAGGAGCAGGATCGCATTCGCCGCCAGTATATCATAGGCATTGTCGTAGATGTGGTGAGAGTCGGCCAGGAAAACGCCATACGCTCGCATGCAGTAGTATACAATGAGCAACAGCAGTATTCCAAGGTCAAAAACATTCCACACGTTCAAGATGTACAGCGCGAACCCCTGCTCGTTGAATCCAACGAGCTCGTCAAGCATGAAGCCAGCACTCCAGAACCAAAAAATTAGTTCCAGGCCTGTGATTTGAACCGAACGTTCAGCAAGAACAGCAAGAAACAATCCAATCAGAACAGCGAGAGATATTGTCGAAAGGAAAGATCTGTATCGAGGAACCCGAAGACGGGAGAGTTTGAGGAGAGACGCTTGTCGAGGATCGTAGAGCGACGCCGTACGACGCCCTGGTGGGGTGAAATGCGTTTCTTTCTGAGCAATTGCACCAAGCAGGGGAGTTCTATCGGTCGCTTTTCCAAAATATCCATTCGAGTTAAGGCCTGCTGTTGGTGGAGGTTCCCGATGTAAGCTATCGGCAGACGAGTGGAAAGTAATCGCACCGCTCCAGATAGCTTCAAGTTGTTGGACGACAAGGGGATGGGCAAGCAAGTGCTTGGCTGAGGCTCGAATGGCGACCTCGAGAGTTGACGTTCGGGATGCTATCAGAGGCAACTTGTTGGCTGGCGGTGATTTTCGAGGAGACGTAGGTGCTTGAGATCCGGGGAGACCTTGAAGTGGGTAAAAATCATAGGCAAGGGCATCGATCAACTCGCGGACATTGTACTCTTTGAGTAGCTTGAGAGTCAGCAATTCGCAAACCTTGGCACGAGTGCTACTAATTCCTGCATTGCCGGGGTAGCGTTCACCCTCTTTGGTGAATTGGAGACAGTTGATCATGAGAGCATATAGAGTTGCGCGGCTGAAATGCTGGGCACGAATCTGTTGCTGCATAGGCTTGACGAGGAATTGAGAAACCTGGGGTGATCGAAGTTGATCCCATGACAGAGTAGTTTCAGTGCGTGTTGATACGATAATTCGGATGGCGTGTGTTATGCTGTATACTGGCAAAGAATCTGTAATTGAGGTTAGAATGACCTGTACCAAAACTTGATATCTTGTGATTCCAATATCTTGAGTGTACCTAAGTGAGATGCCGAGAACAGAGGAAGAACAGGAAGGCCGCCGCGCCGTCCGTCTTCGCCAGGCCTGTCTTCCTCCTCCCCTTCGTCATCTTCGTCGTCCTCCTCATCTCCATCATTATTCGTACGGCGGTCATTACTCCGAAACCGGCTCAATCCCTCATCATGAGTATCATCACCGTCGTCGTCGTCGGCTTCTGTGAAATCGGCGGTTGCGTGTCGTTCAAGAGTATAACGTCGCCGAGCAGGACCAGGAGAAGGAGAGAAACTTGTGTTTCGGCGGCGATCGATTCGACGGGGACCAGCCCTGGGGCGTCGTAGTAGGGAGGAGAACATCTGTTCGTGTTTTTGATCTTTTGGGAGCAAGCTTTCCGCCTTGCTTGGGGTTGTCTCAACGCGCCATGGAGGGGAAGTAGCGCGAAGTTCAGAGCTTGGTGTTTATCGAACGAACGTAGTGAGAGTAGGACTCAGCAAAGAGTGTGGGGGAGACTAGATATGATTTAATCCAACAACAGAGCCCGTTGCCGGAGTCGAATTTTGCAATCTTGGTAGGAAGAAGAGGGTGTAGGAGCGAGATGTTCCCTACCGCAACCTTCAAGGCTCGGGGCGCTGTCGCTACTGAACCTTGGGAGGCAGACGACGCTAAAGCAGGCGAGAATCACGTACCTATTCGCTTACTCCGCTGCTAATAGATACATGAGAGAAGGCCCCTGGACAGGCTAGATTTTAGCGTCACCAGGATCGTGAGGGTGTAACGCCAGTGGACAAGGTTCTATTTGGAGAGATGTCTAGGGTCCACCGAACGGTTGACTTACATGCACTGAGAGGATGAAAACCAAGGAAATTTAATGGCTTGTGGGACTTGAAGACCATGTGAGAGTTGGAGCTTTCGTAGTGGCCGAAAGACTTTTGCAAAGGAGAGGCTTATTCTAGGGGAGATGTTGGATGTTGGGAGTCTGAAGCAAAAGTGTGCTCACATCCGTTGCTCTTCAAGTGATGAGGTTGTATGAGGATCACTGTTGTTGTGCAATAGATGTTCCAATACATACAAACAATGGAAAGGGAGACTAACGTGATTGGATGTGGATCATCAAATTAGCCATGACCCTGTTAGACTAACAATTCCTGCATCTGCAGGACTGTCAGTTCTGTTCTGACTCGCAGTTTGACGGACCAGAGTACAGGGTGGGTGAGGGATTCGAGATGTTGATGGGATAATGAATGTGAAGACGGGCACCAGCTGATAAGAGCTGGAGGCTGGTTAACATTGAATACGCTATGCTGTTTATTCACTGATTTCCTTCTATAACAACTTTGACTGTGAAAGCGAGTTCCATTCTTCGTCTTGTTGTCAATGTAGTCGCAATAAGCAATATCCTCGCTTGACTCCTTGTTTTTTTGCTGATCCACAATCATTCGCAAGTGAGAAGCCCTGAAGACCCGACCAGACGTCTCACTTGTGCCCTGGTCCACTCCCTCTGCAACAGAAAATCAAGACCGATCCCATGATCAGCAACTAGACATTCGATTTTGAATCGCTTGGTCATGAACTGGTACGCACTGTGACAATGTTTGTATCTTATCTGCACTGAATTTGTGTGTCTGACAAGCACAAGGTCAAACCAACGGCATTTCCCAGATTGGACTTGCAAATCTGCCTCAGCTTTTGAAGCATTGCCATCTCGATGAGATTACGGATCTAGTTAGATCGCTCCGGACCATGATAATCGCGAGCACAGACGATCCGGGATGAAGAGAAGACCACCCAATTACCCTCTCGCGATAGCTTCGTTTCGCTATCGCGATCCCACTATCCGAGTACCAAGCCAAAGTTCCTCGACATGTGCCGCAGATCTCGTCTGAATGTCCCCATGTTCATGCTTGCTACCGGGTCAGCAACTTCTTTGCAACACGGATGCTCTTCCGCTCCATTTGACCTGCAGAACCACCCCGGCTTCATGCTTGAGCGTTATGTATGTATGCGTGAGCTCATCATTCCAACAGGCAATCACTGCTCAACATGAGCTTCAAGGTGATCTTGATAGGTCAGCCCGCGCGCTGTGAGAAGACGTAATGCAGACTGTAACATGGTAGGCTGGTATGGATGCGGCCACCAGTGAATGTAGTGTAGATTCCCCCACGTCCATTGCTTCACCGCCGCACCGGATGTGTGCGGGGATGATTTTCGTACGAGAAATTGGCTCCCTTATATCCTCACCTGATCGATCATATCTTCCCCATTCGGTTATGGGTGTTTCGATCACATTGGCAATGCAGTCTGGAACATGGTCTCGTATGTAAGCCACACCGCTGCTGTAAACAATGAATGCATTCCACCAAACGACTGAGGTTGGTTTCCCGGAGATTTTGTATTAATAGGATTTGATAACCAAGTAGTTACGACGAAATAAGCTTCTCAATAAAATACCGGCAGGGAAGTAATTTTCAGCTGTTATATCCACAATGATATACGCTTGAATGTTTAAAGCGAACTTTCAGTTGAGCCGCAACGGCTTTCAATAACTCTGCTGAGAACGGAGATTGTGTGTGATTGTCTTACCAGGTTTTGCTCTGCGGACAAACGGGATATTGGACATGGTGCTACAAGATGACAGAACACCCCCCTTTGGGACAAAACGAAATACGTAGGACCGTTAACAATAGATTACCGTCTCCGGACAGCGGGTAACACAACAAGAGCTGAAAGACTCTCAGCCACACCAACGAGGTTCCCATAGGAACTTCCCTGGAGCACTCGTATCTGTCCTGTTCTCAAGAATCCATGCACAAGATAGAACCAGCACAATGCTTGTTATGCTCTGTACTCAGTAAAAGTATAATAATTGCCTTATGAGGTATTTTAATAAACGCTTATCCCTTCGTTGCAACCGCTGACGCTCACCAAGGAAAATGGTAATGTTGATCGTTTCGTTTTATGACTCTTTCTCTAGGGAGTCTATCAGTTATATCCCAATTTTGATCGATCATAGATAGCAGAAAAGGGTCGCCTACAGCTTCTTTTGGAGCTTAGAGACATCATGTCGATAGAAACGTCTACCACTAGTATTGTTCAGACATACCATATCCCTCCTTTTGCAAACCGAAGAAATTTGATGAGCAACTAAACTGATGAAACATGACTTACAGAACTACATTGGTGTGATATTAAAATCTGGGGTTAGATGGATGGTTCTAACTTGAGACATCGGCAAGGACCAACTGCAAAGGTGATCCAGGATAAGGAGCAATACTTGAGACATCACGCAACCGGTATTAAATAACTTGTTGATGTTTTCGGGACCTGGCAGGTATTCACGCTTTCGTGACAATGGAACCCAATGTTCGCTGGTTCATGTTGTTGAATATTGCTATATTATAAATGGTGTCCCCCCTTTTCTTAAGTCTGTTATGAGCTTGCCCGTTGTCCACTCCCCCTCATAGATATTGAGGTCCAACATGTTCACCGTCTTGCCTCCCAGCTATGACAAATAACCTGCAGCCTCGGCCAATCTACCTTCAAAAATACACACAGTAGGGGAAAAAAAATGAGCACTGCATCAACCTTCAAAGGACTAGCAAAGTCCACTTCTTACAAGTCACCTGCAACAGCGGATCTTCAACCAGCTTACAAACATAATATATCTGAACAAGGCCGCACTATTGAAGACGACCGCCCAGCTGAAGAAGAACCATTGGAGTGCTTGGTCTATTATCTCTTTTCACATTCCATCTTTCGGCTGGCTCGAAAGCCACTGATCCGCTACCTTCGGGACCAAGCTACCATCAAGCCTATTCGCCAAAATCCGTCGCTTGAGATCATCACCGACCTACCTTCAATGCTCTTCGGCAGCCTTCCGTTGTTAATATCGATATGGGCATTGACCAGCTACTGTTGGATCCCTTTATGCGGACTGATGATATGGGAACGTACGGGCTCTGATGTCGTATATGAATGCCTGTCATGGATCCTGAAAGGGTTTGGGATTGTGATAAATGCTATGGGAAGAACCTATGAGGGCATCACTACGATGAAAACTTCTACAGTCATATCAAACGGAGCTCGACGGGCTTTGCAGTGGGTAGATGGACAGATGAATGACGACGGACCGCTCGGGAGTCTTTTATATCCCCATTATGGGACCCCCTAGCACAGCAATGGTCAGAATACGATAAAAGAAATGGTATATTTTATCTGTTAGATAAAGAGTATATCGTCAACGTAATGATAGGATGAAGAATATGTGCCTACAGAGCTTGCCACCGAATAACTTCGGACATGAAGACAGCATATTAATCCCGAACAAGTAATTCACCGGAAAAGACACTAACATAACCACGGGAAAATACGATGAAGATCGTTAGCATCTTGAGGTTGGCCTGTCTGTGATGGTAAGAGGCGTTTGGCACAGCAATGTTTGGAAAGCTTGGATCTTGACGCAACATGATAAGTGGATGAAATTCGGAGACAAGCTCCAGAATGGCCGCGACTATGCCTCGATCCATTCCTGGCAACAGAGCGGCCTGTGCCTAGCGAACGGGATCGGTTAAAGTTAAAAGAACCACGAACTTTGATCGTGACAGATGAGGAACGATGATCTAATCTACTAGGACCAATGGAGATTGTTTGACTGTTGAAATGATCAGGGTCTCAAAGATAGATGCAAGGAACCCGGAAGCGTGCATGCGAATAAGCCACAGCCGACGCCTCTGATGACTGTTTTCCATTGTACGGACCTGCATGAACGACCATGGACCACTGACGGACCTTATTGTTTGGATGCGACCACAACGTTGACCATGGATGTCACGTCACGTTTGCGACTGGAGTCATATCTGCCCTTGACAAGCATTTAAGGGGTGTTCACTGTTGTCCCCTTGACAACAAAATGGCCTCAAACGTCAATGATTTGGCAGGTAAACACATAGTTGACACACAGTAACTAAGTGTTCCAGATGGTTAGAGGCAGTTCAAAGACATGCGAATCGTCAAAGACATCCATTGTGTTGCAAGCGCGTCGTTACTCGTCTCCTTTGAGACTAAAGAACGGGCCAATTCATGCTTCCGTGGTGGTCACCTAGCCAGCCCCGGTCTTTGGTCCTCCACTTGGCTTCCCCCGGACCGCCGTCACCTCCGCCGCCCAGTGAGGAGAGACCGTGAGAGACGCTTCAATGCCGGCCTTGGAGCGGATCGTCAACAAAGGTCAAGGGCTGTTGGACGCTGGAACGGCCCATGACATTGGCGAATGGATAAAATGAGCGGGTCTAAAACAAGAACTGTCACTGGTTGGCGATTCCTTGTCAATGCACCCGTCTTCAGTTCAGGGCACCTCTCAACTCTCAGGGCAGCCTGCGCTACTGCGCTACTGCGCTACTGCATGCTATAGCTGCCAGGGTCTAGATTATGGGCGGGCTACCCCTGGCCGGCTTCAACTTCTTACCAGGAGAAGGTGAATATCTAAACAGACAACCTGACCCGAACCAAATCCAACCTTGTTGAAACTCCACCGCCAGCCTCGCACGATTGTTGAGACGCTCTTTTTTGTGTCTACCGTAACTGCTTTTCCCGCTACTCCATCGCCACTCCTCCGTCCTTTGGCCCTCTAAATAATTAGCTTATCCTTAGAGTTTGGGTAGGATTCCAACTCGGAAATCGACATCGCCCAAGGAGCTCCGTTTCAGCCTCTGGGACCACCCCTCGATGAGCCAACTCAACTGTACTTGAGGCGTCTTCTTCGACAGGCTGGTCCTTTCCTCGACCTCTGATCCTGATTTTCGACCTGTTGTCGTCGTCCATCTTTCTCTCGATATACACAAACCATAACCAACACGCGACGAAACGCCTTATCCTATCTGTTATCCTAGGGGATTCCTGCCTGCCCGCTGGTGCTAGATTGTGTCTTTCGTTCCAGTCTCAGAGACTCTTGCACAGTTCTCCACCAAACTGACGGGCCGGTATGGACGCCCAAGTTAGAGAGAGCCTACATGAGCCTCTCCCTTTGGCCGCGCCTACCGAACGAGCATCCATGATGGCACGAGACCCAGCTCCCGAGACCCCCAAGATGGCTCACGATTCTTTGGTAACGGTTCGCCTCTCCGAACCGGATCCTATAGTCCTTGATTCTCCCATTGCCACTTCGACAATTGATACAAACCAGACAACTCCTACCAAGGATCCAGTTGATGACCGCCCTGATACTCCCATATCTCGCAAGTCTAGCCTGTTGGTAGTTGACAAGGACGACAAGGACGATAGCCAGGACGACGAATCGAAAACTTTGATTAAGGAAGACGTGGTCGATACAGAGGCTCTGCGTTCTTCTTCAGCGACTATGCCACCACCAATTTTAACAACGCGGTCACTACAAGACGAGTTGGCTGATGATGGCAATATATCAGACGACCAAGACGAAGTGAACTGGGCACAACTTGAGCAAAAGGAAGATGAACAGACCAAGGATGAAGAAACAGATAATGTGAGTTCAGGCACTTCAGCTGTCGGGATCTTGAAGCTAATTCGTGTAGTCAACTGCATTGTTGTTGGCCCGACTTGAACAGGAAAATGCAAAGCTGGCTACGAACCCAAAGAGCGTCAAAGTCCAAGGTGTTGACCGTGCTACTGCTGAACGTAGTGCAGTCAGCAGACCTCGACCGCCTTCAATGGCACAGCTTCGCCAGATGGTCCAGGGACCCACGCCCGCTGCTCTACGATATTCGATGCTACCACCACCCCCCATGACAGATCTCGAATTCTACGCCGCTCTCGTTAAGGATTACAAACAAACAGCTGCTCGACTTCCTACTCTTCTCTCAAATAAGATTCGTAAAGGTATCCCGCCACCGTTGCGTGGGGTGGTTTGGCAGAGCATGTCTGGAGCTCGGGATGCTATATTGGAAGAACAGTTTGATCGCTTCTGCGGCGAGTCTAGTCCATACGAAGTTATAATTGGCAAAGACCTGGGCCGAAGCTTCCCAGGTGTAGACATGTTCCGAGATCCAGAGGGTGATGGACAGCGTATGCTTGGCCGCGTCCTCAAGTGCTTCAGTCTCTACGACACCAAGATTGGCTATTGTCAGGGGCTGGCCTTTCTGGTTGGCCCATTGCTGATGCACATGCCCGACAAACAGGCATTCTGTGTTTTGGTTCGGTAAGCCGCAGCCAATTTCCCTCCCTCACCTTGGCCACAGTGACATTGACTGACAAACAATCTCAGCCTCATGGAGCAATACGACCTAAGGGCGTGTTTCCTCCCTGATCTTTCGGGTCTCCACGTACGCATCTACCAATTCAAGGAGCTACTACGCCAAAGCCTCCCAGTCTTGTCGAATCACCTTGACGAGCTACAGGTTGACCCTGCTTATGTTTCGCAATGGTTTCTCAGCTTTTTTGCCGTGACCTGTCCCTTGCCGATGCTGTTTCGCACTTACGATGTGATCTTTGCAGAGGGCGCTTCAGAGACATTGATGAGAGTCGCGCTATCCTTAATGCGGAAGAACGAGGCGCGACTATTGGCTTGCACGGAAATGGAGGATGTGATGCAACTTCTTTTATCTCGGGGCCTTTGGGATTGCTATCATTACAACGCCGATGAATTTGTTCAGGACTTTGTCGGGTTAACAGGTGCTGTTACCGCCGAAAACATGCAGCAGCTCGAGCAAAGTTACCGCGAGTCCAAGACGGCTATCACCAACCCTGTCAGAGGTTCTGAGATAACTACTGCAGCTAGCCGCTTCCTCGGCCGGATATGGGCTACCTCTACCAACAACAAATCTTCCAACCTTAGCCCAGGAAACACTGCACCTGCAAGACCGACGAGTATGCTGCGACGAAGCGCATCCAAGCAAAGTCTTGCATCGACATTGAACTCAATGGAGGCTAGCTCAGCTAGCGTCACAAGTTCATCATCAACAGACGTAACCTCAATGTCGAGAGATTCTTCTAATACTGAGGATGGCCGGGAATCTACACCAGTCGGCAATAAGACAATAACAGCCCATAAAAACACAGACGAACGAAACTTGCATAGTCAGATCGAAGACCTCCTTACCGCTCTTAGTGAGCTCCAGCGCAACCATGCTTTATTATCGAACCAGCTACAACGGGAACGCGAAGAGCGACAAGAAGACCGCAAGGCTGTCCAGTCACTTCTGAATGGATTGAGACAGAAGGCAGACTCTGCTGCGTCACGACCCAGCAGCCCACAACCATCGGTCTTATCCGATAAAGAGGACATCTCAGAGGCGGACAAAGGTGAAAAGTCGGAGACAGAGGGAGACGAGTCTAAGACATCGAGTCCTGAGGGGAAAGTCCCAGCGAGCGACGATGAGGCTCAGAAAGGAGCGCCATCCACCACCGAGGACCTGGAAAATCTGCTCAATATTGTCGAACAACGGTTTCAAGTGGAGGATGATAAACGACGTTCATCTATGCTGATATCGAAGGCGCAGCTGCGGGATGAGCTGAACCACGCAAAGGATCAGCTTGCTGCTGCACTGTCACAGTCACAAGAGTACAGTCGCCAGATCTTGGATCTCAACCAGGAGATGGCCAGTGTGAAAGAGCAACTAAGGGAAAGTCATGCACATGTCAGGACGCTCCATCAGGATAAGCAGAGACTCGAGAAGCAAATGCATGGGCTAAAATCCCGGGTCTCATCAGCCAGCTCAGCCCATGAGGTAACCAAAGAACACGATGTCGACCGAGGTAGCAAGACTGGAGGTGGCCTTCGAGAGTTTAAGCTCAACCGCAGTAAGACGACACCGCATCCACCGCAACAGCAGCCTCAGGATCATGAGCCTATGCCGGCCACGACGAGCAAGTTTAACAAGCGGATATCATCCCTGCCTCAGAACCACGAAGCCAGCGTGCCAATGGTGACCACGACCGGGCCTGCGCCATCTCAGAGTGAGCACGAGGCTTTACTAGCTGAGCTAGTCCAAGCCAAAACCGCCGAAGCAGTGGCGAAGCAAGAAGCTGAAGAGGCTCGGCAAAAGCTGGAGTCTATACGCAAATCTCACGGATTGAGCCGCTCCGTATCAGCGCATGCTCCTTCGGCATCACAGTCTGGACCCGGTGGAGTGTTCAGTCTTCTTACCGGCCACGGGGTAGCTGCCACAAATGACGTCGCGATGAAGCCGGCATCGACGAATGCTGGATCTCCAGGATCTGGAGGAAGTTTCTGGGGTTGGCGAAGGTAGAGAGTTAAGATTGTGGCTTCGATCTCAACGAACGTTGAACCGTGTTCACGAGCCAATCACGCGACATGTCTTGAAGTGAAAATTGTCGATTCTTTGTACATATTTTGGGAAGCATGACAGTGGAGCGCATATGCTGGGATGTTAAGGCGAGAAGCTGGGAACTCTGAGTGTTGGGCTTGGGCCACATGTGCCCTTTTAACGGTTGTTTTCCTTGTTTTCGCATGTGCCACAAAGGCACCATCATTGTCGTCATATCAGGGCGTTTGTCTACTTAGCACGGGAGTTGGAGTCTAAAGATGACTTCTGTCGGGGTTTCTCAGAATGCCGCACGATCGCGGATTGATAGATACTATATAAGTCTATGTAATTAAAAAGACATTTTTATTCGTGAGATTCTTGCATCAAAATTGCTCAAAGATACCTACAATATCAACTGGAAGATGATGGAGAAAACGGAATCAGAGTTGGGTACGTACTGGTAATTACCTATGATGCAAGCCATCGATCGATGGGGATCATTCAGCCTCGGAACTTGGCACTTGAACATGTCATGATCAGTACCATTCTCCCAGGACCGAAATTGGCGCTATCTCAGATTGGCATTGAAATATTTAATAAAATCTCATAAAATCATTGTTCTCCTCTGGTTCACGAAGTTTATGGCATCAACAGTCACGGTCAGATAACTCAGCTATTCAATATGTAGTGTTGACCAATGAGGAAACAGCTAGATGCCATCATCAGAAACTCTCCGTATTGATATCCTCTTAGGGAAGACAAGAAAACTTAAGACCTTTATTCTAAGTGACAAAATAACTCATAAAAACTCTTCTAAGCTAATACTAAGCTTACCTAAATATTTTTATTCTTGAGTAGAGGTCCTAAGCTTTTTTGCTCTCTGAGGTCCTCCTACCCAGTAACACGAATATTTTGAATCTGAATATCGTTCAATGCTTGCCTAAAATCGCTAACGCTAGAAAGCATAATAGCCCCATTCTCAACTTGTGGGCAGTTTGTTATTATTCGTTCTTGATGTTACCATCGTGGTGTGGTGGTGATAAGAAGATGCAGGCTTGTGCCCTTTAAGTTAGAGCTTTAATGGCAAGGCCCTGTCATTTTTGAGATAAAGAACCCCCCTTTTTAGTGCGACTTTCACATGCGTGAGAAATGACCAGATCATCACGTCAAAGCATCATACAGGTTTATGCAGCATCGCGGGTGAATTCTGAAGTATCCCGTACTTTGGCTTGCAATGGTAAACAGTCGTCTGTTTACTCTTAGCTCCATATGTCACAGAGAATTGACTTTTGTCAATTTCTTAGAGCTGCATGCCTGGAATGTCGTCGTTCAAGCTCCCTGATGACGGGATCAACCCTTGTTGACGGATCAGCTTGGACATTTGGAGAAGTGGTGACATTGGCGGTACCTGCAGCTGCTGACTGGTGGAGCGCATATGGGATGTACTCCCTAGGTCTAGCACTGCGTCATGGGTAACAGAGCTCCACCGGCATCACGGTTTGGTAAAGTATCCAAGCTCCATCGTCCAGCTTTTGGACAGAGAGAGATCCAATGCTACGCAACAGGAGTTCTCTTGTTGACACCGGCGTTGTTAAGCGTCGGTCCACTAAAAGGAGATTTGCAGTGATTCACAGTAGCAATTCAAATCTTGTTGTAATGGACGGATAATGCGTGGGTACCACTACGAGCAGCTCCGAGTTGTGTAGCCAGTGTAGCCGGTGCAGTCCAGTTTTTTTTTGGCGACACTGTCGTCACTCGTTCGTTCCCCCGTGCCTTCTTTCCCACCTGAAGCAAGGACGAAACTTGGTCCCCTCCAACACCTAAAAGAGAAGTGTCCCGTCCTCTACGATCACAAACGTCATTCCTGATTCCTTCTCCTCCATCATACAAACTTAACTTCCTCGCTCTTGACGAGATTCTTTCAACCATCATCACCTCACATCACTTCACTCGCACTGAACATTTAGCACCCTCAAGGTACGTTTCACATGCCTTATCCTGGACCTAGTCTGCTGCCTCCGACGGGGTCGCTCGTTTCGCTTGACTTGCCTGTTCCTCTCACACGACCACTCACCTCGCTCCCCCGACCGGACGCCCCTTAAGTCTGTTTTTAGTCACCTATCGGCTCAGACGAAAAAAAACGTTGCAGCTCTGTTGTAGGTCCAGAGACGCGGAGCGGAGCGAGCTAGAAGTCGCTACGTAGCAATAGCTTGTCAGCGTCGTCCCCTTGTCCTTTTTTACCCTGCATTAAACAAACAAACCAAGCTGTCCAAAATTTCTCTGGCCACTTTCGCTCACGCCGCTTTTCGCTTTCTAGAGAACATCTTCCGAATCACCTCCTATTCTCGTTCCCATACTTTCAACTATAACCCAACGACGGTTCTTTCAGCGAGCGTACCACTTGTTTATACAGTCTTCACACTCAACCGTCGAAATGGCTGATTCCACCTTGGCCGCCAACGGCAACTCTCTTCTTGAGACCACCAAGACCAGTGAGGTATGTTTTCTTGCGCTGAAATGCGCTGAAATCGTACGGGGCGCTTCGAACAGATTTGCTAATTTCACTTTACAGTGTTTTCCCGCGATCTTTGCGCGACAATGGCACTGCCCGCCATGATACAAGGCCTTCCCGCAGACCAATGTAACTGACCTGACCTCCAGACGCCGCCGCTGCGTATCAATCTGTCGCCAACGGTATGACACCTCACTAAGAACTATGAATTTGACATAGTTGCTAAAGCTAAATCTTTCCAGGCCCTGTTGCTCAGAACGTTTACGATCACACTCAGAAAGCCTCGAACGAGCTCTCTAACCTTGCTGCTGCTCGACGCACTCCCGCGAATCCCGCTGCTACCGGCCAGCCGCTCACACACTACCACTCATTCTTTTCTGAGCTTCTTTCATGGAACAACCCTCGTAAGTTGACTCTTGTCTCCTGTCCGACCTGCGAGAGCTGACGTCAGTGACACAATAGGCGCATCTGCCATTGCTTATGTGACTATCATCGGTGCTATCTTCACTGCGCGATACCTGGATCTTCTCCGATGGGGACTCAAGGTTTCGTGGATGGTTCTTGGTGTAACCATTCTTGCCGAGGTGCTTGGCAAGGTCATTCTCAACAACGGCCTTGCTACTCAGGTTCGCCCTCGTCGATACTACACAGTGCCTCGTGAGACTCTGGATGCCCTTATTGGGGACGTTCATGAGCTCATTAACTTCTTTGTCATTGAGGCCCAGCGAATCATCTTTGCCGAGAACGTCTTTGCTTCCGCCGCCGTAAGTTTGATATTCGACAAATTTAACAGCTGGAACTAACATTGAATAGGCTTTCATCGCCGCTTTCATTTCATACTACCTCGTCAAGCTTGTTCCTTACTGGGGACTTGCTGTCATCGGTACCACCGTCGCCTTCGTCGTTCCCCTGATCTATACATCCAACCAGGAGCTAATCGATGAGCAACTCCACCACGCTTCCGAGCTCATCAACTCCCAGACTGCTCAGATCCAGAGCGTCGCTTCGAAGCAGATGGAACAGGTCTCTAACATCAGCAAGCAGTATGCTGGCGACTACAGCGGCAAAGTCCAGGACCTTCTCCGTGGCAAGACCCCTTCTCGCCAGAAGATTGACAAGCCTGAGCCGCCTATTTCTGCCAAGCAGCCACAGTTTCCCTCCCCTCCTACCGAGGACCCCGTCAAGGCCACGGAGGCTCCTCAGATCCCTACCCCTGCCGCCCTCAAGGAGGAACTGAATGCGCCCACCGCTATCGACACCGCAGCCCCTGAGCTCCCTCACGAGGACGTTGTCCCCAGCAAGGAGCCCATGCTTGCTTCTTAAGTGACCAATAGGAGACACGTGCCATGTGTACACGAGCTCAGAAGGCAAAGCTGCCCTGAGCAATGAATATGTTTTACGGCATTTTGGGGCGTATGTCGATCCTTGAATTAGGAGCAAAGGTTATTCAGATTGGACTCGGGCGTGAAATGGTTTCTTGGGAGCATTCTTTAACACGCAATGCGACGACGATTGTTGACGTTGATGAAGGGTGGTTAAAATACGGATTGAGCGGGCAGATGCTGATGTCAGGGAGAGTATTCCTATAGAAACTCTTGATTAATACGTATGGGAGGACATCGCATCTGGCCTGTTGCTTGTTTTTGTACGTTTGTGTCTCGAGGATAGGTGTTTAGGATTGTTACTGTGTAGCTTGCTGAGGCAAATGCTATTCACTCAACTTTTTAACATACTGAAACACTTTATTTCCGCCATGTGTACGACACTCACACCATGTTCGTCATCAGATCCGGGAGTTGAATGTCCAAGTAATGCTATTGTGCTGTCTGGAAGAAGGTTTTTATACTATGTAAAATGCAATATGATTGATCTTTTGATTCTCGAAACGCCAACCCAACAAAGGTATACAACTAGCACCCTTCTAACTACTTGCATATAGTTCAAGCAACTGTAACGGAGATGTTCACTCTCCCCTTTACTTCCTGCGCTTCCCACCACCTCCATCTTCGGCGGCTGCGCGCTTGCGACCATTCTTCCTCCAGAAGTCCTTGGATTCCCGTTTCTCACGGGCTTCCTTTTTCTCCTCGCTGTCTGCCAACTTCTTCTGGAAAGCAGCACGGTTCTTCTCCTTTGCGGCACGACGCTTGGCAGCAGCGTCGTTGCGAATTGTGAGTAACTGCTGCATGAGAGCCCGGGCTTTCTTCTCCTCGGAGCCAGGAGCCATGACGACAGCACGCTTCTGCATGTATGTCTCTTTCTTTTGCTTCTTGGTTTCGACAATCTGCGATTTGAAAGGAAGGTCAGCAGCAAGGGCGCGGGGAACACGGAGAGGGTTGAAGTGGCGGGTCTCTCGTTCAATAGTGCGGTACTGGCTGTTCTTGGGCTGGGGAGTGGGCACGTTCTGATCACGGCGGACCTCGCCTGTGAGTCGCATGGGCTGCCAGCCGATGAGGTTGGTGACTGGATTGTAGAACCGGTGAGGCTTAATTGGATACCAGGCACGCAAGAAGACAATGTCACTAAGAAGAATCTTGTCCTCGAAAGTTGCGCGGAATTGGCCCTCGGGCTTGGACAACGCACGCTTGATCTGACCACGAATGCCAGAGACGGTCTTGATAGAAGCTCCCTCAAACTTCGCGATTTCAAGAGATGAGTTGAACATGTCCTTGATGAAAGCTGTGTTCTTGTAGATCTTTGCAGGTGTACCAGTAAGCTTGAGCTTCTTGACGATCTCTGTGGACTCATCGACGCTGAGGATTGTACCAGTAGCAGCGATGCGGAAACCAGGTGTCGACGCTGACATTGAGTTGAAGCAAACAAAGCCTGTGTTGGGTGCAATTAAGGGACCATAGATGGTACCGAAGCAATGCATATGCTCGGGCGTATACTTGAGCATACGGTTACGCGTGCGCGAGTCGGTGGTGCTGTAGATGGGCATGGTCTGGAAGCGACGCCATCCCAAAGAGAAGATAAGAGGATCATTTGTCTTCAGAATGCGCTTGTGCCAGCGGTGACGCTTGATGCGGACTTGAAGATAGCCGAATCGGTCTTCCGTAGCGGAGAGACCACCGACGACGATAGGTCGACGAGCATCAAAGAGCTTGACAAATTCGGCCGGAACACCTTCGAGGACAACCTTGGCATATTTGCCGGCTCGGTAGCCTTCCACAGCAGAGCGTTGACGATCATCGAGGTTCTCAAATTCCTCCTTGTTGATATCGAGCTGCTTTTGAATCATGGCCTTTTGCGCCTCATACCATTGATCCTCACCAAACTCATGTACATCTCCACCTTCTCGTCGAGCGTTTGCCTTATCATTGAGGAAACCCTCACGATCTTCCTCTTCGAATCGCATCTTCAGTTCCTCCTTTCGCTTTGCGTTCTTCTCTCGCTCGGCCTCAATATCGTCGACAGTGGGCTGTGCTGACTCTTGTTCGCCTTCAGCTTCGAGATCCTCGAAGACACCATCGCCCTCATCATTTGAGTCGCCCAAGCCCTCGAAGTCGCTGCCGTTCGCATCCCCATCACCGTCATCATCATCGCCGGCAGCGAGGGCTGTCGAGGTGAACTTCCTCCGTAAAGCTTCGACGTTCTTCTCTGATGCCCATTTGGCCGCTAGATCCTCATAGTCATATGCGGGTATTGACCTATCCTCTATAGCGTCTTCCTGCTCTTGTTTCGACTTCTTAAAGAAGTCATCTTCATCATCATCGTCGTCCTCAATATTCTCCTCTTCCGATTCGTCATCCTCGCCCTTCCATCGCTTGAGAGCATCTTCAGGGCTTAGTGAGTCGTCATACATATACCTAGCCAGATCACTTGTGTGATATGAGCGTCTCTTGCCATGAAGCCTCATCGCAGTGCCATTCAAGTTGTCCTTCCACCTTAATGCTGCTGCTTCCTCATCTGAATCGTATTCTTCGTCATCTTCCACCTCTTCCTCATCAGACAATGCTCCGAGGTCTGAGTCACTGTCGGCAAATGCAAGGTCATCTTCACCGAGTTCCTTATCGACATCCTTGCGGAACATCTTGCCTAACTTTCCTTCATTAAATTCAATCTCGGCATCCGAGTCCAAGTTTTCGTCACCACTGACAGAGCCCTCGTCGTCCTCGTTTTGGTCATCATCGCCATCTTCTGTTTGGGCAAACCGAGGTTTGCGATGTGTTTTTCTGCCAGTGTCTTCCTCTTCTGGCACTGCCTCAACCTTGTTGCCACCCTTGAAAAGCTGGACGCCGCCCTCCATTTGGCCAAGAAGCTTTCGCTCAGCTTGAAGACCAACAATCATCTCTTCTCCTTCTCCTCGCTCGGCATCATCATCTTCCTCCCGGTCGAAGCTGAAGCCCTTGTCGCTGGTGATCCAGATGGCATCACCGTCGATCTTCAAGCCACTACGATCCGACATGGGAGCATGAAGCTTCTTTTCCTTTTCGTCAAGTCGCCTTCGTCCAGTCTTGCCTGTGATCTTCGCCATTGCCAGTTCCATCGATGGGGTTGGACAAGGGTCTGGCATAACCTCCATATTAGATACTGTAAAATCACCCAAACCAGGGACGTGGACTCGTTGGTTGTGCGATGCAAAATTTGTACCTCGCAGGTAACCCGATAGTACAATCGACCGGTCGCAGTTGGGGTCTTCTTCGATCTTGGTAGGGTGTGTAATATCTCGGAAACTGTCGATGATAGAGTAAGGGTGAGAATTGCGCCAGACGAGAGGACGTGGGTTTTTCATGACAGAGAGGAAGCGTGACAAGTTATGGATTTCGCGGTCGGGATATCGGCCGTTCATAACACCGGAGAGGTAAAAGAGGTGGGCGCCCTGGTACAGCTCTGTCCAAAGTCTCCTCTTGAGACGCTTCTTGGCATCCTTCAGCGCCTGTGGCTTCCGGAAAAGATCCAGGTGTGTCAAGATGCCAAAGACGTTTCCTGGCATACCTGTAGCGGAAAGAATGTTGAGAAACTCCATAGTTTCCATCTCAAAGCCGTAGTTTCCATCAATCATCAAGAGGACAATATCGGCAACCTTTGCGATGTCGACCATGGCCTCCAGTTCGTTTGGACACTCGACAAAGGTCAGGCGTTGCTTCTTCGATGTGACGACCGTTACAGGACCCTGAGGGTCCGATATCGTTTCTTTGGCGTATCGTCGAATGAGCGATTTCATCAACGTCGTCTTTCCTACACCGGGAGGGCCAACGATTGTAACGAGTCGAGGCGGGGCCTCGTCGGGCAATCGATCCACGAGCGGGACATGGAGACGCTTTTCCTTGATCTATTGCTGAGTTTTAGCATTGGGGCTTCTTATTCAAGAGAACGGAGAAGAGTCCTACATCTTGCGATCTCGCTGCTTGTCTCTGGAGCTTGCCAGGGTTGGCGAAGGAAAACGCCTTTGGGTTGCGCTCTGATATTCGTTAACATGCGCCAATCGCTAATTGGAAGTATATATAAGAATAACTTACCACCTGTATGCTGTTTCTTGTCCTTCTTGTCCTTGGACTTGCGATGCGGTTTGTGCACTTGATCTTCCATTTTTGCGTGCGACGTCGTCACCTTCCAAAGTCCATCAACTAACTGGCACGGTCTTTCGCCTTTCACTTTGCTTCCAAATTTTTTTAGACGCTAATAGAATTGTTATCGATAAGGATCGCGTTCGCCAAGAACGTTGCGGGGACTATGCACTGCCATTGCTCTCAGTATAGCCACATGTGGCTTATACTATCTGGACCCTACTATCTAGACCTCTATCCACTCTAAAATTTAACGTTATTTTGTGAGCTGCCCGTTTAAGCATAGATTCACTGGCCTTGTCAACGTGCAGAATCAACGCGTGTCTAGGTATTGCCTGGTGACGCATGCTTTGATACTTGACCGCTGTCTTGTGGGACTCATTTCCAACAAACTCTACGATTTCTAAGTGGTGAGTCCTTGGACTGATAGTAAGACGCGGCTGAATTACGACCCATCGAGTGTAATTTCTATCGAAAAGGCACGAACCCCATGCAGGTGACATTCATGTTGTGTCAAACAGTCATCAGATGGTGGGTAATAAGTAAATACCATGGAATACTAACAGTGATATTGAAAGAAATCGTCTTGAGATGCAACCCACTTGAGGCATGCAGAGTGTCAGTCTCACCATTTTGTCTGATCTAGGATCTTATGTTTTCAGGTAGATAGATCCTCGCGGGATTCCGCATTAGCCAATTCGAGGTCTCTAGCTCATCTTCGAATTTGGCTGAATGGCCAGTGGAAACGCCAAGTCGTCGAGTGAGTAATCCCTGGCACTGGCGTAATGGAAGCTAGTCCTCTGCATGACCGTCAGTCCAAATTGACCAATACCAGTTGCATGTTGCTCCTCTTTATTCCTAAAGCAGCATTCATCACTCTCATCTCATACATATCAGGGAATAAGATGGTGCTCTGCGTATACGCTTACACTGACGTACGTATTCCCGGATTCTTCGTCAACCTTGTACGCACCCATGGTATACGTAGACTTTTCTACTACCGTGCATGTAGTCCTTCGTCAGCCCTAACGCCTGGTTGATGGCTTCCGTCATGACTCACGCGCGTTGTAGACTACGCAAGAATCCTGGTTGGTTTCCTTCGTTCGTAGTCATCGTAACAAGAGTGTCTTGCAAGTTACATTGCCAGGATTGAGTATATAACAATCAAGACGCGACGCCTTATGGACTTCAATCTCAGGCAGAAGTAATCGAGAGTTCCATCTAAGAACAAGAATACAAACTATTAAGCTTGATACTTTTATCGAAGCCTTGTCTATAACCACCTACCCAATCACTTCAAACCTCCTTCACATCCTTCAATATGTCCAACAACTCAGGCAACAAGGCTCCCACAACCTCAGACTGTAAGCATCATGTTTGCAGCAAGCTGAACTTGACTAACAAGTAAATGTAGCCCAGGTAGAGTCTACCAAGTATAACAGTTCCAAGGTCGCTGATCCCGAAACTGCCTCTATTGCTACCTTTTCCTCGTCAGCGCCCCTTTTCAAAAAGGACCAGAAGGACAAGAATGGAACGGAAATCGATGCCAAGAAGCTCCAGGAACAGGCCCTCAGGTCACAGATTCGATTCAGTATGTAGTCGACGGAACTCAAGGCCTGGGACATGGTGCTGATTTAGAAAGCGGACTGAAAATATGGTGAAGGGCACAGACACATAAATGCAAAGGGGTGAAGGGTATCTTTGGTTGAAATGCGGGACTGGTTTTCATACTCGACGAGTCTTCAGAATCGAGGAATAAACGACTGTTTATTCTTTGGATTTAAGAATTGTGGCTTTAGAAACTATCGTTCAAAATATCTTCGTTCATCTTCACCATAGAGGGGCTGTATTCCGACGAATTCGGATCGGCCCCAGCGTCCAGTAGAATGTCACCAACAATCCTTTGGCTGGCTTCACGTGCTATCAGACAGTATTAGTATATAGTAGTACATTTGGGATCGGTATAGACGTTACCAGGTGTTTGCAAGAGCTTCGAAGGAGGCAGCGCGAACTGTATGGTCTTGGGCGGGCTCATGCCTGCATATAAATCGATATCCTCATCCCCTTCATCACTATCCCAGTCGATCTCATACTTCCCCTTTCCAGTGGCTGTGACAGTGTCATCAGCGAAGACGTCCCGCGTCTTTCGTGCTGTCGCTGGCGTCTGAACACTAACACCAGGTGTTCGAGGGCCCTGCGTCGCCGCCGCAAGACGTTGTCGAGCGTTACTTTTGTAGGGCGACATGAAAACTTCACTGCGTAGAGTCGGGACTGCCATTTCGGGCGAGGAGCCTGGTGAGTCGTTCCACGCGGGGGCGTCCTTCTTGCGTTGGGCGCTCTTAGGTTGGGCGCTCTTGAGTGGAGAGATACGAAGGGCGGGCTTGTGTGGAGTTGCCTGAATGCGATAGTTCTTGTCGAGAACACGGTGAAGCAAAGGATCCTTATGAGGCTGAACAGACTGCTCGCCGGTCATTGTGTGGTCACGCTGGGCCTGCGGAGTCATTGACATATCGGGGAGTCTAGCGGTGTGTTGGGCGAACAAGACAGTCGAATCCTCGTTATCGTCTAGGACTGTGGTATTGTTTTCTTCTCCCTCCATCTCGCGTTTCATGGCTTCGTAAGGAGATTCCATATCAGAAAATCGTGTCTTCGTCTTTCCAGGCCGGGGCGTGCTTCCTGTGAGCTCAGCATCATCAAGGAGGGAGTCCTCGGCTTGGAAGGTAGATTGCTCGATGCCGGTTGTGGCGGTGACATCTTCGTGATGCTGAGATGTGTATTCATCTGTTATGTCTTCCCTCATAGCGGTACTTTCTTCCACGTTTTCGCTTTCGTCGTCGTTGGCGAGCTCTTCATAACCGGAGAGAGATACGTTGGCCGATGCCTCGAAAAATTGCTTCCAGAACTACATGTCGTCAGCATCACTTCCTTCGAATCCCGGTGACCTCATGCACCTTTGAAGCTTCCCAAACAGCGCGAGAGTGTTCTCCATACTGTTCTACTAGTGGTAGAATGCTTGTTGTTACTATGCGATGCGATTTGCTGAAGTTGTGATCGATTTCTAGCCAACGGTCAGCCCTGGGTCGCGAGAATTCAAGATTCATATATACCTTGAAGAGTCAGAGTGATTGATTGCTCTAGTCTTTCAAGCTCTTCAGTGAGAGACAGGTTGCGCGCTGCTACGCTTTGTCGCGACATTTTCGTTATGGGTAGGTTGCTATGATTCAGTGTTGAAGGTTCAATATAAACAAACAGCCCAGTAATTAATGTCAGGAACTAACCTAACGTGTGGGGTCATTTGGAGGGGCACCCACCACTAAAGATTGCTTGCCGCAGCAAGGGTGCAACCTACATCGATGGCGGGGTATAGAATGAATAGGTAGGTTTAGACACGGGTATTACTTCCAGGCTTGGCAGAATTTCATTTATATCTTCATGTCCTTCATGGTTAATACTTAATAATATATGGTGTCCTAGTGTTTCGTGTAGTAGTGTCCCATATCGAGCTTTAACAGTAATTGAGCGACCATATGGTCTTCACCAATACCCTCTTGTTTCAAACCCAAATCGTCCGAGACCTTATTACTTGTTGATCGGCTCTTTTCGGTCAAGGCTCGACAGACAGTCATGAAGATTTGCACTTTCTTCTTGAAGTTGCTATACAAACGCTGCAATTCTTCCAATTCTCTTGAGTCGGTAGTCTGGTTCTTTCCAAGAGCCTTGAATCGTGAAAATTTGGCATATGCCAGAACTGCACCAAAGATTTCTTCGAGCAAATTCAGCACTGGCTGTTGTCGTTTCCGGAGAAAAAGAGAAAGCATGACTCGATCAAGCACTCGGGAATGAAACTCTCGTAGTCTATCAGGACTCTCAACCTTATCTGCTGTACTCTTGGCTGTCGAGGGGTTCTTCAAGTCGGCTTCGATTTTGTCTAGTTTAGCCTCGAATGCTTCCCAAGGAATGGCGACCCCAGCATCCATGAAGAAGGAGGTGATACCGGAGACGAAATGGTGGGCCTCTCGAGTAAATCGGTAGGAAATGTCCTCAGGGTCGTTCCAGCGACTGGTCCTAGCATTGACATCTAAGAACAATTGGTTGACGACATAAACCATCCTCATGATTCTTAGCAACAGCTTGAAGACTCGATCGTACTGCGTCAAAATCACAGGGGTGATGATGCTGGATAATGCCGCAGGGGGCTTGTAGGACAATCGTAAAAAGTCGAGAGCTTCCAAGGAGTCTGGGTTCATGCACTTGTCGATCTCTTCCTGCGACAAATCTCGGACAGCAAAGCTCATGTCTCCTGGGAGCTCAGATGCATCCCTCGATATACTGGCCAGCTTTTCCTTAGCGAACTCGTTGTCTGAATCGAAGCTCTCGGCTAGAACGCCCATAAGAGCTAGACGCAATTCTGAGCTCGCTGGTGGCCAAGTATCTCGACCTCCCAGGCGAAGACCCATGAGACCTCCTTGTCGTGCAACTCCAGCCTGCCTTTCGGCTGTTTCTAGGTCTGGATCGAATAGGGCATGGGACAGGCGGCTTACGAACATGCCGCTACCAAAGAGGTGGAAATCACGGTGCATCTTCAGGTGACCACGTAAATCATGGTTATTGAACAGCAGCCTCAGACTTTCCTGATTAACAACCTCAGATTGCGCGGAAGCAATACCCCCAAACGAAAGCACGGGAAGAAGTGATGGGTGAGGCGTGAAGTCGAAGCCATTGGTAGGAGATTGAGACTTGCGGGTAGCAGACTGGGTAAGACGTTCACGCAAGATTTGGCTCAATGTATCCTCTTTGCTCACATCATCAGGCAAGGGCTCATCCATACGTGCCGTGAGAGTATTCAAGAGCCCTCCAGCTGTTTCTGACGTGGGGTCTTCACGAAAGAACGGGTTTGCGATCTCAGAGCCAATCGCGAGTCCATTGCTTTCCGAGTTGCCTCTGTCTCGAAATGAACAGTCGCGGATTGCCCCTAAGAGATCGTCGTGATACTTGGCTACACGTTTCTCAAGGTTCTCGATGGCGTTCCAGTCGTAAAGCCAGCTGACCTTCGGGGGATCGGTCGCACTGATGATACCTGATGAAGCCAAGGGATGCTCAGGATGACATTCCCTAATGAACCGCAGATTCTTGCCTGTCTCAAAAATAGACTTGGCAATATCGTAGGGCATAAAATGGGGCATTTTGGTCTCGTCCAAGAGAAAGTCAATATCCTCAACTTCCTGTCCGAAGTCATCCGTATATTTCTCCGTGTCGACTTTGACGAAGCCTTTGCTCGCTCCAACATTGGCTTTGGTCAAGGGAATCCCTTTCTCTTGCCTGGTACCGATCCATTCTTCCAAAAACTCGATCCAAGGCGAAGAGACTCTCTGTAAAACTTCGCGCATGATGCCTCGGAGCTGTTCTTCACCGTAATCGACTGAGTATGCTTCATGGAATACCTGGGAGAGAACATGCTGGTCTTCGTAACCTTTGCGGAATTTGGAAGCAAGTCTTTGAAATGGTATCAGAATCGCAAGCATCCCTTTGACTGTTGATTGGAGTTCCAAAAGCGATCGCGGTGTGTGCCTATGGAGAGCGACATGTCCCTGAACGTCCTTAAGGATTTGATCAAGCACACCAGCCAAAGCAACGCCGCATTTAGACGTGCGCTTTGCATAAGTAGAATTGACAAAGGACCGCAACTCGAACAACATTGATCCGCAACGGTGACATTGTTTTTCTAGACCCTGGAGAACATCTTTGGAATATCCTGTGACCCGCATACTTGGAATCGCTGGTGCAAAAGAGCGACCTTTCTCCTGTTTGGAGTAGAAGATTGATTCTTGACCAAGAGCCAAAGCAAGCAATGAAGCAAAGTAGGCTTTGATATCGACAATAGGGACCTCGGAGCATTTCAGTTCAAGAGGGTCGACGGACCAACCTAGTAAGGCATCATAGACCGCGGCTCCAGCTTCCGTCACCAAAGGCTGTTGTTGGCCAGCCGGCGTACCGGAGATGAAGCTGTCCCAAGTCCTGTGTTCTGGTGTCTTCTCTTCTGGTTCATCGGTGTGTGCCCAGATGTCATCACCAATTTCCGGATCAGCTAGACTTTCTGTGGAGGCTTGGATGTTGTTGGTAGACGCAGTTACTTCTGGCTCTGGCTCTGGCTTGTCTTGAAGCTCAAGCTGGGACGGTAACTTGAAGAAGCCACTTTGCTCTACTGACACTTGGCCAAGCTGGACAAGCTCCGATTTTATATCTTCTAAGAACACGGATTAGTAGGGGTACGGTTCAATTTCAAGGTCCAAAGTTACCTCTGAGCCCAGGAGAAAAGAAGGGATTCTGAGCCTGTGGGTCATCATCTATTTGATGTAGGAATTTCGACGGTTCCCAAAAGTCAGGTATAGTGAATACAGCTCCCAGGTCTTCCTTGGATTCAGCCATGATCCTTTCTCATAAAATGCATGCGATTCAATAACATAGTGCTCAGCGGCGCGTTGTGGGTTTCAATGCCGAGCCTGAGCTTGAGTCTTGTTATCCAAGGTACGTCTGAAGGGCAATTAACGCGATATCAATATCCATACCCCTCCGTAGACGCGCTTCAGTGGACGTTAGGCGCGTTCCAGAGCCCCTGTGCACTAAAAATGGAGCACCACAAGCTTGGGGCCCGCTTTACGCAAGCCATTGGGTGCTAGCTTATGATTTCATCAGAACCTCCTTCTCAGGCAGCCCATTGCCTTCGACGACGGGTTCGGTTTTTCAATTTTGTTCGAGGCATCCATATTATCCATACCACCAAGCAACAACCCTGATACACAATTGTCACTTACACAGAATATCTCGCGAACACCACCACAAATCGACCGATCTTGATCTCATCACAATCACAATGGCGCCGAGGAAGCGCGCTCGGGCTAGCACCCAAACTGTTGCGACACCAACTCCTGCGCGAGATGACGATGTAATGGACGTCGACACTCCCCAAACTGGTGATAATGAAGGTTCTAGCGATACAAAAGAGCAACAGCCAGACAATAACTACAATGGTCTTTGGACGGATGATCAAGTGGCTTCCTTATTCAAGGGTGTCATTCGCTGGAAACCAGCTGGTCAGTTGGGTCACTTCCTTGATGTCGAGCTATTACTAACCAAGACTGTATAGGCATGCACAAGCACTTTCGAATGATAGCAATTTCGGAGCACTTGCGGAACCATGGTATCGACCCTGATTTTTACCAGCACACACGCATTCCGTATATTTGGCAAAAGCTCCGAACATACTACAATCTTGAGGTGATCGATGAAAGAGAGAACTTCGACGATGACGAGGTCGAATACAACGACTTCTGTTTGCCAAGACCGCAATTCTATGAAGCCATGATGGCCCGAGCCGTAGCCGACGTCAGCGAAGCTCCAACATCACCACCCCAGCTCGAACTTTCTCCGGCACCTTCACCCCCCAAGAAACGCAAGCGAGGTGATACGAAAACGAGAGGCACATCGGTAGAAGATACGGAGGACGGTACGGACGCCCCATCGCCAGCGCCCAAGTCCAAACGAGGTGCTTCGCGACAAAAGAAGAAAGCGACCCCGGCCAGGGCTGAGAAGCAAGAAAAGGCCGAGACCACAGAAGAGGAAGAAGAGGAGGAGGAGGAGGAGGAAGAAGAAGAAGAAGAGGAGAGCGAAGAAGACCGCGAGAGCTCTTCTAGTGAGGAAGAGGAAAGTGCTGAAGAGAGCGAAACACAAGTATCAAAGTCCACACGAGGTGCCAAGAAGGGCCAGAAGGCTAAGACTACTAAAGCAAAGGCAAGACCAAAAAGGAGACGTTAACTTGAGAATTAATTGGTATGATGCAAACGATAGATGGGGCGGTTCAGATACCCTTAGGCATGGAGTCATAATAAGTATTTAGTCACATTAAAAAGCGAGCTCCCGAGCTCTAATGCCCTTTCACTGGCTAACATCAGGTATTGTCTCCTATTCTCCTTCCCACTCGCTGCGGTACTTTACCGTGGTTCTCCAGTCCCTTCCTATGGGAAAGATACTCTCCACATCCATAGTTGATCGTTGCAACGGACCCGGTTCCGGCATCCTAGGTAGTTCAGTGAGAGGTTTCTTCTGTAGTAGATCCCACATCTCAGTCTCAGCCTGCCAGCTGACGTACTGGTCGCGTTCTTCGGCATATTGCTCCTGTCGCCGCTCACTTGCGATGCGGTTCTTGAGAGTCTCTTTCTTCCGATACGTTTCTGGGAAGTCGGCGGCAGAGAAGAGCAAAACTTCGTTGGCCTCCCGTGCGATAGCAGCCTCCTCTTCGTTCAAATGTGAGACAGGCTCCTCGAAATCAGAGCTCAGGGCCTCGTTTCCAGAAGAGTTGGCGGCTTCTTCTACATCAGATGACGCTTCAAATGCCTGGTCGGCCTCATCGCCGCCGTTGGAAAGAAGGGTTTCCACTTCTTCATAGCTAAGAGGTTCACGTTCTCCTTCCTCCTCTCGCTGGGGCGTCTCCTCGTGGACCTCAAGTCGTAGTCTTCGTGCGCATTGGTTCCAAAACTGATGGGAATTATGATTCAATCCCAGGGACGATACGGCTGCTTCCACATCTTGTGCTCTGATGATTTCGCGAGTAGTTGGTACGAGTTCCTTTTTGGCCCTAATTCTTGACTCGCTGAGAAATATCGTTGTTTGAACCAATCGTTTCGTAATTGAGACTGCCAAAGAGTGAAAGTCGTCGAACGTAGTGGCCCACATCGAGGGAGGCCTGTTGTCGATAGAATCCCAGTTCTCACTAGGAATGGAGGAATTCATAAAGATGCGCTCAGAGAGTCTTAGCCAGGTATGCAAGTTGAATAGCTTGGAGAAAGGAAGATCCTGGCCTTCAACGACGGTTTCGCCCTTGTCTAGTCGGCGAGCAATCCTTGGGCTGATGTCCCAGCAGTCTCCCCATTTGCTCTCCTCCCGCTGTTCCTCCTTTCGTTCCTGGCGCACAGAAATAGCATCTGCAGCCTCGTCTAAGGCGTGGCAACATTGCTGACTTAGTTCTACGGCGGCTGGGATCTCGGGGAATTCAATAGCGGGGCGTCTGACTTGTCGTTGTCTCAGAAGCCGTGCTGTTCGGAGCACGTCGAGGTAATGATTCACCTCGATCTCGCTCTTGGTGCCTATACGGGATGCAATACCTGGAAGATCACTCTGGCCAAGACGAGCGATCGCTTCGAAGAAGAGTTTCTTCTCCGGTATCGACCAGTAAGTGAGACCTATTTGGCTTGGATACAGAACGGTTTCTTCGCTATCGTCGGTAAAACAGACACGCTGAGCTGCATCTTCAATATCTCTATTGAGAAGATCCAAGTACTCGGTGTTGAGAACTCCTTTCTGTCTTTTGAAGAGTCTCGGGGATGAATCTTCCTCAGCGCGTCTTTTCAGAGAAGAATCCTCGTTGTCTTGGTCTGTTTCATCCTCCTTCTCACTATACACACTACCAGATGCGTCAGTTTGATCAGCAACGTATTGCTCGTCAAGTGGCGGTAACAGAACATCGTCTCCCAACTCCAAGTTTCCAACTTGCTCTGTGTCGCTTAAATCCTCATCGAGGGGTTCATAATTGGTTTCCGACTCCATACTGGTTTGTGTATGATGACTGGAAAGATACCAGAGGGCGAAAACATGTTAGCAAGCAGAATGAACCTGAGTTACTCCTGGCCAGGAGCGGGTTTCAAGAAGGAAAATAAAAGAACTTTTGGAAGACTAAAAAGATGATCACAAAGTTGATATTGACGTTAACACATCATTCATATTGCACCGAGATTTTATAAGCGCTTGTCCACTTCGTCAGTTGACGTTGAAATGAAATATTAGTGGAAGAATGTTGCTTACATAATGGATTCAAACCTTGGTCTAGGTTAGCATTCGAAGGCTCATGATATCTTTACCATGAAGTATTTTTTATTATCATATATCGATGAGACGAAACGCATTTTCGCTGCACCTCTCATCATGTGCCATGTTACGGGCTATACCGCGATGTGTTTTACGGCCCAAAGCTGCAAGGTTGCCTTTCACAATAAGCCCACAGGCATTCAGAGCCTTTGCCTTAGCTGTTACTCATGACACCCCCAAGTTACAGCTTCGAGATTATCAAGAAGAATGCATCGACTCAGTTCTTTCCTCCCTAAAGAATGGTCACAAAAGAGTCGGGATATCTCTAGCTACTGGTAGCGGTAAAACAGTAAGCGTGTTTCTCTTACAATGAAAGCTCAGTCGATTGACATAAAGAAGGTCATCTTTACACAACTCATTGATAGAATCCCAACAGCAAATAAGGACGCACAACAGACACTAATATTGGCGCATCGTCGTGAGCTGGTGGAACAAGCAGCCAACCACTGTCAACGTGCGTATCCTGACAAGAGGATCGAGATCGAGATGGGTAATGTCCATGCAACGGGAACGGCAGATATCACAGTCGCCAGCGTACGAAGCATAACGTCGCAAGGCCGTCTTAAGAAATTCGACCCGTCCCGCTTCAAACTTTTGCTGGTCGACGAAGCCCATCACATCGTTGCTCCAGGGTACCTCAAGACCCTTCGTCACTTTGGATTAGATGAGAAGCGACCTGACTCCCCGAATTTAGTTGGTGTCTCCGCCACGTTTTCACGCTTCGACGGAGTCAAACTGGGCGTAGCCATTGACGAAATCGTTTATCACAAAGATTATGTAGATATGATCTCTAAGAAGTGGCTGTCGGACGTCATTTTTACGACGGTTGAGTCCAAGGCAAACTTATCCGAAGTTAAGAAGGGGGCTTTCGGCGATTATCTCCCTTCAGATTTATCCAAGGCTGTCAACACGAGTGAGATTAACGATATAACAGTCCGCAGCTGGATGGCGAAAGCTCCAGGACGAAAGTCAACACTTGTGTTTTGTGTTGACGTCGCCCATGTGGTGGAGCTGACAGATCGGTTCCGACAACATGGCTTTGACGCGAGATATGTTACTGGAGAGACCCCCAAGATTGAAAGAGGCGAGACGTTGAACTCGTTTCGAAAAGGAGAGTTTCCTGTGCTGGTTAACTGCGGTGTTTTCACCGAAGGAACTGATATCCCAAATATCGACTGCATTATCCTCGCGAGGCCGACGAGGTCTCGCAACTTGCTTGTTCAAATGATCGGTAGAGGAATGCGGTTGCACCCGGGAAAGAAGAACTGCCATATCATTGATCTGGTCTCGAGTTTGGACACTGGAATCGTGACCACACCAACGCTATTTGGTCTTGACCCTGATATCCTGGTTGAGAGGGCAACAGTGAATGATCTACGCAAGATCAAGGACACTGAGCATGTCACGTCTCAACAACCTTTGTCATACCAGACAACTCCCGGGCCTGGAGCCGATAGTGTCACATTCACAGACTATGACTCGGTTTTAGATCTTATCGCCGATACGTCTGGCGAGAAACACATCCGGGCCATAAGCAAGTATGCATGGGTTCAGGTCGGAAAAGAAAAGTTTGTCTTATCGTCACCGAGCGGTTCATATGTTCGAATCGAGCGGGTCAGTGAACAGCTTAACACAAAGGGGCCGCTTTACCGAGCTATAGAGGTACGGGCTCTACCGCCTGGCGTAGCCAAAGCACCATACGCAATGCCACGGGAGATTCTCACGGCAGCCACATTCACTGATGCAGTGCATGGAGCGGACAGTTTCGCGGCCAAGATGTTCCCCCACACATTTATTCACCGCTATCAAAGATGGCGGACACTGCCACCTACACAGGGACAAGTTGATTTCATCAATAAGATGCGGGGAAAGGCGGAACCTTTGAAGCTCGAAAACCTGGACAAGGGCAAGGCGGCGGACATGATCACAAAGCTCAAGCATGGCGCGCGTGGTCAATTTGCGAGAATTGAGGCAGGACAGAGAAGACAAGATAAACAGAACCGGGTGGCCGAAGCTAAGAGACTTCGGGAGCAGGTCAAAGTAGGACCTGTGTCATCATAGTGCAGGAAATGAGCCACATGCAGCGGTGTCTGTGCTTGTGATTGTATGTATAACACGGGATATAGATGGCAATGGGGGTTTTATGGACTTTTGTATATAACTGTATTATAACCACTTACGGAATGTTTCCAGAAGTTGACACGGATCAATGTATGACCATACAACGTTACAAATAACCCGATCCACGAGTCTCCCAGCGTATGCACCGGCTCTGCCGAAGATGCAACCGCCACAGAACGATATCGTGTATGCTCAAAACCCGGGACCAAGGGCGCAAACAGTTTATAAAGCTGGCTAAATCCTCATATATCGTTGACATCGAGATCTGTCTCTCGGCTCGTGACTCACTGGCGGTGAAGGTAGGCGGGAGTCGTCAGCTCATTGAAGACGTTGAGAGGTAGGACTTGGCCTTGTTACGTTGAATCGTAAAGCTTTGTACCAACACAAAGTTGGGCCACAGCTTATATCAGTGAAAAATAAATACTCATAAACGTTTTTCGTGTGGCAGTATATAAGACAGTGATAGGAATTTGCTTCTCTCCTGAGTGAACTTTCTTCAACACTGGCAGAAAGCCGTTTACACTGGCTACTCCTGATTAACAGCGCATTGCCAATGGTTCAGGCGGTGTTGGTTCTATACATTCGACTTGTTCAGGTCTAGTTGGTGAGTTGGAGTGTCAGGCACTGGCAGGCGGCTGCGCAGCTATGTTCAGTCATTATTTGTTCACCTATACACATTGTGAATATTCGCCTCTCTCCTCCCGCGCACACAATAGGTAATTTCTAATTTTGGAATAAACACAAATCTCCTTTTTCTTTCTGGATAGATTTGTTGGAGACTTGCTATTGGAGACACATCTTGAACACCTGAACCCAACACCAAGCTTCATCATGACGCCGAACAAGTTGCCAGCCCCATATGCCCAAACTCCTCCTCTTCCTCTCCTCATAAAGAATCTAGGTAAAGAAGTACCTCTCAATAGAAGTCAAGAAGGGCAACAAGACACTTACCCCAGCTCACCACCCGGGAGCAATCTAAAGGGATTCTCGCCACACAGTCCGCGAGCTCTCAAAGATTACCTCTGCAGCCCGAACCAGGGCGAAGTGTCTTCAGTTGATATTCACACTCCTCCTGCCGACCCTCAGAGCTATAAGCTCGATGTTGAAGATGGGCGTGAAACCAGGTTCAAACGGAGCATCGACCCCCAAGTCAATCGACCTCAGGAGTATCACAAGCCCAACACTAGCCACCGATCTCAGTTCACCATTCCAGAGCGCAAGCCCGGATTCAAGCTGCTAAAGAAATGGCATTCCGAATGCACATATCCTTGCAACAAAGAATATCCCGAACATGATGACTTCACCTTTAAGCCTAGAGTCCTCGCTAAGCAGATCGACCCTGAGATACCTCTATCCCTACACAAGTGGCATAGCGAAATCAACTTTCTCGAACCACTCGCTCTCGAAGCAGATATTCGCCAAGAGTATGCTGTTCATGCTATCTATAAGAAGCACCATCACGATGTTAGTGTCAAAAAGATCAATGATGAGAGACAGGCCACTGCGGAACAGGAGGCCATCAAGATGCTAGACTTGAACACTCCAATCGAATTCCATGATGTGCCCCGCCAGGTACAACAAGCAATATACGACGACAAAGTCGACGTTGCCGCTTTGACCAGAAAGATCGCCATCCGCGATGGATATGTCGAAGGCATGATTGCTGGAGAGTTCACTTTTCACCCAGATACTTCTCACTTACCACTTACCGAGAACCAGACGGCCGTTCTTCGTGAAGCTGAGAGTTTTCAGGGGCTGTTCTCGCTGGGAGAGGTCAATGAAGATGAAGATGAATATAACATTCTTCAGAAGACTTCAAAAAAGGCCAAGCCTTCCAACAAGTCTTCTATTTCCAAATCTTCGAAGTATGATCGGTGGCTTAAAGAGCAGTCATCCAATGCATGTCCGGCGGCTAAGTGGCTTGATGACGAAGCGGCCTTTTCGAAGAAAAAGGCATGCAATAGAGCCTTTTCCAAGCAGGTCAAATACCACTTCCCAACTTTCAACTCACCCAATCTGAAAGAACTTCCCAAGGCCGTCGACACCAACAAACTTGAATGGGAAAACGACTATTTCCCCTATATACTCCCTGAGACTGATCATGACTCTAAGCGCCACAATATGTACGAAACTCCTGTCAAGGTTGATGTGCCCAAATGATTCCCAACCTTCACCAGCTATGGCGTTGTCCCCATCAACCGCCGCAACAGCATCGAGAAGCAGTACAAAGAATTCCTTACCCAGATCTGGAGACTCGAGAACCAGATGCGCAGCAAGAAAAATAACAACAAGTGGGATAAGAAATGGCACGAACCCAGCTCTCGCTGGTCCGAACCTTTCCAGAAGGCGAGCGGTGGCTAGTGGAAATGCCGTTTCGACCCTGGCAAGCCGGTAGAGGAGCAGTTCTGTCACAAGTATCATAAAGGTCAGGAATGGGTTACATTTGAGAAGGCCGCGCCGCGCGATCTTGTCGAGCCAGATGTGGTTTTTGGGGAATTCAGCTTCGATGATGTTTTCGACATGGACGGTAGTGATGACAATAAATCCATTGGTACGAAGAAGCCCGAAGTTTATCTCAAGGAGATCGAAACGGCTGTGAAGAAGGCCATTGCGAAGGTTGGTATATGAGCGTGGAATGTAACCACAAGAAGTGAGGCTGATTACCTACGAGAGATGAAGGCAAGGAAAGGAGATATCGATGAAAGATAAGTGAGGGCCATGTCATTATAGAACGTTTTCGCATAGATAAATTTGGATAACGTTCTGACGTGCTAACTCTGTTATACTGCGTTCCCAGGCTTGACATGAAGCGAATAAATGAAATATGCCATATATTACATAGAATACATAAGATGCATGATAGTGGCCATTCCACGTTAACCCTGTGACCCTTCGATCTCAATTGCAGACACATCAATCACCACGTCTTCCTCCTCAGTCTTAGCCTTCTCCAGCAGGGGTAGCATTTCCCCTCCCCTCATCAACACAAGCTTGTTATTATCCTCCCCATACTTCAAGCCAACTGTAACTCCATCTAGACCCATCGCTTGAGCCTTGATATTCCATAGCAGTTGCAGAACATCTCCCTCCTTGGAACAACACACATAGCCTAGCGCCACATCCGCAGAGTGCATCTCGCCCTGCACACCCTTCGTGGCTGGTTTCTCACCCACCAGGAAGCCCAGGACATCATTGCCTCGCCATCCCGGAGGCGCTGCTGCCATGGCGCCCTTGAGCTCGCGAACGTACATTGGGCTTGCACTCCGAGCACCCGCTTTGCATTGGACAATCACTTTGAATGTTCGTGTCGTGGAGGGGAGTGTCCATATCCCTAGAAGATCCATGCCACGGTCTGACTGCCCGCCAACGCGTTTCAGAAAGAAGCCATACTGGGATAGTGTATCGGCGACTATGTATTCGTAATGGGTGCCTCTGTAGACCGTAGATCTTTTGTTTAAGCTGACACGTTCCACGTATGATAAGAAGGATTTGAGATCGGAGTGCTCCTTGGTCGGAGCATCGGGATATATTAATTCAAAGTGTTTTGGAGCCTTGGCTTTGCGCTTGCTCATCAGCCTTGCACCATTTATTGCGCGGCACCATTTTGTCGACTGATTTACGTGCCTTGAGACATTAAAAAAGCCTCGGAGCAAAACAGGCATCATTCATAAAGTGTTGGCTGATGTATCAAACCTTTCTATCTTACAACCGTGGGTTATGAAGATCGAGACTGGATATGCATTAAACGGGGTTACATATAGCCCTCTCCACGTTTTCCAAGTGCTGTCATTCGAGCTGGGTTTGAGGTGAATGTATTATGAGAGATGATCAACTGTTTTCACTTGGAATGGCTACATTCATCTTGAGTTTTTGATTATTTATTCGGACTTGGTAAAGGAAAACCTTGAGCTTCCTTTGTACCTTGCCTTACCTTGTCGGTTAAGCTGAGCAGAAACCACACAATCACTTACAGCTACAGGACTTGCTATGAACTGTGATTTCGATAGTTTAATCATTGTTGAATTCAATCGCTTTTTCCAGACATGTATGTAGTGACATATCCAATACTTTGACTGGTTCACATGCAAAATCCCTGGCGCCAGCGCAGCACAAGTTCCACTCATCATACAACATATCCAGCAATGATACAAAAATGGCCAATAAAACTAGTCCTCTTCACATATCATAGCATATCGCCCTCTGCGTGGTCTTGCATGCCTGGTGGGAATATACTATTAGCCAGGCGTGATGCCGGTTGAGGCGGTGGTTGCTCCCTGCTCCTCTCGTCTCGTGAACGGCTGCTTGGCCCGCGCCTCATCCTCGACTGAGGTCTTCGTGTTACGGGCTTGATCATATTTTCCAAGTAAAAGGCGCTTTCGGTATGCCCTGTACCAGGTCTCTCATCATCAGCATCAGAGAAGCCCCCCACATACTCATCATCAGAAACAATATCGCCCATCTGTGGTTGATAAGAAGCTGGAGCTGAGGGTGATGTGATGGATCTGGAATGCAGGCCTGGTCTGACAGCAGGAATTACTACACTGAAGGCGCCTGGATTCATAGTATTCGAGCTTGCCTCCCTCAATAATCCTGGAGATCGATCGGAGAATCCATTCTGGAAGGAGGTATTGTTCGAGGCTTCGTGAAGAATGGGCAGAATCTGCTCATCGTAAAGTTCTGCTCCAGGCTCGAAGGACTCTGGGGTGTATTCAGTGATTGTTCTGGAAGATCTGCCATCGTCATCCGTTGTGGGACTGGATGGCTCTTCGAAGAAATCGTCAAGGCTGTCCAGTTTGGTTGCAAGATCTCCTGAGTGGACGTCTCCGCGACCTTCATCAGACAGCATCGTTTCGGTTCGTTCTGGTGCGCCAAAGTAGTTGTATGGAAAGTCATCGGCATGAAACTCAACATCGGGGGTAGGCGAAGTTTCGGTCAACATCCCTTCTGAGCCCTGACAAGTATAGAAAGCGGCATGAATATTGGCCCGCGTAGCATCTGTCTTCTTCGCAGGCATAGGAATGGCCCATCCTGATGCCTCGGGTATTCCAAACAAACTCTGCGTACGCTCGTATTCCTTGCGGATCGCTCTCGAGGTTGGCCGTGTCATACTCATCCTCAAATGGTGCTTGTCCATATGATTTCCAGACATAGTCATGATGTTGTCCAACACCTCAAGCGCCTCCATACAGAACTCTGTCTGTAGGAGCCGAAGAAGTGGGGAGATCAGATCGGATCCATGACCAGCGAGTTCAGGCTTGCGCATGTCCACTTCAGGAATTGCGACACAAAGGATCCTCATGGCCTGGATCTTCACCCACGACAGTGAGTTTGTGAGAAGCCCGGTTAAGAAAGTCACCATCTGGAAGTCCATCTGTGGGAGATAGTACTCTCGTAAAGCTCCCCATAGCTCAACAATAAAGTCTTTGCTGCTGTCCTGTGGATTCCCCAATGCGAAATCGTCCAGAGCCTCAGTGATACCAGCCAAGCCTTGATTATCGGCTTCTTCCTGGAGGAGTCTTGCTGTATGGATAACGCTTTCGTCCGAGGTGGGCTTCTCAAGTTCGTTCAAGAAACGGGGGAAGTTGGCCAGTAATGAGAAGAACAGACGGGACTCGTCGCCGACCAAGCCGTCGCTTGGTAGGTGTACCAACTTATCTATTGTGTCGAGAGTTGGTTGCCAACAAAGCGACGACCGCAAACCCTTGTGAAGTAGAGGCTGGATACCTTCGAATATCCCCTCCCAGCGAGACGGCTGGCCGTCGGCAAGTATTCGTCGCACATTTGGTGAGCTCAAATCCAATTTTGAAAGGAATTTATTGAGCATTTCGACCGCTTCCAAGAACTCCCGCTCATTGATAGACTCTAAACAAGCACAGGTCGTCCAAAACAGTTGTGGGAAGTTAAGAAGATCGTCAGCATCAAGCTTGACAATGATGGTCTTCAAAGTCGTCAAGATTTCCATGGAGAAGGATTGGATTTCCGGGTCTTCATCAGCAATAGTATTAGACAATCGGGCAAGCATGTCCCCAAGCATTGGTTGGTCCACAGATGTAAGAACACATCTGAAGATTTGGAATGACCGGCAAGCAAGATGTCGAACTGGGCAGGATGTCGCCCAAGTTAGCGAAAGGCGTCCCCAATGCTCTTTGATTCCAGGAAAGGTCGTCTCAAAGGTTTTGATAACCTCTGTTGTAAGGAACTCCATACTTGGTGGCACTTTGCTATCGTGATCGTCAACCTTGCCGTTGCTATCCTCATATCCCCAGACCACAGAGCGATCGTGCCGACGAATCATGTCGATTAGATCCTCGATGGCTGTCTTGTCAACATCCTGAGTCTGGTCGTCTATCTGCGATATGACCACCTCATGAATAAGATGCACGAGCATCTCTCGTGCCTGCTCCTGAACCAACGGAGTGTAATGATCCCAAAGGACGGTGACGACCTGAAGAAGAAGCGGGACGTTTTCGTGGGTAAGGTGAACTGGAGATACCATTAGATCCACAAGTAGGATTAGTGACAGTTGGCCGAGAGAAAACCCAGCTTGCTTGGTTCCAACTGGAAGAGCCTCGGCCAAGTTAGCACAGTAGGGCAGAAGATTAATGTCAGCTGGGGGCTCAACAGCATCTCGCTTCTCGTTCGGTACCATGGCCTTTGGGGTTATTTGCATAAGAAGGAATTCAACGACCTTGATGCCAGGCGTGCTATTGGTTGTTGAGAGAAAAACGACAATTTGCTTAGCATACTCCACGAAATTCTGCTCCCGACGCTCAAGACACAGCTGCATGATGAATTCGAGAACCAATCGAACGTTTCCTGGGTAAGGCCCAGTTGCAAGAGCCTGCCAAAGAGCTTGAACCTCATTATGCAGTGCGCCGCTGGATTTGATAGTAATCTCGAGCAGGTTTGCAAGCAATACAAATGACTGTGCCGCAGGTCCACCACTAGGGTCCAACTTTAACTCAATGGACTGAATCCAGGGCAACATGACTGCAACAACATTTCGCTGAGCTGCAGGTTGAAGATCCTTGAAGTACAGGGTGAACTCGGAGAAGATATGAAATGCCAGTTCTGTGTGTTGCTTGGCAAGGCGTTTGGAGATTTCGAACTGTGCTAGTTTGTACACAGCCTGCGTTTTGTCTGAGATGCTGATGTCAAAGTCTTGAATCTTGGAGTTTCTCTGTTGGCGTGCCTCCAAGCTCCGAAGGACAGTCGAAGACTTAGACCGGATCTCGCTTTGATCATTGCCCAATGTGAACAGACACAAACCAAGGAGCTTCCAGAATGGACAAGGATAATCAATGTGATCCTGGAGAACTTGTGTGACCACGGTGAAGTAGCTTTCGAGGACTTTAGGCGCCTCAGCCAAATAACAACGTGCAATGCAGTGCTCCATCAAGTAAGGAACCTCCTGATTGTGGACAATTAGGTTCTGGAGGGCTCTTCTGCCAATGACGTTCATCTTATCGCTTCCCGAGTTGAAAATAGAGTCGATCCAAGCAAGCATGCGTCGAACATCAAACTGAAGGACCACGTTACTCTCAGTTGTGACGCTAATCGGTCCGCCACATAAAGCAGCCATTGCACTGAGGGCTGCAGTCCTAAGGTTTCTCTTCTCTATCTCCATGGCAGCGGTAGCAGTGCCTCGCTCGCCCAAGGTCTGTTGGTCAATTAGCGATTGCCGCATGGTGTCCTCTCGAGCACGGATCTGGTTCTGATTCGGCGAGAATCCGCACCAGTCCTCCATCAGCGAGAAGGCCGATTTTCGGGATTCAAAAGTCATCCATCGGGACGGATCTTTGGTTCTGTTAATTCCTTCAAATAGTGCTTCCATCAGTCCACAGTAATAGCGTCGGAGCTTCTGGAATTCCCAATCCATCTGGACTTCTCCGTCCATCAGGAACAGCTTCAGGTCCTTTGTATATGTGGTGAGAGTAGTTAAGAAAAACTCGCCGTTGTAAACTTCGGGGTCTCTAAGGAAATGCGAAGTCAACTTGAAAACATGGGTGATCTCCGTTCTGAGAAGATCCATCTTCCGGTTCCTCCTAGGATTGCTATTTGTCCTCTGATGTATCCGAGCCCGTGCCTCATCGTTGCATCGAGAGACTTGGCCTTGCAGTTCCTCAAGAAGAGTCCGATAAATATGGATGTTGATGGAACCCATAGCAACAACGACAGCGTCCCGAACAGATGCGGAGGAGACAGACAGCATCGGAATGAGGTACTTGAACAACATCCGAGCCGTCACAATCTTATCTTTGGACGACGCTTTGGATGCCTTCCGGACGTGCTGAGGATCCTGAGCCGTTGGCAAAGCGCCTGGGTCTGCCAGTGTTGTGCAAGCAAAGATCAAATACAGCTTCCATTGCTCCACCATCACCTCAGGATGGGTTGTCGCAGATCGGGCCCCTAGCCTAGCACTTCCTGGCTCGTTGTTGTAGTACAAGCCCCTTGAAGGCTCGGAGAGGTACACAATTGGCTTGTACATCTGCAAAATTCGATTGCAAATAAGATCGCGACAGATAGTGACTGTAAACGGGCATTTCTCATAGGCCATGCGAATGAGCTTAGGGAAGATTTTAAACCACAAAGTCGTATCATAAGAGACATCACTGGCACAAAGCTCAACCAGAGCACCCTGGTTATTGGCGTTTTGTAGACCCCGTTGCAATCGGCTTCGTTCGGCAACAGATAGCTGCTCATCGTTGAAATCCATGACCTTACTAGACTCGTTTTCAAGAATATCAATCAGTCTCATGGAATCCTTATCCTCAGAAGCTTCTTTCCCAAGAGCCTTGTCAAATTCAACAATCAGACGAAGAACTGTCACCGCAAAGTGACGAACTCGTCGTGATTGAGAACAGAGGAAAAACAATCCGTGGGCCTCGGCCTGGTCAACCTCCGCCCAGATACTAGATAAATCAAGCTTGATAGCTCTTTTATCGGAGGCATTAGCTTCAGGTTGGTCTGTAGCAGCATCGCGGGTCTTTTGTCTGATTTCCTCAATCCATATCTGTAGCAGTTCAACGTATAAGCGTAGGGTGTTCTCGATATGACTGTGGCCAAGCATTCCGCCATCAGACATTGTCGAGTATCGATCATCGAAGTTGAAGATGAAACGAGCAAATCCCATAGTGACTTGTTGAGCATGTGATTGCCTAGCAATGGCTTTCAAAGAATTGGCAGATGACTCCGCAATATTATACTGCACGTGGGCTGTTCCAGTACACAGCAAATTGATCAGAGAGTTGAAAGGTATGTCAACAGAAAGACAACGGGGTAACGCCTGAACAGCAACATGTAAGAGTTCATAAAACGCTTGTTTTTGATCCGCGGCACTCTGATGGTCGTCTTTGCGAGAGAAGGTAAAGGTTTCAGTTATAGGGGTTTTTGGCAAAGGGCTATTGAACTTCTCATCCAAGGCCGCTTGCCCACCAAAGGTATTGTCACAAATAATCGTGATTTTCCCAAGAATTTCACAGAATTTGAGATAGAAGTCTCGGACTCCGTCACTCAAGACGTGGGTTAAGACTGGGCGAGTGATGTACTCTTCCTTCGAATGCGCATCTGATTGTGATAGCGGAGAGTTGCGGGCCGAAGACATCGCAGGGGAGACAGGAAATCGATCGGGAGTCGAACTCGAGTTTGGACTTTCAAAGAATTGCGGGAACGGAGGTCGTCCTTGTTCGCCTTTCTCCAAATCCGACATTATGTATAGAAAAGCCCTGATGCCAACAACAACTCGGTCAGGATCCAGTTGCTCAACTTTCAACTCTTTGTTGGAAGTAAAAAGTTCAGCATTGATAAGATGAAACACAACATTCCTAAAGCAGTATTCAGGATACTTGAAGCCAACGATCCGAATGATCTGGATCAGAGGTTCAGTGCACGGAGTATCCGATGCAACTAAACTTCGCTTGGATGATGGCAAAACAAGTTTCATGACCTCGTCAATTTTGCGAAGGCTATTTTGGAAGGTCTCATTAGTTCGATACAGGAATGTCCATAACAAGCGAGAGATGACCTGAAGACAAAGGGGTTTAGTCATTCGATCCTTGACTTTAGTTTGTAAAGGCAATATCAACTGCAGCCATTGTGATCCAAAATTGTCTGGAGATGACACACAAAGCAAAGTCGCAGTAAGAGGGAATGCGAAGTTCCAATGCCTCGGTTTCATAAACATTTGTGCAAGGCGAGGTCCCACAGCAGCAAGTACTTCCGCCCATTTTGGATGCATGAAATGGCTGTTGCTTGCCTTTGCGGCGATTGGAAGAAGAAGCATCTCTATCACTTGGCAGAAGGCTGTCTTGACTTTTTGACCGTGGGATTTCTGGAACAGACGGCCAAGTGAGATGAGAAAATCGCAGGATTGCTCCCATGACTCTTCGGGGGAGATCTTGAGCTTTAGGTGCTTCATGCCCCCCAAAACAAGTTCTACCTTTCCCTCTGCATCTCGACCAGAAGAGGAGGTTGGGCTTTTGACAACACGTTCTTGGAGAGAACTGTCCAAGTCTTCAATGAACCTCCTGGTAACTCCACCAAAGTTAATGCCACTCATGTGTCCCAGCAATTGAGCAAAAAGGTTCCAATTGGCAAGTTTCAGAGGCGACACCATCAACTGCTCAGTATCGGCGATTTTGAGTTGTCCGAATATAATACTTTCCAGCTTATCCTCCATTTCGGCGGTGATAGACGGTAAGTTACTCTGGCTGATGACTTCGAGGAGAACGCGACAAAGAATGTATATAGATACGGTCGACCGACGTTCAGCTTGTGCTACAAACTCTTGCCTTGCTGCGAGTGTTGGCGGACCATTTGGAAAAACAGAATCAGGTCCTCCTTGGCCGGGCATCGCAGCTTGTACTGGTTCTGTATTTCTTCGAACAAGAGGTGCCCCTGCCGCGGCATTCCGAGATTGCTGAAGATGACTGCGAGCTTCGTTGGCAGCATCACTTTTACTTTTCCTCCAGAGCATCATCGAGTCTATCAAGGCTTTCGGTTTAGGGCTAGCGATATGACCCAGAGCAACAATCAACTGATCGAACGCTGGGTCGACACCTGGTCCGCATATTTGTTCAACATTGGGTTCGGGATCAAACGGAACCGTAACGCATTCTGTCAACTTCTCCTCCGCCTGTGCAATAAACTATCTCAAGTTAGTTGTGGTATGCATTTACGCACTAAAGTTTGTACTGACTGAGGTGAACAAGACATGAAGCGCATATTCGCCAACCGTCTTTTGCTCATCCTTATGACGTGAAGAGTGAGAGTGATGGGGGGTATGATCGCGCCGAGATTTACTGTGCATTCGTTCGAGCTTTCGTTGGGTCATGCCATATGGAACATCAGAAGCATTAGGACGGTCCATAGGTGCAACATTTCCGGAGAGAGATGTAGGTGGCCGAGAAGGATAACTGGCGTCGCCATCGATACGGGTGGCCACCGATTGCATGTCTGAACGATCAAAGCCGACGCCAGCGGCTGCTATCATCTGCGGGCTGAGGGGACTGGAGCTGGTGCTGGCCAAGCTGCCATTTCTCGAGTGTTGAATGCCGTGGACAATCGAAGTTTGACGATGATGGCCGTATGCGGCGCTCTTCGGGTCGATAATGCGCTCTACGACGCCGCCAAGAGGGCTCTTCGAATGAAGTCGTGGGGAGGTCAAGGGCGGGTGCGTCTGGGGGATCTTTTCGGCGGACGATTCTCGTGAGTGCGTAAATCGATGGGCGACCGGCGATTCTGAAGCTACAGGGCGTAATGTTCTATCCCACTTCTTCTCATCATCTTCTTCTTCCTCCTCCTCTTCGAGTCTAGGAACAGGCCGGGGAGAGAACCTGAGCGTATCCTGCAGGTGGTCCGGCAGCGGCTGCGACGGCACTATGGGTCACACAAAGGGGTTAGTGAACAAAAGATATATCTTTGCTGAATGTTTGAAGATGTTGGTGAAACGGTAGCGGAGACGCCTAGAGCAGGGTCTGCATGTAAGCACCGCCAACTCTGCTTAGATTGCAGTTATAATACAGAAGACCCCGCCAGGCTGAATTGTCTGGGTTGTCTTGGGTGAAACTGGTGACGAAGGTATTCCCGCGATACAGCCCAGATTTTAGAGGTGGTGTGGGAAGAGAGGGGTTGGTGTTGGTGTCAGGTACTGAACGTAATGGAGTGTGGACACCCCTTCTAGGGATTTGGACTTACCCATCCTCAAGTTCTATATCGCAGTCCCATGATCTATGGTGTTTCTTCAATCTCAATGTCAGTATCGCAACTGAGCAAAAACAAAAGAAGGGGAAAATGAGAAAGGCGAAGGGTATTTACGGGTCTAAAGGGATGCAACTATGCATGTGCAGTACACGAGGGAGTCTTTTGACAACAAAGACAAAGACCCAAGAGACCGACTGACTTTGACGGCTGGGCCACGCGCAATGACGCTACCGTCAGCTTGCCCATGTATTGGCCCGGCCCGCTGAATGGCTTGTCCGACAAGCCTTTAAAGAGGCTGTTATGGGGCCAAACGAACCCAGGGAGCTCTAACACATGGCACACATGGCAGTCGATTCGCAGTGTTCTTTTGGCCATATCCTTGCTATCTGCAAGGGCCATGGCCTATCAACCGACATGGGATGACGGGCCCTTGGGAGACAGCGCGCCACTTCTTGCCTGTCAATTGGCTTCTTGGAGAGGGGGCTTGGGTGATCCGCATGGCTCAAGGTTTGAGAACTTATCTGAGAGACATCAATTCAAGAGCATGACTTGGTGAGGCTTGAAGTTGAAAACTCCCCAATGCCAAAGCTGGTGGATTCTCAGAACATACTGTAAACGAGAGCACGCCTTCACTTGTTAGCAAGATCAACGGACCCAGATGCTCATCAGCGTAGCACTTGTTTCCTCCGCTGATCATTGTATCAGTTTGGAATTGCTTCAAAGATAACCCTTGAGTTAGCATAATGGACCTGGGCATCTCCATGTCTTTCAGTATCTCGCTATAAGCACCGCGCACAACTTCATTATGCGAAGGGATGGTATAAGCGAGGTTTCCATGAGTCAGGGACCTGTATAATAGCTGTGATATCTCCGCTTCATCCTGGCAGCTCGCTAGCAGAACACGAAGGGTCAAAGACTAGATACATTGAAGCATCACTCGAGAGTAGCTGAGACTAATTAGAGCATATAACATTTTCTCATAATGGTGACTAGAAGCACATGTTAAGCAATGCGACCTGCTTCGTAGACCTGGCTAAACCACAAGCGTTTTTGTTTATAGTACCTGCATAACTAGGGAATTCGCAGGTTTTCGTGTGAGACATTCTTGTGTCATGGTTGTCGATGTCCCGCATTCCAATGGGTGATTGACTTTGAGCAAACAAATTGGCAATGGTACCCTCCCTCGGGCACAAGAAAACATCAGACCTTGATATAGGGTGTCAAAATAAACTCAGCAAAAAGTTATCCTAAACTTAGGCTATATTACCTAAACCTTTTTATCATTTAGGATCAAGGTCCTGAGTTTTCTTTCCTCCCCTAGCCTACCTAGGCTGTCTTGGCCGCAATGTCAAAGAAACAGAGGTAAGTGCCACATAGGAAAACTCATAAAGAAGGCCTATGCTTTACATTGTTCTGATTCAAATGCCTACATAGTAGCCTGCTGATAGCAGCCACACTGGATGTTGTGTTCAGCGGTTTGTCTCTGCACTGCACCAAGTTTTCTTCAATTTGAGGGGTCGAGGCATGTGCACTCGGCACTTCAAAGGAGCCGCGGATTGAAACATCGGGATAGTTTCCGCAAAAGAATTCAGGGCGGAACTAAAGTCCAATGTTGCAAGATGATTCGAAGATCTTGGGGTAAATCTTCTGTGTACATAAATATGAGGAGCAGAACTAACGAATATAGTCGATAAGAGATGACCACGCGGGACAAAAACGCGGGGATGGAGGCAAGAGAATGAAGAATGCTATTGCTCGATATGCCGAGGCCAGTTGAGTTGACCGGGAGTCGATTACGGGAAGTGCAAGATTCCGTGCGAATGGCGGCTTCATACCTATTAAGCGTGTTCGTTTTCGGAACCCCGCCGGCGCCGGCCGCAATATCTCCTGATTCGACCGCCGTTACTTACCGTTTGATGTTCCGGGCGCCTGCTGCGAGGTCGCTCCATGGAAAGGGAGTGGAAATCACATATCAAGTTCCGAGTTTCCTGTCTACTTTATTGTTCTGTTCCATTCTTTCTGGCTTTTGAGGCGTCTATGCGGTCTAAGTAATCCAGTCCACTACCTCTTTCTTTTCACGGCAAAGAATCACAAACTCGAAAGTGAATTGGACACTTTTACCATCTCCAAAGCGACTCTGGCCTGGACCCCTGCAATCCCGCAATTGAGCCCCAACAACAAAAAGAACCCCGGCTTTAACGGTTCAATCCGAGGCAACAACCGAGCGAGATAAAGACCACTGTGGCATTCCGTAGCTGTTCTGAGTAGCACACACCTTTACCCTTTTGAGGAGGTTTCGTTTCACCCTGCTACGGATAGGTATTTCCATAATAGCTACAAGTTAACAAGAGTTGGGTTTTGGCTGCTGAGTAGATGGGTTTACGTGGCCAAAGTTCATGATTAGTGCTGATCCTTCAAATTGTAAGTGCGGTCCAGCAATCTCACCTCGCACGATAAAGGATCCTCGGGTCATCCATTAATCTCCTACTTTAGCGCGAATTTGTTACTGACAGCGCATCCTTTCTATCTAGACACTTCACGCCACATCCCACTTCCTCCTCCCCCGCCTCCTTTCCGGCCGACGAGTATTGGGACGAAAACCTCGAAATCTCGTTGAAACTCGGCAGATCCTGATTTTGTCACTGGAATCGTTGTGTTTGCTGGCTCTCTACCTCTTGACCACGATCCGCCCCAGCGCTTTCGTAGCCATCATGGCTGAACTCGACACTCTGGACATTGTCGTCCTCGGCGTTATCTTCCTCGGAACGGTTGCATACTTTACAAAGGGCAAGCTATGGGGTGTTACCAAGGACCCCTATGCGAATGGCTTCGCTGCCGGCGGCGCTTCTAAGCCGGGTCGCACGAGGAACATTGTTGAGGCAATGGAAGAATCCGGCAAGAACTGTGTTGTCTTCTATGGTTCTCAGACCGGTACTGCTGAAGATTATGCTTCTCGCCTCGCCAAGGAGGGTAAGAGTCGATTCGGACTAAACACCATGATTGCCGATCTTGAGGACTACGATTTCGACAACCTGGATACCGTCCCCAGTGACAACATTGTCATGTTCGTTCTCGCAACTTATGGTGAAGGCGAGCCTACCGATAACGCGGTCGACTTCTATGAATTCATTACCGGCGAGGATGCCAGCTTCAATGAGGGCAATGATCCTCCGCTGGGCAACCTCAACTACGTTGCTTTCGGTCTCGGAAACAACACGTACGAGCACTACAATTCTATGGTCCGCAATGTTAACAAGGCTCTTGAGAAGCTTGGCGCTCACCGCATCGGTGAAGCTGGTGAGGGTGATGATGGTGCTGGTACCATGGAAGAGGATTTCTTGGCCTGGAAGGATCCCATGTGGGAAGCCCTTGCTAAGAAAATGGGACTGGAAGAGCGTGAAGCCGTCTACGAGCCTATCTTTGCCATTAACGAACGCGACGACCTGACTCCTGAAGCCAATGAAGTATATCTTGGTGAGCCCAACAAGCTGCACCTCGAAGGCACCGCCAAGGGACCATTCAACTCTCACAACCCCTACATTGCCCCTATCGCTGAATCTTACGAGTTGTTCTCCGCCAAGGACAGAAACTGCCTCCACATGGAAATTGACGTCAGCGGTTCTAACCTCAAGTACGAGACTGGAGACCATATTGCTATCTGGCCTACCAACCCTGGTGAGGAGGTCAACAAATTCCTGGATATTCTCGACCTCTCCGGCAAGCAGCACAGCGTTGTCACTGTCAAGGCTCTCGAGCCTACCGCCAAGGTTCCTTTCCCCAACCCTACAACATACGATGCCATTCTGCGATACCACCTCGAGATCTGCGCTCCTGTTTCACGTCAATTCGTCTCTACTCTCGCCGCATTCGCTCCCAACGATGATATCAAGGCTGAGATGAACCGCCTTGGTAGCGATAAGGATTATTTCCACGAGAAGACTGGCCCGCATTACTACAACATTGCCCGTTTCCTCGCCAGCGTCAGCAAGGGCGAGAAGTGGACCAAAATCCCCTTCTCTGCCTTTATTGAGGGTCTCACCAAGCTCCAGCCCCGTTACTACTCTATTTCTTCCTCGTCTCTGGTTCAGCCCAAGAAGATCTCCATCACTGCCGTCGTTGAGTCCCAGCAGATTCCTGGCCGAGATGATCCTTTCCGTGGTGTTGCTACAAACTATCTTTTTGCCCTAAAGCAAAAGCAGAACGGCGACCCCAACCCTGCACCTTTCGGTCAGAGCTACGAGCTCACAGGACCCCGCAACAAGTATGATGGCATCCACGTTCCTGTCCATGTTCGTCACTCCAACTTCAAGCTCCCCTCGGACCCCGGTAAGCCTATCATCATGATTGGTCCTGGTACTGGTGTCGCTCCCTTCCGCGGTTTCGTTCAGGAGCGTGCTAAGCAAGCCCGTGATGGTGTTGAGGTTGGAAAGACACTCTTGTTCTTTGGCTGCCGAAAGTCAACAGAGGATTTCATGTACCAAAAGGAGTGGCAGGTAAGACAATATAGAATTCAATCGTTCGAGGCTTATACTGACTGTTTCTCAGGAATACAAGGAGGCTCTTGGCGACAAGTTTGAGATGATCACCGCCTTTTCTCGAGAGGGCTCCAAAAAGGTTTATGTCCAGCACCGACTTAAGGAGCGATCTAAGGAGGTCAGCGACCTGCTCTCCCAGAAGGCTTATTTCTATGTCTGCGGTGATGCAGCCCACATGGCCCGTGAGGTCAATACAGTCTTGGCACAAATCATTGCCGAGGGACGTGGGGTCTCTGAGGCCAAGGGCGAGGAGATCGTGAAGAACATGAGGTCAGCGAACCAATACCAGGTATGTAATGACTTTGTTACCCCCCTTTCTACTGCAACGAAACCGCATATGCTAACTCGGATTACAGGAGGATGTTTGGTCATAGAAAATGGGGCGAATGGCACACTAAATTTAAAGTCAAGTCATCGGCGGCGATGACTCTTCAGGTTTCATGGTTGGTGTTCTGCTCTACTGCGACTATGTTCGTGGCGGTGATATTTGACGAGCATACGAAGTAGACTCGAGGGTTTTCTTGCAGCAAATTAGAGGGATGGTGTTAGGATGGCTTGGTACATTGCGGTATCTGGTTTGCGGCATCTACATTGTTGCCATCGTTTGTAACCTGTCCAAGAGAGCGTTGGTTATCTGCGTCGTAACAGGCTTTCTGCCACTTAGACACGGACTTGCCGACAGAAGCAAGTTTGTAAATCATCACCTCATGTTACCTAAGTAAGACGAACCAAGTATAAGATGTGAAGAATTAACACGTCATGTTTGAAAACTCGGGCCAGATTAGACGTTTGGTCAGTGCTGCTATTGAGTATATGATGATGAATTAAATGAAGACAAACGTTCCATTTATCGTTTGTATGTGCAGTCATGGATGGGCGGACCCTTGCTGGTATGTGACGGTGTGTTGATAGGGTATGTGCAAACCGTCCAGACATGGAGTAAGCCTACCCTGCACCGCGGTGTGGATTTGCTCGCTGACACCACTCACTGATGGGCTTGGGATTTTCTCCCCCTTGCATACTGCAATCGTAGAATTTTATCTCTTTCCATCAAGATGCATGAACGCTAGTCACTATGTAGTTGATTCTCATTCGACTTAAAATCTAACAACCCGGTACTTGGAAACTAGTACTATGTTATGGCTTTGGAGGATGTCATGAAACGATGCCACAAGGGCCAAACCTGAGCATTTGAGCAATTGAAAGAGGTGCTTTGCCAGATGAACTATAGGTACGATGTGATATTATAACGGTCGACGATATAAATTCACGAGAAATACACGTACACGTTACTTACCTAGGCTGAAACCTTAGATATGAGCTGTAAGATGCCACTTCCATCGCGAGGTCGCTTTGCCCGGAAGGCCTCAAAATCGGACAGCCACAGAAGTGGAGATGGACGGTTCCAGCAGGAAGCAGAGAGAATTCAAGTACACATTGACTCCTGTTGGCCACAAGATTCGCATGAAGCATTGCAGGGATGATGATAATTGTACTCATATACTTGAACGAACTTCATCCCGACCACGACAACATAAGACGAAATTGTAGCTAGAACCACTCAAGAAAACTCTAGCAGATGATTGAGACAGAAGAGACCAGTTATTAAATTGCTTTCAAATCCCCATGAATCTAAGTTCATTTATTTATTTTGCATACATACATCTTTTGAAATCCAAGCTCTTTGGCTCGCTGATTTGCAAAATTTCCCGAGGAATTTTATGGGTCTTTGTTGTTCCAGGGGCTGCAATACGCAGGATGGCAACATAAAGAAAGAAAAAAGGTCGAGATGTTCTTTACGGCCAGTAGCCGTCCCCGGTATTGATTCAAAATGTTGCTCGGCTGAAACTCGACTAAAAAGAAAGTCATCAAACGCATGGATAGCCAATACAAGACAAGCCGAGCGGTTGATGCAGGTGCAAACTGCACGAATCCAAAAGAGCATATGAAAAGCAATATGTGATCTCACAGACCAAACATACCAAGAGCTGGAAAGCTGATACTCGAATATGACCAAGGATTAGAAAGCATCACGAACATGCAGCTTGCAGTGACATGCACACTTAGATGTTCATGGAATGGGATAGCGAACATGCACGCCTGGTCTGACAAGATCTTGCATCCTCCTCTACGAATCAAAGCGCGAGACATTGGGAAAATGACCACAAGAGAGGCCGATATATGAGCTCGAACGAGCGGCCAGGAAATGGTTGGCTTGGCTCGCGTGGGAGATCTGTTTGTCGCCCTGGGCCATGGAGTAAAATACCTGCCCAGAAGTATACGGAATACATTCTTATAAAGAGACATCTTGCACACTCTCCAATACAACTGTCTTCGTACTACAGCTTGGGTCCGAGCCATCTCTCAGCATATACAAGAAAGGGCTTCAGATCCAGAGCACTTCAGTGATCTAGATACTGACCTTAGAACATATTGACTTTCCGTAACAAGTCTCATTGCTTCTGCGTGTTCATGACCTGGGACACATCTACGAGAGACTTACGTTAACTACACTAAAAACCGACTTGAGGAATCCACGCAGGTATGTTGCTTTGATTCAAACTGCTTTTCATCAGTCACCACAATAACCTTCCTATTCACTGTCGTTTCACTGGCTTTTATCTCGGCCCTTTCTGATCCTTAGCTTCTTGGACTTCAACATTACGTTTCCTTAATCACCGAACTGATGCTCTCGGTGCTGTTCATGCTGATACCTGGAAAGCCTCGGTCCTCGCACGAATATCACCACTGCCCAAGTACCCATCGCTCTGGCCCGCGTTTGACAACAGAACAATAGACAGACAACGTGACTACCTATCATTACAGATATTCTCATACATCATTGTTCTGATCTTTACCCATAATACCGCTTTCCATTGCCTACTTACCTTAGGTAATCCTAAGGTAAGGTACCTAATAGGTATTGACAAGCTCGTTCTACAAACTTGGGAGGTGCTTCCTTCCAATATCATTGTCTGGAAGTGGCAGGCAGGACCTCGCTTCGCAGCTCTTGCCAGCTACAACAAATAATTCACCTTCCTAACATTGACACTGTCAGAAATCCTGAGGCTGTCAGAGGGTCCGCATTGAATTTCTCTTCTTCCTCTTCTTATTATTATTTCTCCCCATTGTTCAAGGTTCATCCAAATCATCTTTCATCCGACCTTCTCACTCAACATCAACAGTGTTTTGACAACATTTTTTGCGTGGACATAGGTTTTACTGATAGCATCATTCTTGCCTCTTTCTCAACTGCAGAAGGTCCTTCCCCTTTCATCAGTATACCTCTTTCCGACATCATCATTTTTGTGCACTATTAGGTAGGTGCTTGCTTCATCCTTTCTCTTCCTCTATTTCCCCCTATATCTTCCCTCCTCTCCTCTCAACCTCTCTTTGTCTTCTTCATCTTCTTTTCACAGACCTCATTCAACGCTCCTCATACCTCCAATCTCTTCTGTACTCCATCTTGCACGGTATCGTGGCTAATTTACTTACTCTCGCTTCATCTCAGTCTTGGTACCCCAGAGTTCGTCATCATCGGCTTCTTTCAGCCTGCTTTGTCCATCAACTGCTTGATCATCATTCAAGCCCTCGAGGTATGTTTTGCTGCAGATCTTTGCCCTAGTCACTCTGTTTTCACACATTCACTCCTTTCTCTCGTCAATGCAATACAAGGCTGTCAGAATATCGTTCGTCTCATATACTCAGTGTTGGATTTTCTGTTCGAATCCTTGGGAGCATCTATTCTACCAAGTTACCATGCCCTCTTGTCGTCACCCACACATGCATTTCTCAACTGACAGCTTAGATACAGCCAGATTTTCACACATCCACCGATTATTCGCATCTTGCACTGCTTTCTGCAGCCGATCTGTTGCTTGTGAGGTGAGATGTTTGCAGTTACCCCTTTGGATGTTCAATCTGGCGCAGCAATATTCCTTTTCATCTTTAAGCCCAACCAAGCCCGGGCCTTCATCATTACCAAATGAAAAATCGGCTGACATTTGCATAGATATCTCAGTCATACATCCTCATTCAATGGCGACCATGGAACCGACCACTGGTGCAGCACCCTTCCTCTCCAACCAGCCTGATAGGCGACCTCAGCATCTCGCTATCCCTGGCTCTACCGATCACAATGCTTTGTTGGGCCACTTTCAGGGGTTGAGCCTTACGGGCATGACTCTGTCTGCTCCCCAGGGCGCGCCTGTTCCCATGCCACCACCCTACATGGTTTCTCCCGATGGACTCATTCTTGCCTCCATGCCAGGTTCCCAGTCGGTTGCCCTTAACCACCCAAATGAATCGGCCTATCCTGGTTACCAGATGAATGGAGCCTATGCCAACCCATATGCTCTATCCGGCCCTCTCGTCCCCTTCACCCCTGCTCGCGCCAATGCTGGACATCCTCGTGGTGATCGAACTCAGTCCGAAGTTCCTGGTTTGGAGAACCGCCGCGGCTCCTACTCGACCACAGAGTCCGCACCTGCTACCCCCTTTTACGGGAGCTGGCCAAATCGCGAGCATGGTCCTCGAGTTCACAGCGATCGATCAGCGTACACAACTCCTTCTCCCCACCAACTCCTCGGCTCTCACCACGTCGAAGCTACGACTAAGACAAAACCTTCTCCAGTGTCTGATCACGTCCTGGATGAGATTTTGGCAAAGGAACCTGCCATTCCTACGGCAGTTCCTGCAGTTTTCACGCCTGCAGGTCAGATGAAGAGCCTTGAACAAAGCCTCGAAAATCGAATCCCAGGCAACCGCAATGTCTATATCCGTGGCCTTTACCCGACCACCGATGATCATACCCTCTATCAATTCACTTCCCGTTTCGGTGAAGTCGAGACTTCGAAGGCTATCATTGACACTGCCACCGGTGCGTGCAAAGGGTAAGTTTCGTTACGCAAACCTTTGAACAAACAATGACTAACAAAGACAAGATTTGGCTTCGCAAAGTTCTTTGACGTTGCTCACTCTGAGATGTGCATTCGCGGATTCCATCGTCTTGGATACGAAGTCGGCTTTGCTAGGGCATGTTCCCCCAACCCATGGATGAGTGTTGAGAAGGGTAAACTGACAATTTTTTTCAGGAGTCTTTCAACTCTCGTCTCAAGGCTGAGGGCGACGACGACTCTACCAACCTGTACATCTCGAATCTTCCTAAGTCTCTAACAGAAGTGGTACGTTTTGTAAACAATGGCTCAACATGTTCTACAGCCTCTAACTGCTACTAGGAGCTTGGCGCCATTTTCAGGGATTATACGATCTTGTCCAGCAAGATCCTTCGTGATAGCATGGGGAACAGCCGTGGTGTTGGTTTCGCTCGGTAGGTGCGGAGGGCCAAGGATGAGTGTATGTGGCTAACAGAAGCACAGCTTTGAGAACCGAGACATTTGCGATGATGTTATCGAGAGGTTCCATGGTTCGAGTGTTGGCGATGAAGGACTTCTCATGAACATTCGCTATGCTGATACTCCAGCTCAGAAGGAATTGAAGCGAGTCACCGCTGAACGCCGTCAGTTCCGAACTAACGAGTACAACATCGGAGCCTACGGCACCCCCCTCGTCGGCTATGGTGGCTCCATGTACCCTCACCACGCCCAGAACCGACGAGCAGCCATCCCCATCACCCGGCCGTAAGTTTTAATGCACATTGTTTTCTCACATAGGTTAACACTTTCCTAGTCCCATGCCCCCGGCTCCCTCTGTGTCCGATACCAACAATGAGACTCGACGCCTGGCTTCTCAGCGTCAATCCATTGGGTATGAGACAGGGCTGCCCCGGGGTTCTGTGACTTTTTTCTAACCCTTGGTATAGGACGGCTGCTATCGGGAGCACCGATGAAGTGATTGCCACGCCCGCCTCATCCGAATGCGGCGAGAACACCACCGTTCACGTGGATGCAGTGGTGGCTGGCTCATCCTTCGATGCGTCCCCTTCGATCAAGAAGGACATCAAGAAGGACGTAAAGAGGGAGATCAAGAAGGACATCTAAGATCTCGAACTGCTAACAGTTGAAATGGATTCTATCTGGCTGGTGACGCCGGAACCCACGCTCTCATTTATCATTTGTCTCTCGTTGTTTCCCGTCTTGGAGTGTTTGGCTCAAGCATCAGCAGTGTAGCCATCGCGGAACATCTTATGGTCTGAGGTAGCTGTTACACTCGAGGAATTCATGCCATGATATGATGTCATGAGCTTTTGTAGTTTAGATTCGGGGGCTTCGTGCCATAAAAGTCAGAGGAGGGCGTTTAGAGAGAATTTTCTTAATGTCATAGAATTCCTTCAGTTATTTTGAGTCGCAGATTTGTTGTGAGCGAAGATATGCTTGGCTGGCCTTTTTGAGTCTTCCAAGATATGGGTATCATTGTATTTCATTTATACTGTCAATTTTGACATACTCTCCTCTACCATATCCTCCTTCGAAGCCATAGCATCATCGCCAAGTAGACCGCCTGATACCTGGCCATCATGAGGGTGTTCTGTGTTATCTGCATCACTGTTTTCACTCTCTTCGTCACTGTCGTCACCGTCATCTTCACCGTCTTCATCCCCACTATGTTGAGCCGTTTGATCCCCCTTTTCCTTGATAGCAGCCTCAAGATCTTTCAACATCCTCTTTGTAAAGCCAGAAGCTTCCACCGTAGCGTCGAGTCGTTTCACGCCATCCTTACCCACTGTCTTTTTTGCATGCTTGAAAAAGGGACCGGGTTCTGTTGGAACAAAGTGAAATCTGCGCTCAAAGAAGCGCTTGATGCAGTTCACGTCTCGATCAAAGTACAACTCGGCATTTTGATGTTCCATGGAAATCATTTGGGGGAAGTCGATGATGACAGGCTCGAGTGTCAGGGTCTCCTCCCCATGCTCAGATTTGGTAATGTTCTCCTTGATCAAGATGTTGAATTCATTGAAATCACCATGAATCAGGCCTTGTTTGGCGAGCCGGAGGATCAAAGCAATGAGATCAGCGTACAAAGATGCCGGATCAGGAACCTCCGCTATCTGTCGGAGAGGGAAAGCGTCTATTAACGACATGACAATTGTGTGCCGTGATTGTGCGATGGGCTCAGGGACGGGGAAGCCTTCTTCACGTAGAGCCTTCATGAAAGCAAACTCTTTCATGGCAGCGAGCCGTGAAAGATACATCCATGATCCAGATTGTCGATTCTTAAGGTAGTCTCGATTCGATTTGACGGTTCGGAAAGAAATTCGGCCTAGTCGATGGATTTTGAGGACTCGTTGGGTGCCGCTATGATCTGCCACAACCATGATATCACTCTCCTTACCCACACCAATTCTGTCTCCTACACTGTAGACATCCTTTTTCTTGGCATAGGTGTGAAGTGCAAGGTAATCGAGTCCACCATACGTGAGTCGATATCCATCATATTTTGCCTCCTTCACGCGCGCAATGAGACCAACTTTGGCAAGGGCTGAGATACTCTTATGAACGCTTCCAGTACCACCGCGAAGGCGTGAAATCTTTTCGATCAATGAAGTTGGGACAAGTTCATGGTTCTTGCTTCCCATTTCGACCTATAATTGGTTTAAGTCTTGTGTCTAACCGTGATGGCTAGGGCATGCATACTGCTGTCAAAACTCGCCAATCCTCAGAGGCGAGATGGCGCATTGCCCGTGTATCTAACTTCATGATGGGCCGCTTTTATGGAGAGGTCCAGGAGAAATGCTTGAACCTCTATCTCAAGGATTTGCTGAAAACTGATGTTTTTTGTTGTTGGTGTTGGAGGGGTCGATGTTGTATGGTGGGGTTATTTTTTTCTTGAAGATCTTATCGCTCGTTATCAAAAGTCTGTGTTCTTGGCAATGTGGGTCTTATTGTGCTGGCTTGCACGTGATGAGGCTGGGGATAGCCAGGCGGCAGCGCTTCGCGTAACCCAGCAGAGCTACCGCTACCTACAGCAAAGCACCTTGAGCTTAGCCAAGCAGCCTCCATCACTTTCCATCCACAGCAACCCACGACCACGATACCACATCACTCAACCCTGACACGCCGCGATCACCGAGAACACAGCTCAGGCCCGCATATTAGTTTACTTTTCTATCTTTTTTTTGCTGCCAATCTGTTCAGTGGACTCTACCAGGCGCTTAGGCCTACGACATCAACATGGCTCAAGACAGCGAGGTGCCTAAAGCGGCCGACAAGGGCAAGGGCAAGGCCATCGACGATGCGAAGAAAGACAAACAGCAGGCAAATGGAAAGAAAGAGGACGAGAAGATTGAGAGTATGAGGCCCTGCCGTTTGCATGAAATGATGTACTGACTAGAGACCCAGCTGCTGAGGAGGAGCTCAACGAGGAGGACCAACAACTGAAGAATGAACTTGAATTGCTGGTCGAGCGCTTGACCGTAAGTTTGCCCGCAAGAGAATCTTTTGTGCAATGGATTAAACGATATACAGGAGCCAAACACGGAACTTTACAAGCCCGCCCTTGAAGCTATGAAGAACCTGATAAAGACGTCGACGTCATCCATGACAGCAGTTCCAAAGCCTCTCAAATTCCTACGACCACATTACGAGTCCTTGACGAAACTTTTCGAGCAGTGGCCCGAGGGCGAAGACAGGACCTCGTTGGCGGATGTTCTCTCCGTCATCGGTATGACGTTTTCTGATGAAGACCGACAAGACACACTGTTTTACAGACTTCAAGCGCCTTCATCTGACATCAGCTCGTGGGGCCACGAGTATACCAGACATCTCGCGCTTGAGATTGGAGAAGTGTATGGAAAGCGAATCGCAAATGACGAATCCACCAAGGACCTGATCGACCTGGCACTTGTTTTGATTCCCCTCTTCCTCAAGAGCAACGCCGAGGCCGATGCAGTGGATCTTATGAGCGAACTTGAAATCATTGAGGAAATGCCTAAGTTTGTGGACGAAAACACATATGCTCGTGTATGCTTGTACATGTCTTCGATGGTGAACCTCCTCACCTACCCCGACAATGAGACTTTTCTCAAGACCGCACACGACATCTACATGGAATACAAGCAGTTTGCGCAGGCCATGGTCCTTGCCATTCGACTTCACGATTACGAACTCATTAAGTCCGATTTCGAAAAGGCTGAAGACCCTGCCCTTCAGAAGCAGCTCGCGTTTCTAACTGCCCGGCAAAGGATAGCCCTTGATGCCGATGACCAGTCAGAAGAGAACACTGCCCTTGTGGAGTCCCTCGGCAACCTGAAGCTGTCGGAACATTTCAAGTCACTGGGCAAAGAGCTCAACATCCTGGAGCCAAAGACTACCGAGGATATCTACAAGAGCCACCTGGAGAGCAGTCGAGTTGCAGGAATGACCAACCTGGACTCTGCTCGGCATAACCTTGCAGCGGCATTCGTCAATGCTTTTGTGAATGCTGGTTTCGGCAACGATAAAATGATGCTTGTCGACGGTGAGAAGGAGACATGGGTCTGGAAGACCAAAGCGGATGGCATGATGTCCACCGTTGCCTCCATGGGTACTCTTTTGATGTGGGATATCGAGAATGGGCTTGACAAGATCGATAAGTATACGTACTCTTCAGAGACAGAGATTTCGGCTGGCGCAATGCTTGCTATTGGAATTATGAATTCGGGCGTAGTAATGGATTCGGATCCAGCCATTGCCCTGTTGGCTGATGGGGACAAGCTTTACCATCCCAACCCCCTCGTCAGGACTGCCTGCATCATGGGTCTTGGACTTGCTTATGCCGGGTCTAACAAGGAAGACGTTCTCGAGCACTTGCTACCTATGATCTCTGATGCTAGTGTTGATATGCAAATTTCAGCAATGGCTGCTTTATCCTGCGGTCTTATCTTCACTGGCTCTTCTCACCCGGAAATCAGCGAGGCCATTGTCACTACTCTAATGGACGACGATCGCAAAAACCAACTGACTGACAAGTGGACACGATTCTTGGCTCTTGGTCTAGGTCTTCTCTTCTTTGGCCGACAAGAAGAGGTTGATGTTATCCTCGAAACCTTGAAGGCTATTGAGCATCCTATGGCCAAGTCGACCGCCGTCATGGCTGAGATTTGCGCGTGGGCCGGTACTGGTGCTGTCCTTAAGATCCAGGAGCTTCTCCATATCTGCAATGAGCATCAAGAGGAGTCTGAAGAGAAGAGGGGCGACGAACTTCTACAGGCTTACGCGGTGATTGGTATTGCACTTGTGGCTATGGGTGAAGATATTGGCCAAGAAATGGTCCTGCGCCAGTTCGGTCATCTCATGCACTACGGTGAGGCCAACATTCGAAAAGCTGTGCCCCTTGCCATGGGCCTCATTAGCCCCAGCAACCCTCAAATGAAGGTGTATGATACCCTCTCAAGATACAGTCACGACAATGATCCTGAGGTTGCTATCAACGCCATCTTTGCCATGGGTCTTCTGGGTGCAGGCACCAACAACGCCCGATTAGCTCAGCTACTTCGACAACTCGCTGGTTATTACCACCGTGACCAGGATGCTCTTTTTATGGTGCGCATCGCCCAGGGTCTCCTCCACATGGGTAAGGGTACTCTGTCAATCAGTCCCTTCCACACAGATCGTCAGGTTCTGTCCCGTGTAGCGGCCGCTGGTCTGCTTGCTACTCTTGTCGCTATGATTGAGCCCAAAGAGTTTATCACCGGTCAGTCACATTACCTCCTCTACTTCCTTGTCACGGCCATGCACCCCCGCTTCCTCGTTACCTTGGACGAAGACCTCAAGCCTCTCAAGGTCAACGTCCGCGTGGGTCAAGCCGTCGATGTCGTTGGCCAAGCTGGTCGTCCCAAGACAATCACTGGCTGGCAAACTCAGAGCACACCTGTGGTGCTCGGATATGGTGAGCGAGCAGAGCTGGAAGATGAGGAGTATATCAGCCTCAACAGCACTCTAGAAGGCTTGGTAATTTTGCGGAAGGTAAGTTGCACAAAGTTCAACAAACTATCCACACTTGCTGACTCAACCTTGTAGAACCCTGAATGGGAAGCTGAGAAATAGACGGTTTGAACTTGTTATTAGCATAGCTCTGGTTTCTAAAACCAGGCAAGTTACAACGTCAGACTTAATTACACTGTATTCTATGGTAATCTGCCGTAAGCGCAGTAAAGAAGCGGGTAGGAATAGGCATTATGATAGACGGAGAAACCAAGTTTCGAGTTTTATCTTGGTCCAAAAGCAACATGCTATGTCAATTGATGCTGAACCGAAACTGCCATACTGTCAAAGCTGATGCTACCATTTGTATCATTGTAAATAAACCACGCCTTTGTAATAATGCCCATCGTATCCGTCCATGCTGTCTATCATTGTGGCCCTCATAACGAGGATAAGAATCTATATGCAGTATGTTCCGAAAAAGAAAAAAAAACCCTTTTCAACGTCGTCGACTTTTTACCATGTTTTGGGCCCGAAGCGTTCACCTTCTGGGAGGGTATTATATGAGCATGCTTGCCAGTCACAACCCTGCTTGTACACTTCAGTCCCCCACCACTTGAGGTTCTTTGCAAGCCCAGGGTAAATGAAGCCGAAAAAGACAACTACTATACCAAAGGCAAGCCCAGAATCGAGGGCAGCGCTCAAGGTCATGGTGTACTTGCTCCACCAGGCACTGTGGCGGTTCTTGATAAGATAGTTGAAGACGTAGCATACAAGTACCCAGACGGAGAAGTTGAGGCCTGTTGCAGGAGGTATCCAGGACATGGCGCCGAAGATAACAGGAAGGTTGACCTTGCGGAGAATACTGGAGCGGTTACGTCGACAGTAAAGCCACAGGGGAATGGGGAGGAGAGCGCCAAGGGGGAAGAACCAGACTAGGGAACGATATATGGCCTTCGGACCAAAGAATTCGTTAGGTCCGACAACACCCCACAGAATGGAGCCGTTGAAGTGGACTCTTGCAATGGGACAGGTGAATCCATTGAGAGCTTCTGAAGTACAAATGCCTTTGATGTTTGCGAACATCCAGTTGAGCACACCAATCTGAGTTAGCGACGAGACAAGTGTCGCCACGATCTGAACAAGGAAGAGGATGCGAGGAGGAATCTTCATGTAGTGGCCGAGTTTAAGGTCAGAAGCGAATTTGATGCCTTGTGCTGATGAGATGTAGCCGTATGTAACGAAAACCATGTTTGCGATGGGGCGACCTGGGAACACAACACCGCAGATGAGTTGACAGATGAGATAGATGCTGCTATGTTGGTTTGTGACAGCCATAATGATGCCATTGGGGATGAAAAACAGTGCTCCAAGGCCAAGCGCGAGAAGAAGGCCATACCAGGGCAAATGGACGGGATAGCTAGACCAGTTAGCCAGGGAAGGCATCTGAATAAGCTTGGGTGCAGACTTACTATTCGACAACAAAGATGCCGATGGCAGTCATGGAGAGAAACGTGATTAGATACCAACTCAGAGGAGCATCCTTGTATCTCTTCATGAGTTTGCTGTGAATATCTTCGCGGCTAATAATCCCATCTACATTAGAAGTGGATGTTGACATGCGCCTCTGGTCCTCGTCGAACGATTGTCGTGGTAAAGGCCCAGGAGAATCCGCTACCGGTTCATACTTCGGCTGCCCATCCTCGCGAGCCTCCTCGAGTGCTCGTTTCCAGGACCTCCATATATCCTGACCGTGCCAACAGGCAGTATGCGTCAGAAGAGCAGCCAGACCAGCGAATTGAACACCATAGCTTAACACGTATGTGATTGGCAAGAACACTCTGCTGTAGCTCTGATAGGCCTCTCGGTCAAAGAGAAAATCAGGCGTGAGAATCTTGCTAACATCGTAGACCTTGCCCGTGTTGTCGAAAACAGCAGCTGAAAGAATCGGCATGTACGATGAGAAGAGAACGTTGGTGTAGTAGAGAATAGGTGCAATAATCCACATTACCACAGCTAAACCTCCGATAACATTCATAGCAGCCCAGAACGGGACAAGTAAGGGTGAGCCAACGTAGGTCACTTGCGCCCAGTCAAAGGTCAGGGGAAAGAGCCCAAGGCCGGAGGAGACGCCGAACAGGTTTGCAATAACGACATTTTTGGGCGCAAACCAGGTAATGACGTTGAAATAGCTGAGTGCTGGCATAAGTAGCCCGGGGAGAAAGTAGAAGAGGAAGGATACGGTCCAGATGATGTAGAAGAATTTCCACCTGCTAATGGTCCACCCTCCGGCAGGTTTGTTCTCCTGTTTGTGAAGCGTCGAGAACATAGCTGCCGACATAAGAGTCCCCGGCCAGATCATTCCACTGGGTCGAACAAGAAAGCGGCGTGTTAGACCTGCAAAGCCATAACCGAGAATCTGGGTGGATATAGTGAGAAGAAGCTGGTACACGATAGGCGCTTCCTGGTTGTAGAACTGAGTCTGCTCAACAATAACATCTGTCGCAAAGGCGAAGCCAAATGCGACATTGCTGCTGACATAGACGCAAGTATGTTCTTTTTCGTTCCAACGACCTTGCGCTAACCATCTCCTCCAACGCGTGCGTCTCTTGATCTTATGCGACCCATGCGCATCGTCACTGACAGAAGTCGTCCGTACACCATCGATAAACTCCTCCTCGGGGTCATAAGGTCGCTTTAGCACAAAATCCCACAAATGTCCAAGAGGATGGACAAGCAATAAGGCAATAACTGGAGTAATGGCAACACTGGGGTATCTTAAGGAGAAGAACAGATTGGTCGAAGAGCCTAGAATGGCGAAAATGACAGAGAGACACCACATGCGTGGCGTATTTATGGAGAGAGTGGTATTGTCTGTAGGCGGAACGGACGCGCGAACAGCCTCGTGAGGTGAGTTTTCTTGATGTTCAGAATCTGATGCGGTCGAAGAAGCGTCATCCAGCAGTGCGCCATCTTCGGACAAGTCGTCCTTCAAGCTACCCTCGAGACCAGTATGTGTAGGTTCGGTAATGCCCAGGCGGCCTTCGAGGCCCGAGACCAGGACGGCGCCATCGATCTCTTCGGATAACCTCGAGGATGATTTCTTGCCAAGGATGGAGCGGTGCGAGGTCTCGCCGCGCATTGTATCCGGAACGTGACGGAGCTGGTGGGAATCGGGATCCCAGCGATCACTACCAGCGGGTGAATTATTGCGACTGGGTGTTAGTGAGACCGAACCGTAGGGAGCAGCATCGGAGCGAGCGGCGGCGGAGCGCAAGAAGGGCGTCTTCTTGGAAGCCATATCTATAGTGTCGTCTATGGGTCGAGGAATGGCATCTAGACTATCGTCGGTATCGATATGATCAAGAGGCTGCGCCGCATCTTGATTACCAACGAGAACCGATGGAAGAGCAGCTGAGGTTGGAGCCGAAGCGTGAGTAGAAGTAGATGCAGATGCAGGTGTAGATGCAGATGCAGATGCAGCTGGGGTAGCAACGGTACTTAATGATGGAGGAGGTATATGAGAGGCCGGAGCCTGATACGGCAAGACATGGCCCTCGGCTTGGACTGGGTGTGAGGGTGAGACAGTCACGGTGGACCTGGCAGAGGATGAGGATGCAGACGTGGATGTGGATGTTAGGGGCTGAAGGGCGACGTCCTGGCGGAGTGGAGGGGAATCACCAGCAACCCTGTCTCCAACCCTCTCTGCCAGGGACGAAGACGCTGAAGATTGGCGGCTTAGGCTTCGTTTGCTGGAAGAGATGGAGGCCGAGGATGAGTTGGTGGTGTGTTTACCCATGGCGGGGGCGTGTATCGTGTATCAATATCTAGCTGGCTACCTTAGCTATGGATATGATATCTACACTATCGTCGACTAACAAGCCAAGCCTGCGTGAACGAAATAGGTAGCGGCTTAGGAGGGGCGTGATCAAACGGGCTCCAGCTCTCATCGATCTGGCGTGTGGCATTGCCTTGTAATGGTATGGAGCAGCATCAAAAGGGCCTTGAAACCATAAGAGAATGTGGTTAGAGGGACCGCCCGCTAGCAAAGTGCCTCAAAAGGATCCAATTGACAGCAGGTGGATGACATTAATGACAACAAAGCATATACAAAGGCAGCGATAGGTAGTAAGACATAAAAAAAGCAAGGCTACGGCGCGTTACGGGAATGCCCATCAAGCAAGCAAGAGCTTTTGGAGAAGACAGCCCTGTCTTTACGCGTGGGGAGTTCAAGGGTTTTGAGTGGGTAGTGACCAGGATGAAACGGATGACTAGGGGAGTCGGTGACGGGATGACGGCAATCTACCTACTAAGGTGCTGAGGCAAGGCAATACATTGAGCATTGTGCATTGAGCATTTGCCATGAGTTAATAGTAGGCAGCTCGGGCAATGACTTTTGGTATGATTCAGAGTGTATGCGGTGTATCAGAAGAATAGACCACATGAGCATTGATATTGGCGATGAATTTCATGCTGAAAGCACTATTGATAGCTGCATGACTTACTAACAGCGCTTCACGAAGGTGCCAGGAATGAAAACTATCCAATTGCAATTCACAAATAACTGGGCAGCCAAGTGTCATTCCACAAGGGAGCACCCATATCTTTGCCAAAATGAATGAATGGCTGGCTGTCTTTCATCTCACATGTTTATTGGGTGCCAGGCCATTTTGTTCATCAGTTTCATACAACAGGGCACTTAGTTCTGGGAGTTGTTGGTGCCATATACCAAATCAGGCACATAAAGTACTCACAGCCTTAAAGTGGCTGCAGCATACTGGCGTTTCACGAACCACAGAGATGCTTTTGATCTCTATCTTTCCTCATTCTCAGTCATATAAACCCTTGTTCCCGTCTCCAAGACGCACTGAGCACCAAGCACCTCATCACAGCCGGCAGCAAACAAGCGGGCCGAACCAAAACCCCTGACGTCCCCATCTCGGCTACAGGCGACAGGGAACGTTCAAATTTCTGAGGATGGTTGATGGATCTGATTAGATAACACCCGAAGATGTGATCACAACCACAAACCAAATCCCTGTGCGTTCCAACGGTACCCTGGCTGTCCTCTGTCTGGCCTGTTTGGTCTCTAGGGGAGGAAAGAAAACTCGGGACCTCGATCCTAAATGACAAAAAGACTTAGGTAACTTAGCATAAGTTTAGAATACCTTTTGCAGAGTTTATTTTGACACCCTATATTAAGGTCTGATATTTTCTTGCTCCCTGATGATCCTGTCTCTGTCGCTATCAGAGCACCTAGGAACCGTTCCTGACCCCTTGACGACCCAGATAGGTAGCTCAACAGCCTACGAACTTTATATTACTGAACATTTAGATCTGCCGCTGTTTGTTCGTAATCGAGCAATTATACTTCAGCCTTCAGCCTCGTCGCGAAACGATCTGGTAGTGAATCCCATTCGTCTCTATAGACAGAGGACCCTTGAAGGCATTTCTTATGCCACGCCCCAGTCCCTGGAAGGAATTCGGATACTCATTTCAAGACATCCCACGCGTTAACCACCCATGCTCAAACTTGTTCCTCGTCAGCAATGCCTGAGACATGGCTTTAGCTAGCGAGGACTGGGTTGTTCGTCCCAACTTCTGAGCAATAGAATGTCGCCTATTGCAAATGATGAGGTTTTTCAGGCACACGGTGAGCCGTGAGACACGGGCGTTTTTTCATGGTCTGAAGCACCAAGCTCGAATCACCTGTGCCGTTTGAGAATTTCTGCCAATCTGTGACCTGGCAATTCAAACAATTCGACATCAATTGCATTTCCAATCGTGGTCTGCAGCCTACTTACTACCTACCTAGTGGAGATAATATCTCCTTACGTTATACAGTGCTTACAGACAGCCATGCAATGGTTGTCAGTTGATGAGCGTTATGAAATCCCAGGTTGACACCGTCTTTATGAAAGTCGTTACGTACTGAGCCGTCTTTTCCTCGTTCCCGAAGCCCAGAATCGATGATTGACGCTCCCAAATATTCCCTTCTAGCCTTCGCGTGGGGGTTACCATCAGGTCCCTTGGATAGACTCCACAACAGTTGATCAATCCATAGCCGCCAAATATTCGCTTTGGCGTCTTTTCCTCAATATCCGTTCTTGTCGACTGAAATCCAGATGTAAGGGCTGTTGGAGTGGAATAAGGCTTTCATTGTATCTCCTCGGGCCTCACCGCCGATGCCGCCTGTCATGTCTCACCGTTAGACGGCGTCGACTTCCGTTCACATGATGGCGATGACGCCAGAGAGAGATTTGGGTTCGGCGCGTATCCGCTCCGTCGGTTCCAAGGGCGTGTCACGCCGGGAGCTTTTTATTCTTAGCGCAGCATCCTTCCGTGGTGTGTTCTCCAGCACGTTATCCAAGATACAGTTTTCCACCAACGAACAGGAACAATCGCCAATCCACTACCTTGGTTCATCTGTCTTGTCAGCCTCGCCATGGCGTCATCCCTTCCCGCTGCTAAGCAGCAGCTGAGAAGTCTCATGAAGCAGAAGCTGTCCAAGATCACCCAGGACTCCATCACCACTCAGAGTATGACAACCAACCAATCGCTCATTAACATGTCTTGTGTCTATTCGTAGGACACTTCCCCTAACACCAGTCGTACAGGTCGCTGTATTTTTGAGACCTTGAAAGAGTTTCAGCCTTACAAGGATGCTCGGCGCGTCAGCATCTATCTAGCCATGCCGACGGCTGAGGTCCAGACAGATGCTATTGTGCGCCATGCCTTATCTGCTGGCAAGCAGGTCTTTGTTCCTTACTTACACAAGTCGCCTTTTCAAACACCGGATACTCCAGCTCGGGTAATGGACATGGTTCACCTAAAAGACGTCCAGGACTATGAGAGCCTCAAGTTGGATAAGTGGGGGATTCCCAGCGTGGACCCAACCACTGTCGATGCGAGAAGACGTATACTGGGTGGTTCAGACGTTCAAAATTCCGAGCCTGCAATTCTAGACTTCATGGTTGTGCCCGGAGTCGCATTCGACTTTGACCAGTCAGGGTCGATTCGACGACTTGGCCACGGCAAGGGCTTTTATGATTTCTTTATCAACAGATACATGGCCAAACTCGAAACAAAGGGCATAGCGCACGAGAACCCGCTACATTTGTATGGCTTGGCTTTGACAGAACAGATGGTGCCTGCTACGTCAGAGCTTCAGATTCCCACAGACACGCACGACCGTAGACTCAATGGTCTTATTCTTGGAAACGGCAAGATCAAGGCCGGTGTACATGAAGCTTCTACTTCGCGATATCCACGACAAGATCTATGACATTAGAATCGAAGGGCTTGGAATAAGATTTGGGCCACGTGATATCCCCAGGTGTACTCCGTAGGTACAATAGATTCAGCTCTGTTGTTCAGATAGTTGACAAACTATTCTCAGCACAAACACGAAGCTCTGTTATCAGGTATCATGAATCGAATGGTTGAGTTTCGTGTTTATTGACTGCTATTAATTTTACTAGAGATGCATATCTTTCGCCCATGAGGCGTGTCATGTTAGTCAAACTTGAGATGTCGGTTAATATCCGGGCGGTTGCCCCGCCATGGCCATGACGAGCAACCTAAGAATCGTAAATACTTCTAGTAGGCACTTATCCTGACCCTGAACAAACTTTAGCTGGGTCATTGAATCACCTGCTGTCTTGAATTTCCGAACTTGTTTACCTTCTGGGCTTCGTACTATACTTCCATTCTTCCCTTCCTTCTCAACCGGTTCTCTCGACTTATCCTCTCGCCAAAGTTTTCCCTCGCGATCCATAGGAGTCTCATCGATCCCAACTACTGCCCCCCTTTGCATGCGCCACTACTTACGAGGGTCGATCGTGCGCATCATAGCCATATACCCCGATACTCAACGTTGATATCCTCTGCTCGCCCTTCAAGACGAAATGGCTTCGAACGGGGCCCAGGAGGCCTTTGCGCCGCCTGATGTGCTGGCTGCTGTTATGACTATGAGGAGCGGGGAGCAAGAGGCCAAGAAGCACGCCCATGAGTACTTGGAGAGGTTTCAGAAATCAGTGCGTCGCTGGAAGCTCTTTGTTGTACGGCCAGTCCGCTAACGTTGGATGTGTATAGAAGGATTCATGGGCAACTATAATGGGTATTCTGCAGTCTGATGCCGAGCCAGAGGCAACCCTCTTTGCGGCCATTACCCTGCGTGGAAAGGTTTGAAGCTTGTGATATACACCTCAGCCTCACTGTTAACTTCTCCCTTCTAGATCACATACGACCTCTCTACCCAAGTTCCTGCGAGCGAACTGCCCGCCCTTCGAAACCAAATCCTCTTACTTCTAAAGCACTTCGCCCCGGGACCCAAGCCTATCCGTGTCCAGCTCTGTGTGTGTCTGGCCATTCTAGCGATTCAAATGAAGGACTGGAACGATGTTCTGCCTTCCGTCGTTCAGTCGCTTAGTGATAGCCCCGAGAGCCACGCCTGCATTCTGGATTTCCTGAGGGTTCTCCCTGAAGAAGTTACCGAGGGTCGAAAGATCACCTTGTCTGTACGTGGATCGCGCAACCATAGATCGGGAATTCGCTTCTTTCGAGATTGTCAAATCCGGTCGACCTCAACACCAGTTCAAGTCTAATTGTTTGGAATTAGGAAGAAGATCTTGCGATGCGAACGCAGGCTCTCTTGGCCGATAATGCGGACCAGGTCGTCCAACTCCTTATCAACTATTCTCAGTCCTCACGTAAGTTGCGCGACCTTCCACCACTGCCAAGATACTGACATCTATCGCAGCCGCAGCCGCTCAGAACCCTCAGTTGATGGAGTGTATTACTTCCTGGCTCCGAGAGGTCCCAGTAGGCAATGTTGTCAAGTCGCCTCTAATGGATATTGTTTTCAACGGCACAACTAGCGATGGTTGCAGCCAGGAGGCTTCCGAGTGTCTTTGCACCATGCTTCGAGAGACCAGCGACGTGGACGAGAGTCAGGAGATCATCGAGCTCCTATTTCCACGAATCATCTCCTTGAAGCCCCAAGTGGCCAAGGCAGCCGAGGAGGATGACACAGAGACACTCAAGTCTTTGACTAAGGTGTTTGCAACTGCTGCAGAGAGCTGGGTCGTTGGAATCGCCCGCCAACCTACACACTTCCGTCCACTGGTTGACGCTGTACTGGAATGCGCCCTGAGAGACAAGGAACGCGATGTTATTGAGCATACCTTTAACTTTTGGTACGAGCTCAAGCTCTATCTTGTGCTGGAGATTTATATCCAAGGTCGGCTTGAGCTAGTTGACGTCTACTCCAAGCTGGTAGACATTCTCTTAAAGCACCTCGAATATCCTAAGCCGGACTCGGGTAACGAAAATGACTTATTCGACGGAGATCGCGAGCAAGAGGAGAAATTCAGAGAGTTTCGACACCAGATGGGCGACACACTAAAGGATTGCTGCGAGGTGATGGGCGTTACGGACTGTCTCACCAAGGTTCTCCAAGCAATTCAGCTGTGGATGTCAAAGTATGCCAACCAAGTGAACGATAACTCGGTACCTCACTGGCAGGAGCTGGAGGCGCCTTTATTTGCCATGCGCGCTCTCGGTCGCATGGTGGACAAGGATGAGAGCATTGTGCTTCGCCAGCTCATGCCTCTCCTTGTACAAATGCCGAGCCACGAGAAGCTCCGCTTCGCAACTATCATGGTACTCGGCCGCTATACTGAATGGACGGCTGCCCATCCGGAATATCTCGAGCCCCAATTCAACTACATCGTCACATCGTTCCAGTCGGATTCCAGGGAGATCATCCGCGCCGCTGCCTTGGCTATCAAATTCTTCTGTACCGATTGCAAACACCTCCTGAGTGGCCAGGTGCTTCAGCTTCAGACCTTCTATGATGAAGTGCTGGATAAGCTCCCTGACTTGAGTAAGGAAGAGATCACAGAAGGCGTTGCTAACGTTGTGGCTTGCCAGCCCACGGAGGAGATTTACCGATTGCTCAAGCTATACTGCGACCCATTGATCCAGCGTTTGATGGCCAAGGCCAATAATGCTACAGACGAGGAGGGCAAATTGGCGCTCGCTGGTAAGTAAGCCCGAATTCGTTTCGTCAAGCAAGACTAACACCGTTTTAGATCATCTGCAGCTCATCACCATCTTTGTTCAATACGTCGTGCCCCCTGTGAGCCCTGGTCAGGAGAACCCTGCTGTCAAGTACTGGCAAGAGGTTTTCCCCATCCTTTCCACCGTACTGGACAACTTCTTGAACTTCACTCCCATCTGCGAGCGCGTCTGCAGGTGCTGGCGCAATATGGTCATTGCCCACCGCACGGCCATGACCCCTTTGCTCCCGGAAATGGCAAACAAGCTTGCTGGCGGCTTCAACAACTCAAGGGAAGGATGTTTCTTGTGGGTCACTTCAGCAATCCTGCGCGAGTTCTCTGAAGCACGAGAGCACGTTGACCAAGCCACCACTGAGAACATTTACACATTTTTTGAAGCCCAGACAACAACCTTCCTCCGAGTCATGACGGAATTACAACCCAAGGAACTCCCTGACGTTATTGATGACTTCTTCCGCCTTCTGATCGACGCCCTTCTCTACTACCCCCAGAAGCTCATTCCATCTCATCTTCTAAGGTCTGTCTTTGAGGCGTCCATCTACGCTCTGACTCTAGAGCAGCGCGACCCTCTGTCCTCAACGCTGCATTTCCTCCGTGATCTCTTGTCATACGGTGGCGATAACCCTGCTAGTAGCGATAGGCTACCGGAGGTAACGGCTGCTGAGGTCAAAGCCATCGTCAAGAATCTGCTACTTACTCTTGGCGAGGGTCTGGTCAAGCAGGTCATGGCGGGCATGATGATCACTTTCCCCCGCGACTGTTTCGCTGATGGCAGTGGTGTTCTGCTGGCTTTGTTTGAGCTGGTTCCTCTCCAGACTCACCAGTGGGTCTCCCATACAATACAGCTACTACCGGAGGGCACTGTTTCCCCTGCCGAGGCCAACAGATTCCTGGTCAAGATCAAGGAGAGGCTTGAGTCGGGAGACCCCAGCGCCATGAAGAATGTGCGCGCGATTCTGCAAGATTTCACCAATACTTACAGACGACGAAATGTGGCACCCCGCGACGGACTCGGCCAGCTCGAGGCCACGCGCTTCCAGTTCTCCGGTTAGGCGAGGTTATGGACTTAATAAGAAGATAGTGGAGGCTCCGTGTTAAGCGCAAATGGGCAGACGGGTTTGGTGCTCTGTTACTTCTTGACACGACATCTGGCCAGTATTAGAGGGACAAGATGAACTGGTGGGGAATTTGAAGTGAAGACCATTAGATATGTATGTATACTGGGGTTAATCGAGGATGAAATTGAGCGTTTCTTTGACGGGAAAACGGGATGGACTCTTTGGAAGGCATAGCGAAAAGCATTAACAATTAGGACGCCTGTGGAAGGTTAATCGCCTAGAGCACAGCGGCATGATGTGAAGAGTATGTGTAGATACAAAAGCAAGGATTTCGTATTATATTCTTTCGGTAGGGTGGCGTTTTTGAAATGAAGCTATTCCCCAGCTTCTGAGTATGAGATGCGTCCACACTCAGACCAAGAGGGGGCCAGCCTCACTATTTTGCTAACCCCGGTGATAAAGAGGCTGTATTGAAAAGGCACTGGCCCGTTCGATCGGTGAATAGAGATGTCAACAAAGAATTAGATTCGGCCTAGGGGGTCCATCTGATGCGCTCGCACATCACAATGGTCAAGTCTCAGCAAACCCGTCAAGACAAAAAGAGTTCACGGACAAGTGCGATTGGTTACAAGTGGCAGTATAGTTACTCTCATGGATGTCCCATCTACGAACTTTGCCCGATTCTTCTCAAGTTCTTTGTGTATCAGTCAAGAATGAATGAACACTCGATGACACTAGACGAATAATGCAACTGAGATATCTAAATCGGGTATCAAAGAACCATAGGGTGTGCCGTGGGTAGCCAAGGGAGATTCTCGGACAAAGACGCTTCACGTTGGTTGACATGTGTGGAACAAAGGATCCAGGACTTGGACGAAGGAACATTGAGTTGATAAGAACAAGAACACCAGCTCAAGTCTTGGGCAATATTTAGTCATTCTTTACATTCCATATCAAACCTTATGAACAGGACTCTTATTGTTTCTATTATTTCTATTGTTGTATAGACCGTCTCTGACACACTGGCTCAAGGAGCACACTTTGGTTCTAACTTACCTGCCATCAAATACTTACAGACAAAGCTCAAAGTACCGTATCATTCACCCAGAGTTGAACAGTCGCGGTTTCTCTCTCGAGACTATAACAACATGTCGGGACACCCTAACTATGGCATGTCTCCTGAAGATGAGAACCAGAATCAAACCGGAAATCAGGGTCAAAATCCAGGCCAATATTACAATCCAAATAATTGGACACAGGCAAATCAGTGGAATCCAGGTTGGAACCATGTAGGTTCCATCGAGCCTGGTCCGATTGGCAACCCACTGAACGCTGGCCAGGATACTTGGGAACAACAAACTCCGATCCGCCCTGTACAGCAGGCAGACCAGCCGAACTATTTTGACCAGGGGAACTGGAACTATCCGCCGCAATATATACGTCAGATGTCCAACCAGATTCTCAACCAGATATTCGACCAGCCTCATCCTCATCCTCAGGCGCAGGCTCAGGGTTGGACTTGGGTTCTGGATGGGCTTCGGAATTTAGAGCAGATGTACACAGAAAAGCTGGCAATGGGTTCATTCAGCTACAATTCTTCTCTGGGCGCTTCAAACCTATTTCCACTTGGAAATCTTGGTTCAGCTGGCCTTGACCCGAATCATACTGGGAACGTTGGTTATCCGCGTGCGGGACCTGCGCCTATTCAAAGTCAACAACATAAGCCTCATCCCATTGCAGGTCATCCTAATGTGGCCTACGCTCGTCCCGATCATTCCATTTCTCCTCTTGCTCTTCCCGCTTCTCCAATTTTTCAGCCATCTTTTGCTGGCCCATCTACTGGGGGTCGCAATAAGAGAGGTCGGGCAGCTTCTCCAAATACTACGGCGCCCGCTCCGAAAAGGACGAGAAATCTTCCGCCACACGCATCTGGCGACGAGGGAGACAACGCCAACAGTGCTGGAATCACTAGTCCCACCCCAAAGACAACGTCAGCTTCATCAAGACAGCCCCAGAGAACCAGGAAACGGAAAGCAGTTATCGAGGAAGAGGAACACGATGGTGAAGATGATCTTCTTTCGGATCTCAGGCCGCAAAAGAAGCCCAGGGGGGAACCAGCTGCCTCAAAGAAGAAGAGCAATTCTCGCAAGAATCTCAAGAAAGAAGACAATGAACTGGTCGTTAAGGGGACAATTTGCGACTTCTGTAGTAAACACCCTCAGATCCACGCCGCCAACCCGTGTGACTGGGAACAGGTTCCAAATAGCAACGGCCCCGAAATATACAATGTAGAATGCACAAACTGTGCCAACCATCGCTCTCGAAACAAGGACCCCACACAGCTCGACAACAAAGACGACCACAAGTGCCAGGTTCCAGGCCCTGTAACACCCTTGATCCACTTCGAGTACAAAAGGTACGGTGTTGGCGATCCTCAAACGTATGAGAAGAAGACTTGCAACTCTTGTCGAAGGAGGGGTTGGGGAGAGACATGCGATGTCGATACGATACTAGGCTACCACTGCCTCAATTGTCGAAAAGAAGGGGGTTGCAGGGTTGGCCAGTCCGTAATGCCCTTGAGACGGCCAAACAAGCTCACACGTCGACCATGGTACCGACATCCATGCGATCGTTGTTTCTTGCGTCACAAGGTGTTTGGTGACCTGAAGGGAGACGAATTCTGTAGCTGGATTACAGACAGGGGAGAGTGGGAGGAAAACCGAGCCTGCAGACAATGTCAACGGGACGGGACAAAATGTTTGGACCTTGGAACTCCCATGGGCTCTTTTTCTCAACTTGAAAAGAACGATCCCGTAAGCTGGGAGATACGCCCCGAGTTCGAGGCGGACAAAGAAAAAACAAAGGGGGACAAAAAGAAAAAAGAAAAATGGCATGAATATGCGGAAGTGCTACCCAACACAATTTGGAGAAAGCCGTGTCATGGGTGCCAGACAGCTGGGAAAGGTACTGACTGTCTGGTCATGTGGTTCCAGCCACAACACGCGTGTGAGCGCTGTACGCAGTTTGGTATCGACTGTTTGGTCCCAGAAAATGATTGTTTTCGAGCGTATCCAATCTTCGATTTGAGCAGGGTTGGTTTCGGACAGTTCACCCCTTTCAATGTCTGCAAGCAATGTGCACAGACTGGGAGAAACTGTGACCGACAAAGACCATGTGATAGTTGCAGACATCACAACGCGAAATGCGATCCTGTGAACTGGGAAAAACCTGGATGTATTGACCGCGCCAAGTTAACCAACAGGGAAAACAAAAGATCCTATAGTCCAGGTCCTTTGTACTACCTGGCCTTGGGATATGGCTCTGGAGGTGTCAACGATTTCAAGGATGGTCGAAGCCTTGAACATTGGATTGGTCCTGCAGCTCCTGTGTACGGCCTGATCGACCCCAAGGATGGTCCACGGCATTATCAATACGTAGCCAGAGCTCATAAAAATCATCGCCCGCCAGCGGGCGTTGCTCCCCCTGGTATACCACCCGACAAGTTACTGTGGGAGATGACTCCCCAAGAGCTGGGCAATCTCATCGCTGGGGGTTGGCACAATGGCCGTCAACCTCCAAGGAGCAATCTCCAAGGGTACCAGAAAGTTTGGACGCTTCTGCGTGAAAGTCAGAATCTTAGGATGTCGCTGCTCAACGTGGAACCCAACTTGCCAGAACAGATATCTAGCGTGCGCAGCTTCCAGGGAGGTCCTGTGCTCATTGACATAGAGAGAATTCAAAGTCCTATACTTCCAGTTGTTTATCAACATCGGCATGCCACACAATCACAGGGGACACCACAAATACTGCCAAACCAACCGTCAATGCAATATGAAAACGGATACAATACTCAACAAATTGCACCGGCACCACAAACACAGCTACATCAACCTCCAGCGGGGTATCAACCAGGTGGCTATACAGGTCCAGTAGCAGTCAGGCTAGAATACGGAGGCTTTGGTCAACAGCAAGTTCAGCAAATACATGGTAGCCCCGGCCAACAGACGCTTCTCCAGACGCAGGAGGAACGTCAAATACCACAAGGCCAAGCTCTGCCAAATCAGCAGCAAATGGTGCCGCGTCAAGATCCAGCAGATCGCGAACAAGACAGTCAATCGAGGGACAATCAAAGCTGGGTTGAGAAGATGGATCCACTGCTAGAAATTTTGGGAGAAAACGCAGACGGCGAAAGTGGTGAACGTCGGACCTTTGCTAACAGTGCCATGCCGGCCCCGGATATTGAAAATGACCAACAAGAGCCACACAGTGGTTCGCAGGCTCCAGATCAGTCTCCAAAAGGAAGTAACGAATCCCAGGAGGATTTCATGCGGATGTTCGGGGATTTTGTAGATCTCGATGGCAAGCAAGCACATAGGCGTTCCCGAGCGAGTCGTGGGGAGCGCTGGCATAAGCCTCAAACCTCTAGAGGCAGCAAAAAGTCATCCCAAGAGAGAATGGCTCGCGGAAACCGGGCGCCCAAGAACACAAACGATCAAGATGCTTTCAATCCTTTCCTCGGTTTCACATTCGGTCCTAACCAGAAACCTCGGTTCAAGGAGAAGCCAAAGAGCTCACGCTGGAAGGTCTTCAATCATCTCGAGGATATTGACATGAGCGAGTGGCATGAGTTCAAGTCCAAGGAGACTGAAGAAGAGTCTCAGCCACGCCTCTTTTCCATCGTCAATGGTCAAACCAACCAACCAGCACCTTTAAGTGATGTTCTCGGTGACGTGCCTCTCAAGAAGAGGGGTGGGACAACAACGTGTCATTGCGCTGAGCCAGGAGAGGGCGGAATGGGTGTATGTGGCTTTAAGGGAACTGGTAAGCAAGTTCAGGCTACTTGCCAGAGTTCTGCCCATCGCAACACAGTACCACCATACTTCCCAATATGCAATGATTGTACCCGGGACAACGTAAAGTACTTGTTCCAGCATGGGCACAATCCCATAACTGAAGGTGAACTGCTCAGCATGCGTGCTTATCTCTGCAATGACTGTGCTGGTCAGATGAGCAGCGGTGCTCCGAACGCGGCCCAGAATCAAATTGTCGGCGCCAGACGGGTATATGGCATTGCAGCTGATGCAGAGCATTCCCAAAACATACAGAAACTGGTCGATGACCCCTCACGAGCCGCCAACTTCCTGAGGAATACCGAGGCTCTGACAGGCTGTTCGTGTGCCAACAGAATGCTAGGAACGTCGCTCTGCCGGTTCCATAGATTGTACTATGCCGAAGAGGTTATGAAACACGCGGCATTGATGCAAGAATGGCGGCTGTCGCGCTTCAAGAAGGCAGTATGTCCCAGTTGTCTTGCGCAAAAGCCTAGTGAGCAGGTCAATGTTTCGGCCAACATCGATGGTTTTGTAACGGGCGCGCCGACGGCATGGGCTTGTGTCGTTTGCAATGACTGGGTTGTGAATGAACAGAACGACGTGAACAACCAGCCAAAGGCGATTGACAAGCCGCTGTGGAATCTAAATATCGGGCGCAAACTTCTCGATCCGCGTCGAGAGATAACCACCGGCAGGGTTCTGGGGGAAGTGGTGTCTGTCTAGAAAATGCATGGCTGAAAACACTGGTTTACGTGAATTTGAGGTGGGAGGATTCCGGAGTTTGGCGTTTCTGAGACATAGAACCTAGGTTTGCAATTGACTTATCAGTTTTCATACGTAACAAGATGCCGACGCAGATAGGCTGAGACTGACCTAACATAGTGAACCAAGAACTTACCCACCCTGTCATGCACAAGAAACTCCAAAGGACGCACCGAGGAATCTCGGATATGGAGCATTCCGGGTTGCTTTATGAGAAAAGCCATGTGGCTGACAACACAGTTGAACGGAATGTTCTGCATCAAGAGACAAAGACGAAGGTGTTTGAATCGTAAGAAAAAGGGATGTGTACTTGTATTGTCTGACTGACTGAACCATTGCTGCTGGAGAGAAGGAGACCCCGAGGTTGACAAATAGAAAAAAAAAATAGAAGCAAAAAATTACATGTATGAAATAAGGATATAGAATATCTGAAGCCGTACTTTGAAAATTCATCCTCCCCGGCAACACAAAACAAAAAAGGAAATGGTCGGGTGAATTTTATCTCTCGCGAGGTCCTGAGGAAGGGATGAGTAGCATTGCATTTAGTTGCATCTGGCATTCGCAATGTCAGCAGCAGACTCCCTCCCCTGTCTTTCTCTCTCTTCCAGTATGAAGACGATTCTTTTCTTTGTTTATCCACAACGTCCAAGATAGCGAGCCACTCCAGAGAAACGCCGATCCATGTTCCATGTCGTATGGATCGTGGGTCATTAAGCATGAACCATCGGCATTGCCCACAAAGACACTTTCTCTGCCATAAGCACGCCGGGTCCCTAAATCCCATGTCGCTGGGTATCTCCGTTGGCTACGTCCAAATCAAATGTGAATATGAACCCAGATCCTGACTCCCGTCCGCTGCAATCAACTTTTTCATCTCCGTGCTCTTCCTAAAGCCTATTGGTTATATTGCATCCTCACATCGTGTCGCGTGCAGTTGACAGAAACCGGACATATCGGGTATATCCCGCCGATCGCATCCCGCCTCGTCTCGAGATGGTCTCCCTTTCGCCCTTAGATATTATTCCCTTTACATCAGTACACACTTGGCACAACATCCAGCTTCTTGCTCGCCGTTGTCCATATCCATAGGCTTTGGGGGACCGTTCGCGCCTGAAGTACCGCCGCTGCCAGTTGAGTAGCCTTGCATCTCACGGTTATATCTTCGGATCTCTCGTACGATATCGTAGAAGGCCTTGTCGACGTTGATTCGGGACTTGGCGGATGTTTCGATGAACTTGCAACCGAACGACCTTGCAAGTGCCTCTCCCTCTGTTTCCATTGTCAGTAATTCATGCTAAAGCTAAATCGTAATAGAACGTACCCTGTCGTGACACGTCTCGGTCGCCTTCCAGATCGCACTTGTTGCCAACAACGACCATGGGGAAATAGTCCTTATCCTTGACTCGCAAAATCTGTTGCTGGAAGGTGGTGATTTCCTCGAAGCTTTGTCGCGAAGTAATCGAATAGACTAGCAGAAATCCCTCTCCGGTTCGCATGTACTGCTCGCGCATGGCGCTATACTCCTCTTGGCCGGCTGTGTCGAGGACATCGAGCAGTGCGACCTCCTCATCAATGACACACTGCTTTCGGTACGAGTCTGTAGTTGACGGTGGGTTAATACTGCTTCTAACGCGACGTGATGGTCACGCAAATGAATTTAGAGTCACCAACCTTCAATCGTGGGGTCATACTCGTCGACGAAATGGCTCTGGATCAACTGAATAGTCAAGCAGGATTTGCCGACACCACCGCCGCCTACAACAACGAGCTTGTACTCTCGCAGGAACTAATGAAAGGTCAGCAACAGGATCGATCATGTGTGGCGAAATGATGCAGTGTTATGTCGAGAAATTCGATGACAGGTGCTGCTGCTCCCTGGCAGTGTGGTTTCGCGCTTTACCTTTGTGTTCGCAGCCATTGTGATTAGAGTTCAAGATGCGCTCCCTGATAATGATATCTCTTGACCGGGACTTGTCGTGAATGAAGATCCGGACGTCGCGAGAATTGGATTTGTCGAAAGGCGAACAACCAAGGACAGGACGAGATGAGATGATCGAGGTGAAAGGCGCTGTTTGCGGTCGACACGAGATGATGCAAGAAACAAAGAGAGATGGGGAATAGGACGAAATGAACTGAACTGAATTGAATTGCACTCAATGGTTTGCCGCTGGGGCGAGCGGATTCTAGCTTTGAATGTGTGGAGAGAGGGAGAGACACGATTCGAATGGGCCCAATGGGTTCGAAAAAAAAGGTCAAAGCAGAAGAGTCGAGGGTAGACTGAAAGTGACCAGGAGAGAGAAGGGGAACAAGGCCTGAAAGGGGAAAGGGTCGAAAGGCCAGGGTAGGAAAGCATCCTGGAAGGGGAGCAAGGGACTGGGAAGGGAAGGGAAGGGGGCGGAAGGGGGGCGTCGATGGATTGGGAGGAATGGATGGGGCAGTTGAGGGTACTGGCTACTCTTTGATTGTTTGCATTTGGCATCGAATCAGTGGCAAAATGACCCCTAGCAAAGTATTCAAGACTTTCAGTCATTTTCTCGCGCTTGCTACGGAGTAGGTGTTTGCGCTTGCTCATCTTCTCTCTTCTTTTTTTTTTTTTTAAACTTGGAGAGAGGCAAGTATCCGATACACAACAACAAACAGAGACTTCAGAATCAATCGACAAGCCCAGAGACTTAGAGATGATGAAGAAAGGAACACACGGGAACGGGTTTCTCGTGGCTGGGCTGGCCTTGTCCCAATTTACAACTGAGTATCACTCCTGCTCATAAAGCGCTCAGTGCGCACCCAGAATACCGAGACCAACACTAACACCACAGCACCATCGCCATCACCCGCCCCACGGCTTTCCAGGTGGTCAATGTCTCTGGGCGCTCCCGAGCGCTGAGATAGATAACTACCTTTAGTAACTTAGAATGAATGGAGGGAGGGATCACTGGAGGCTACCCGTTCCCGTCCTGTCAGTGGATATTTATCTAGACCTCTGAGGGGAACACCCGATGGCCGGATTGGTGGCTAGGCTAGGGTCGATAAAGCCCAGCCTCTAGTTAGTTAGTTAGAGTGCGCGTAGTGGAGTGACGATATTCAGATGGAGAGAGGTACATACAATCCATAACATGGTTAAAGGCGGCAAGCTTGTGGTTGTGTTTGGCTGTTGGTTAGTGATAAAGCATTAGGATATGTTCTACGGAATCTAGAAATGCCCGTTTATGGCATAGGAGAAAACGATTCACTGTTAACTAGTGTAGTGAATCACAGGATGAACCCATCATTTGCTCTCTTGCAGCCCTACCACAACGCCTAGGCGCTCCCGACCATGCCATTTGATTGAAGCCTCTACCTATGTATTCCAAAGAGAACTACGCCAAGAGAAGCGTTAACAATGTCACAACAAGAGTGGCTGCAAAACCAACAGCCCAGGCAGTGGGATTTACAGTAGGTACTGTATGTAGTGGCTAGTACTGGTTCAACAGAATGAACAGAGCTGGACCTGACCTTGTCCTACTCTTGTTATTTGCCAAGTTTAACGCGGCGACAGGCAAAGTTTCGTAATGAGGCAAGAAGAAGAAAAAGGCTTTGAAGTGATAAAGAGCAGGCTTTTTTTTTTTTGTTGCCATTCGATCGCCTCCGTATCTTTTTCGACTCATGATGGTGAGAGACATATAGGTAGGTTGGACTGATCATGCCTGTAGCAACGATTCAATGTTGAACTTTTGGCCCCAGCGGGCTGCCAGTCATTAATTTACAGCGGCCTTCCAGCAGCTCCGCCACTGGACAAGCACACGAGGTTGGTAATGGATGGGGAGGGGCGTGTGTGTGTGAAGCCCAACTTAACGAGTCGGGTGTGGGCCAAGACATGGGGACCCTTGCATGTGCCTGTGCTTGGCTTTGCAGTTGCTGTTGAGCAGTAAAAGCACCAGTTGTCGCTGGTTAACAATTGGTCTTGTTGCTCCCTGTTGCTGGCCTCCTCCACGCAGTTCTGCAAGGGCAGCGGCTGGCTGCGTCTGCTCTACCAATCGTAAGCACACCGTAACGTGCTATGCAGTTGATTGTGCATTGTCCTGCACGTTTCGCTGCAGCAATTCCTCACCGTATCCGCGTGCTTGTGTTCCCACAGCAGATGCATATACTATAATTGACGAAGCGATGGCCTCCAATACCACAAACGAAGTATCCGTATCCGTTCCGTTCCTTTATACCAAGATCACACTCCTCCCACTGTGCAGGCTGCAGACCGACGAGGGGTGGCAACAGAAGTGGGTGGAATAGGGGCAATGGATTAAAGTCCCTGAATGTAATAATTTGCTTACCAGGCCAAGGGTCTCTCTCTGTTCTGGAGCCGTCTTTCCACCTGGGCTCGATTCATCACAACACCGAGCTACCGGTCACTGACCAGCAACAGCAAGCGAGGGTGCAGATCCTTAACGGCTACCCACGCCTCATCCTTGTTGTGATATGTCAAGTCTAAAAGTTATTCCGCGCTTCTTTTTAAGCTACGATTTATAGAACAAATTAGCCCGTTCTTCTAACTCCATCGTCTTACTCGCTAAGGCAGGAGAATGGACGGCGGAACACCCCCGAGATACACCGGCGCCGTGACCCCGGCCTTTTCGGTCGAGCCATGTAAATGAGGCCGACCATCCATACACATTATTTACCGTTGATAATTGCGACCGGTGTCTTCTCCATCTTTTGTTTGTTGTTCCTTAAAGTAACCTAGATATTATTGCACAACTTATAAACCAGACCAGCCGAAACATACTTCAATCAATTCACAATTTTCGTTGAGTAATGGAGCCCGGCTTCAACATAATGACCATCCTTGGAATATACTGGATAACGACGTTATTCCCGTAGCATCAGACATGTCGCATGATCCTGCATGGTCCCTTTCGATTCTAATTGCTCATTTCAACTCTACTGTTTGTTCTTGATGGCTGTTGTTTGTGGGTTTCTTATCTCCTGGACTGTATACATCTTATATGCCTATGTTCATCAAGTCCAGGAATAAGCGAGGCGATCCTTTGGCTTTCGTTAATAGGGAAACCTTCGTTTGAACCATATACATCACGATATGAAATATAGCCTCTTAGGATAGGCCTCATACTTCATCCAATACGTGCAGGGCACCGATCTCGCACATTGGCTGAATGGCTAGTCCTGTTTCTCACCAGCATCTTTCGTTCGGTCATACAAACCTTAGCGGGTTCCTCTTACAACAGAGTCTGCGTTCTTATTGCACGGGTATAGATGGTTGAGACCTTGTAATCACTTTTACCATTTCGCGCCCAGATATCCAGTCATCACTCGAATTGGTCGTCTAGACGGTCGCTGTCACCACTAATAGCTTCCATAACCAATTACATCCATCCCATGGCCCAAGCGCTAGCACCTTCAAAGAACGTTTAAGCCATGCCTTGTCATGATTCAACCAACAACAAATTTGTGACAGAAGAAAACCCTTTTTACATCAACGCGCCAATGATGACATTATCCATACTACATAGTCATTCTCTCATGTCTCGATCTAATGCAGATCAACGTTCCTCACCCCTTACTCTCTCTCTCTCTCTTCCAGGTCCCCCGTCCCATCGGTGAGCCCCTGGACCTGGGGAATGAATGGGGTGACAAGTTAACAAGCTCCGATGCTCTTAATCTCAAGTCGGTTAGCTCAGAGTCCAAGTCCAGGGTCATGGTTCCTAATGTGCAGGGCGGTAGGAGTGATGCTCGACTTCATTGTCTTTCGCTAAAATCTGCTGTGATGACGATGTACGATGTTTTGTCTGGTGGAACTCACACTATACGCAGTATGTACACTATTGTGATAACTCATATATCGTTGACCTCAGGTTGAAGATGCGCCGGTATTAATAAAACAGTTAAAAAAGCAAAGACATGGATTGACTCCTGCAACGTTTTGGCTGAATTCAGCAATCAAACCATGAGCTGACCCTATTCACAGCTTTACTCCCTTGCCTGCACCTAAATCGTGGAAATGTCTTAGTGCCTGCAGGACAAACGTTTCACTACGCTCATGGTTTTTGTTCTTTTCATCCTCCAATGTACATCCATTCAACGTTGCAATGGCCAGCCGCTTTCGCCAGATGAACCACAACACCCTTCCAGCACGCTGTAGTACTAGCGTTGGTGCGTTTGAGGCTGTTGAAGATGTGACGGTATGTCAACAGGATCAATGCGGGGTGGGGGTTGATCGATGCGTGGCGGGCGTGGCTAGGTCGATAACCCAATCTGATCACTATGATACAGATCCTAGATAACTGCCCCTCTCAAGACATTACATAAGGGTTCTGTTAAGTGATATGAAGAACTAGATTTGACGCGGCGATAGCTTCAGCCAAGTTTATCGAGTCGAGCGCTCTTATCACTCCGAATATCATCCTGAGCTAAGCAGTTCTCACTGATAGCCTGCGATGACTGGGATTTACTTCGAATAAGATGTGACGGGAACAGGTCAAGACAAAGCATAAGACATGAGGCCTGGAGTAATTACTAAGTAAAGTCTGTATCGGTTGTGTCTGGTCACTTGAGTCTGGGTGGGGGTTGGTTCCCAACCTCAGATAGAAGTTTCAATACTTCGTTCAAAAAATGTGATGAATCTACAAAATGAATCACAGACTCGACTAATAGCACCTGATACAAAGAAAACTATGCTCTGCCAGCAACCTCCTTAATGAACCAGGAGCTGAAAGCCAAGCTCGCACGTTAGGATAGGGCTTCGGTCAAGTAAACGGGGTTGGGATAATGGTTAGACGAACAAAGCTCTCAAATAAGCCCTTTACCGAAACTTTGACGAGCTGTCCAGTGTCAATCTGAAGCCCACATGTCGGTTAACTGGCTATTATAGTTTGCGAGTTTCAACAGTGAGCATGCCTGGCAACCGATTCCGATTATGCCTGTAGGGTCCGCTACGGCTCTTCCCTAGGGCCACAATATGACATTGTAAGTACGGAGTAGTGTGCTTTACCCTAGAAGAACCAGAAGTAGCAACAATGTACCTGAGAAAGAAACGTGAAGAATCGAGAGTATGATCGGAATTGAGTTATGGCCGTAACCACGTCACGTATCGCATCCAGTGTTCAACCGTAGTCTCCCAGAATATCCGTAGCGGCTTCCCAAGGGAACCTAACAAAAAAGGGCGAACCATCTCGCCAGACCCTGTCATTTCTGATACCTATATTGCGAGCACCAATTGGCGCTGAACCCTCACGGGTAAACACGTCCACTCTCTTCGTAAAGTGAGCGACTGCTGTACGCCACCATTTTCAAAAAACTGGCAGCGTTTGGAAAGATGCTCCGAGTTTCTCACATAAATTCCAGTCTTTTCTACGAGCAGAAGAGCTTACAAGATTTTACATGGGGAAGAATATCTCTTTGTAAGGATGCTTGACGATAGAAAGAAGTAGCTGTGATATATTGCGGCTCGATGGGACTTGTGGGGTAGGCGTGTGGGGCTTCTGTCAGAGCTACAGCAGGCACGTGATCCTCTAGTTTAAGGAGAGGGCCTACAGTACCTAGAGCTTGAAGTTACAAGGAGGTTTATCAACATCTTCAAAAATTCATCAGACAACGGCACGAGTCTATCCGCCCTCAGCCCGTCCCGAGCAATTCTACTGGCATACTGTCAGTCATCAATTCAAAACCGCTTCGCTTGTGCCACTTGAAGTTCCGCTTCTTGACCCTTTCGACCGAATGCAACCACAAGCAATATCAATGCAATCAAGTTGAATGTGAATGATCTCCAACAACTTCTATAGTCAGCTTCTAGAACGAAATGACGTCTTTTGCATTTGCGTTTGCGCCCGTCTCCACCAGTTCCAGGCTGTGATCCACTTCGATATGTCTGTGGAACTCGTCCTAGCAACAGCCCCTTTTCGGTAGATTACACTCTGGCTTAGTTCTATGCCAAGCGCACATCACGACATATTTCAATCTCCCCCTCAGGTGTCGTGGGTTTGTTCAAGGCCTAACCTCTGATCTCGGCGCCGATCATGTTACGAGCCTTGCTATCGCCGCTACGATGTGCCTAAGACAATCTATCGACTCCACCTCCACCATCCTCGTTGTTCATACCCCCTGGACTTCGTCACCCCAGGTTCCTTATAGGCAAGAGCCTCGAGTCAGCTTCCGAATACAGCGTGCCATCACATGAAGCACGAGTCCCTCTCTAGCCTTGCACGTGGATGCGTCTCATCGATGTTGATGTTCACGCGTTGATCTGCAACACAACAGATCACTGACCCCTATTGTTACTTAAAATCGTATGATAATATGACTGACTTTGGCAAGTCAACTTGTTCAACGCCGATACTACGTCACGGCCCCTCAGGGCGTCGGAGATGAGACTTAACTCTGCTCCATTGTCTTATCTCGGCTGCCAACCCTAAAGTCAGTATGATACAATAAAGATTCAACACCTTTGCCTTGTACCAGGATGCACGACATATGTTTTATGTGTTGGCTGCAAGTGCTGAATCCACAGGCGATTCAAAACTTGTCAAGTACCTACACAGGTAACTGCGCAGCAAAATTGATGCACAAGCCCAAGTGCCAGATTTCATCTACGTTAGATCGCTCTGAGATACCTCCTGTTCAAGAATGCTGCCTATGCAGCTCGTCTGAATAAAGCGCGCCATGATCGACGAGATGATTAGGTTTTGACCGTTGAATCACCGAAAGTTTCAAGCCCGTGCGCCGGTATCAGATTGCAACTCCGAACATTCTATAACACTTGTCTACATATATTCAAGGATCTCAAGGAAACATGCAATCTAGCCAATGGCAACTCTTTACAGAGTTCCAACGGATGTTACTGTGATCAGCGCAACTACAACCCGCCACCATACCTTGTGGACTTCCAAATACCCAAGGATCCCAGCTATCAAGACATATCAAGGTTTCTCAAGAACTTGCTCCGCGGTGTCCTTGTCCGCGTCTTTGGTCGCCTGCTTCTTAATCTGTTTCGGGTCTTCTTCTCCGTCACTCTCAGCATCAACTCGCAGACCCTGGATGCCAGCTTGGACTTCATCAACGAGACTCTCAAGATAGTCCAAATCCCTATATCTGTGTCAGCATATGTCGCACTTTAGCATTTGGTAATGTTCCCTGCTAACCGTCCAACAAGCGTGACCGTGTTATTTTTCTTGCCCCAGCGAGGATAACTTCCGACCTTGACACCCTTGGGCCCAACTTTGGCGGCCAAGGTTGTGAGGTAGTCGGCAACACCACTCTCGGGAAGAGGCGTAGAGAATAGTACTCTATGCGTACCCTTCCCTTCAGGGTCACTGAGACGTGGCAGGATATGAGGCTTCAGCCCATCGAGAAGTCTCTGAACTGTTCCCGGTCAGCAGATATTAAGCGGCGCTCAGGAAATGACGTACAAAGACTAGGGATACCCGGCAGGATATGGATGTTTCCGTTCACGACTGATACGGGAACCCATAGATCATCATGAGGGAAAAGAGCTTGCTTCTTAAGGTCCCGAGATTCATCAATTGGCAACTCAGCCATGCGAAGTTTTGCCCTTCTTGCTGGCGAGTCGACATCCCAATCGAACTTGGGTTGATTGGGATGAACCTTTGACATTAGCTTCATCTGGTCAAAGGTTTCTTGGTGTAGTTTGAGAGGCAGGTTAAAGGCCTTGGCGATCGATTGGTAGGTAATGTCGTCGTGTCTAAGATATTAGTATACCTAGGTCAAAATGGGGGTAGTGAATCCTCACGTAGGCCCGATCCCACCACTGATTCACATTAGCTGTTCAATCTCCACGTAGTGTCGCCGAAGGACTTACCTAGTAACAACAAAGTCATAACGGTCACTCATTCTCTGAACAGCCTCAACAATTTCGCCTTCATCGTCCTCAATCACCTCGATGCGCTTGAGATTCTATATATATTTAGCATCCGTGCATTCTTAGCTACCCATGGTCAGACCTACAATTCCGAGGTTAAAGCACCATTTGGCAAAATAGGCAGAGTTGGTCTATTTCGATTAATACAGTAACTAGCTCATACTTCAATTACTCACATCAACTGTCTACGTTCATGATGTCAGTTACCCCAATTCTGTTACACGTACAGTAAGATGTATCCAAAGAACTATACCTTTCCGCCCAGAACTTCGTCGCCGATGATTAAACAGGCGGCTGTAGAAATGGTGCGCGAGTTGCGCTCATCTGCCGATATAGGAGCCATGGTTCTTCCTAGGGCGAATCGTCTGGTGTTGCCAACAACGGGAGCTGAAAGATGCCGGGTTACCTGAGAGATGCGTGAGAACATGGATGGCCAAAGGCAGATGCAATAAGAGAGCTTGATGATCAGGTGATAAGGCACATAGCAGGGTAAATATGCAAGTTCTCCCTTTATTGATCCAATGTTGTCTCGATTTCAACAACCTGTAGATGACGTTAACTCGCTGCGCTAGACAACCTATGGCGGGACAATGTGGGGTCAAGTCAACAGCTCCTTTGGCGGGGCATTGGGCTACACCAACTTAACTCGACTGATAACTACTAAACAGAGTTGAGGTATCAGACACAGCTTTCCAACAGCTACAAAGGGGACTTTACCTACTAGCAAAGTCAAACAAAGCTTCAAAATGGTACATCCATCCACTCACACGTCTTCCTCTTCATCTCCGGTTTGCCCGCTGACATCCTGCATTTAGGCGTCAGAATCGCGACTGTACACCTTCTCTGGAGAGTCAAAGGACCACCTCCGCAAGTTTAGACTCACTACTTCTCGGGCTAAGGACCCCCAAGCTGTTATCTGTATGTACGTCTCTTTGTGATAAGGCTTGAAATTCATAGGTCTCCTTTCTCTTGCTAATCGTCCCTCCCGTAGACCTGATCGATAAGAACACTTACGAAATCCGACAAGACGAAGACAAGACCGTTTACACTTCCCTCGAAGAAATTGGCGATGACCTCCCCGATCATGCGCCTCGATTTATCCTCCTGAGCTACCCCCTCACCATGGTATGTATGATCGAACAATTGTCAGGAATGCATGACATTTGACATGGTGCTGATATGAGCATAGGGCGATGGGCGCTTGTCTGTGCCATACGTACTTATCTTCTACCTCCCCGTTACCTGCAACGCCGAGATCAGAATGCTCTACGCCGGCGCCAAGGAGCTGATGCGCAACACGGCCGAGGTCGGACGAATTATTGATATCGAGTCAGCGGAGGATTTGGAGGAGATACCCGACAAGCTCAAGTCAGAGTAATCAAGAATCATACAAAAGAAAGGCAACGTGGCGTGGCAGCGAAATCCGTATATCATGATCTACATAAAAACGTAACTTGAAGATAACTGCCTACTCATCCGGCAGCACATCCTGGGTGTTTAATCCCAACTGCATCGCAACATTCTTGACAACTCCTTGAAACGCCATACAGGCGGGGCTATCTGGGAATGAGTCGAAGTAACTCTCTCCGTAATCACATGCCATCCTGATTCTAGGGTCCAAGGGCACTGATCCCAAGAAGGGAATTCCCATCTCTTCAGCCAGCGCACGTCCTCCTCCTGTGCTTGCTTTAAAGATCTGACTTTCGGTTGAACACTTGGGGCAGACGAAGCCGCTCATGTTCTCTGCAAGACCTAACACCCTGATGCCGGCTTTGCGGCAGAAGTCGATCTCTTTTCTTACGTCCAAAAGCGATACCTCCTGTGGTGTGGTGACCATGACAGCACCATCGATCCCACTCTCCTTCAGGAATGAGTTTACACTGAGATGCTCATCGCTTGTGCCTGGTGGTGTGTCGACAAGTAAAAAGTCAAGGTCACCCCATTCCACATCCTTGAGAAATTGCTTGATCAGACCGTTCTTCTTGGGACCCCGCCAAATGACAGCGTCATCCCGGTTGGGCAGTAGAAACTGAATGCTCATGACCGAGAGGTTGTCCATGACCCAGATGGGTGACCAACCTGTACCACTGACATGCACAGTCTCGCCCTCCACGCCCATCATCTTGGGGATACTGGGTCCACAGATATCAGTGTCCATGATACCCACGGTGCTGTCTGGATTTGTCGCGAAGGCGTGTGCCAATAGAGATGTAAATGTGCTCTTTCCGACGCCGCCCTTTCCGCTTAGTACTAGGATTTTGTGCTTGACATTCTCCAGACGCGCCGAGATGATAGGGATATCAGGGTCCGGTCCCTTGGGCGCTGATGCGCAGATGGCCTGGTTTGGACACCCGGCGCATGCGTCCGCTTTACCGGCTTGTTCTGAATCGGGGCCAACACAGTTCTGAGGCTCTGGCGCAACTAGTTGTGGCTTCTGCTTGATCGGATTGGCGAGGACATCGTCTACAGCATCTGAGGCCTCAAGAGAGGGTGCCATTGTCTTTTTGTGAAGTGAGGTGAAGCAAAAGAAAGTGAGTCGGGGGTGGCGACGTGAACTCGAAGCTTAATAATGCACCAAATTTTAGGGTTGTCCTGAACAGCGAGGGAAAGAGTAGTAAGAAAGAAAAAGGAGTGAGGGCTAATTCTTCCTGATTGGGATCTGGTATCTTTCTGGATTAACTTTTGAGAGAGTCCAAAGAATGTTGACGATGTTAAGATAATCGATGTGGTTGTTCCTAGGGTAAGTGCTAAGCGTCTATGTTGATTGGTTGCTTAGCAAGCGTCCGGCGATGTGACAGTATCGCCGCGGAATAACAGATGCCAATGAGTCAAGATACACTGAAGTGATAAAGATCTATGAATATATCGATATGTTAACGTTAGCTCTACGGGGAAAGCCGCGGAAGGTGAGATCACTATACGAGTCTCCTAGATCGTAAGACATTTTGTTCACAGTGAGAAATATTTGTTTGATAGATCAGGGGGTTAAGTGTCTGGGAAATAAAAGGGAACTCGATTAGCTTGGACCGTAGGCTCCTCAATATGTCTGATAGATATAGAGGAAAGAATGGCTTTTCTAATAGATACTTATCCAACGACTTACTGCTAGTAAGTATTAACATTTTCGTACTATGTATTAACATCCTCAAAACCAAATACTTCTATTCATTCCCAGTGATATGGCTCAATGATACGAAACTGTACTAACATTTAATACTATCACTGATAGTGACGTTGGTATGAAAAGCCTAAGTGATCGCAGGTCATTCCGAAAACCGTCGCATCAACAATAAAAGACGTCTTCAAAGTTTCCTGCCATTTCCATTATACCCAACACGCTGAGAGCGCGCCGGTTATCGGACCGGCTAAAGGCGGTCGGTGATCTGCCCAAAACTCATGACAGGCACACCTTTTTAAAAAAAGCCGATCAGTGGCGGGGTTATTTCATATTTGTCTGAGATAAGATAAGCTCAGGGCCCCGCGAAGATTTTATTCTGAGCTGATCTAGAACACCCTACGATACATCAAGATCTGTTTCCAATCAATAATCCAAAATGTCTCCTTCTGCTGATACCCCAGAGACCTCCAACTCCGCCGATTCCACGGTTCTGAGCTTGAGGAAATCCCTCTGTTCTGAGGATACCCCTCTTCCCATCCGTTTCCGTGCTCTTTTCTCCCTGAAGCACGTTGCGACCACCTCGGATGACGATACTACAAGGATTGCGGCCATCGAAGCCATCGCTGCCGGATTCACCTCACCTTCAGCCTTGCTCAAGCATGAGCTCGCATACTGTCTAGGCCAGACAAGCAACCCCGCTGCTGTCAAGCCTCTCCGCCATGTTCTGGCTGATTTGAAGGAGGACCCAATGTGCCGTCACGAAGCTGCTGAAGCCCTTGGAGCCTTAGGCTGGGCCGACAACCTGGACATCCTCCGCGAGTACCGAGATCGCAAAGAGGAGGACATAAGCATTATCGAGACATGCGAGATCGCTATCGAGCGCATTGAGTGGGAGAACTCAGAAGCGCGACGAAAGGAAAAGTTGCGCCCTAGGTTTGTGCAAAGACATATTGGGTTGCCCCTGATTAACATTTGTCGTCTAGTGATTTTGCCTCTATCGATCCTGCGCCCCCAATGCCCGAATCCGAACAGAAGGCCGAAGTCGAGGAGCTTGGCCACAAGCTCATGGATACAAATCTGCCTCTATTCCTCCGTTACCGCGCCATGTTTGCTCTCCGAGATCTGGCATCACCTCCCGACCTGCCCACTGCTGTCCCCGCCGTTCTCGCTCTTGCTAAAGGATTGTCCGACTCGTCCGCACTCTTCCGACACGAGGTCGCCTTTGTATTTGGCCAGCTTTCACACCCCGCTTCTATCCCAGCCCTGACTGAGGCGTTGAGTAACGTCAACGAGGCTAGCATGGTTCGACATGAAGCGGCCGAGGCACTTGGCAGCCTGGGCGAGGAGGAAGGTGTCGAGGCTACCCTAAGAAAGTTCCTTCATGACAAGGAAAAGGTTGTTCGAGAGAGTTGTATTGTTGCGCTGGATATCGCTGAGTATGAGAAGGGTGGAGAGGCTGAGTATGCTTTGATTCCCGAGACCACAGGAGTTTCTGTATGATTTATGAGTACGCTCGCTTTGTCGAGTATTACGTCTAGTTGTTTTCATGCCACCTAAAAGTTAAATGTTAGATTAGTTAAAATAGATGGATTCGGGATTCTCACGAGTTGCCGCAATCGCAAAGGTAGATGACAGTTGATCCTTCATCTGCACCGCGCAATTGAACATTGGTATACTTGACCTCTTCACGACCGCACTTGGGGCATGTTTCGTGAGCAGTGCTATCGGTTTGCAAATTGTGTTTCTCAACAGCCTGGACACTTGACTGGAGCTTCTGTCTCAAGAAAGAAGGGAAATCGGAGGGTTTTGTTTGTGTAACGGTAACTTTGGAACCGGTATCTGCACAACCTGTTAGAGATCTTGCCAAATACAACACCAAGCGTACAAACCTCGATTCTCTGCACCACAGCATTCGCAATGCAAAACATTTCGCTGAGTCCCTTTTGTTGCAGGCAACAGATTACCGCAGTCGGTACAAAAGACGAGAGTTCCGATCGCAGACATTGTGAGTCGTGAGTGAGTTCTGCACAATAGGAGAATTTGGTCGACTACTTGCGCAAGCTGAACAAATTCAGAGACAAAAAATTGGCCCAGCCATCATAGGCTCAAATCGAAGGTTGCAAGGGTCTTCCGGAAAAACTGACAAGGCAAGAGTGGGTCACGACGGAACAGCCTCTGAGTGGTGGTGCTTAGCGCACAGACCAGTAGCTGTCTCGAAAATATCCAAGGAAAGTCCAAAGCTCGCGAGGCTGATTATGTTGGTTTCCCCAGGCTTTGACCTCGTCGTTTACATTCACGCAAAGCGGGTAACAATGCTTAGCTGCATTTAATCCCGTTGCTTTTTCAACCCAATCACCTTGCCGCGACTCCGACTATATGCTTCCTGAGAAGACGTTTCCTTTGCATACGCCCTCAGAGCGTGTCTTTTGATCCATACCTGACCCTATCCTGTCAATATCCGATGCGCTGGTATCCGTTTGCTCCTTCCTTTCGAACCAAGATATGCGATGAACCGCCTTCCCTCCTGCGACAATGAACAACACGCAGCAGCATGGGGCGGACCCAAATGGGCAGTTTGCTCAAACAGGGGCTGAGGAGGGCATTATTGCTCGTCCGTTCACACTCCAAGAGGCGCTTCCCTATTCACCACAGACATCGACCATTCCTCTCATTTCTGGTCAGTTATCATCGCTTCTCGATATATCTTCGCCTAACTCTCGTCAGATATCATCCCCGACCCCGTTCTAGGCTCAGGCTCCCCTGCGCTCCCTCTGACTGACCTATTTCAAACACACGACTTCGACAACCTAAATAAGGAAGCAGCGGGCCATAATCAGATGCCGCGCAACGTAAAGCAAGCGGTTGACCATGTCCTCCAAGAAATCAAACCAAGTCAACGAACACATTAGTATGATAACTATGCCGTGCATACCATGTACCACAATCTGACTGTCGAGTAGCAAGTTTACCACAATTTCAGGAATGAAATCGACCCCCCCCACCAGCAAGAGCCTGATTGATGGTTTGTCGCCGCTCACAAGAAATGTCTTCGATAAAGTGGGAGGTTATTTCAAGACGACAAAACCCGTGGCTTCTGATGCCAAGCAGGTCAACGGCCAAGCACCTGGCCATCCGACCCCCAAGCAACGATCATCTTCAATAAACTCACCGAATCCTCCACAACCATCCAACTTGCCAGCGCATAACTCCAAAGCACACAAGTCAAACTCCGTTAGGATCGAAGTTGCGATACCATCTAAGAGACAATTTGATCCTTCAACTTATGTTGACGTGAGCGATGCGCCCCAGCAAGACTTTCCAGTTATTCCAGTCCAACATGAGCAACCGCAAATACAGCCAATGGCGCAGCCTCCAGCCACAGCAGCTCAGCTCCCTATCCAAGCTACCACCGAAGCTAATCAGAATGGGGCATTGCGAATTGAGCTACCAGCTGCCAGTATCAATCGAGAAGAGTACATCGAGGTCGAAGCTCGCTCGGAGGAACCCCATCACCTATCGGTTCGAAAAGAGAGCCAACAAGCCTATTCTCATAGTCCAGATCTGATTGGGGAGAGCCTTGATCAGCGTCAACGTAGCGAGGCAGCCCTCCATGCGCTCGACAAACTTGTACGCGTTGTGTTCAACTCGGTTGGGCGAATACTCGGAGAAGGATCCGGACAAGACGAAATCGTTTCTCTGACACCAGACCAAGAGGTTGCTATGACCGCCTCTTCGCAACAGAAGATGCATGGTGCTATTCAGAAGACAATTGCTCTAAGATGCTTCGACCGTGTCCCAGTAGAGCATTTGACTCAAATCATCAGACTGAGTGATGCCAGCTTGAAGCAAGTTGAGAATCTGGAGATCCGAGTCGACGAGACTTGGGGCGAAGATGCCGTTGATACATGGATGCAGCAGCTTTCAGACGTGGAGACAATGCTGAAGTCAGCTCGCACATGCCTGCGCATTCTCTCGGGCGGACGAGAAGACAAGCAGTTGTATTCAGAATCTGTTATCCAGAGATGCGCTGATATCTTTAGAAAGGTCACCGAGGACATCGTCATGCCTCTTGTGGAACTTCGGCCATCTGGACCTGCATCGGTTGTATTCAAGTTGCTTTCGAAGAACAAGAAGGCTATCACAGCTGTCTTCCTCTCTTGCCAGAAGTTGTTCGCCTTGTTAGCAGAGCTTGTTACTAAGATCGAGCTATCAGAGTCAGTGATCAACTCAATGGAATACACCGCCTCCCGACTCATTTTCATGGAGAATGCATACTTTGAGAAGGACTCTGTCTTGGGAGTTCAAAAGTTTGACGGGCTTCGGTCCGTAGCAATGGACATGCTCTCACAGATCTTCTTGATCAAACCTGAGCAACGCCAAGGCATCATCGACGACATTCTTACATCCCTGGAGAAGCTCCCTGTCGGCAAGCAAAGTGCTCGACAGTTCAAGCTATCCGACGGGAAAAACATCCAGCCTGTGTCAGCTTTGATCATGAGGCTGGTTCAAGCTAGTTCCGGGCGAGTTGATAACAACAAAAATCGAACACGCAGTAAATTGATGCGCAATCTCAACAATAACCCCAACACCGAGCAAGAAGAAAGTTCTGATGAGGATGCTCGCGCACCACTTGCAAAGCAATTTGTTTCATCGATTAAGAGTGAGGTACAGGGCGCGAAGCAACACGCTGTTGCTATCAAGGACCTTGAGATCTCTGTTGCTCCGTTGTTTGATGCGGCGCAGCGCAATGCATCTTATGTGATAAGCTTCATCGTCAAACGTGCCATCGGGTCGACTAAATCTGGAGATACCCCCTATCGAAATCTTCTTGATCTTTTCGTGGAAGATTTCACTACTTGTCTTGATTCGCCCGACTGGCCATCAGCTGAACTGTTGCTTCGCCTTCTGATGATCATGATGGTCCAACTTTTCGAAGCACCCAAGACTGCCGCCCCAGCGAAAAACATGGCACTGGAACTATTGGGCGGACTGAGTGCTGCCATTTCCCGCCTCCGTTCTCGTGTTCAAAGTCTCACGAGTTCCTCCGATGGGACTGACGGTGACGAGTTGTCAGAATATCTTGCCGATGTCGCTAATCAAGCTCTGGAACACAAAACTCGCTTGGAACAGCTGGTAGCTTGGACTGGGCCCTATCGGGTTGTTCTAGAGCATGTGCAGAACAGGAGCGATGAAGATCCACACCTGTCGAGTGCCATCTCGTTTCTTATTACGGACTGGGCATCCCAGGTACATGTCGGCTACGACTCTTACACAGATGAAGATGACGAGCGCGATGAGGAACTCGGACGTCTGGCTTATCGATTGAGGATGATGGTTGAGGATCGGCGATGGCTTGTCAACGAATACACGTTCAAGATCAAGACTGTATCGACAAATCAAGCCAAACTTTCTTACTCGATCATCTTACTACGTTCACCACTATGTGAAGCTTTTAGCAAGATTCTGAACATTCTTCTTGGCTCTATGGCTAGTGACCAAGCTACAGTCCGAAGCCGTAGTCTCAAGAGCGTGAACCAAGTGCTCGAGACGGATCCCTCAATCTTGGATGCCGACAATACCGTGATTGACCTGATTCTGGAATGCGCTGGCGATTCATCAATTCAAGTGCGAGACTCTGCTCTGGGACTGCTTGGTAATTGCATGACGATGCGACCACGTCTTGAGACGTCCTTGACTCCCATGATTGTCAATCGATTCCATGATAATGGCCTCGGTGTACGCAAACGTGCAATGAAGCTTACTCGCGATATTTATCTTCGCAACCCAAGCAAGTCACTGCGCAGCATGATAGCGAGCGGGTTGTTGCGTCGAGTACAGGATCCAGATGAAGGTGTCCGCGATCTAGCCCGCCAGATGATAGAGGAGGTTTGGTTTGCGCCCTTTTACCAAGACGACGGAACAGCAGTTTACCAAATCTCACTCAACGAGCACGTATCGCTTGTCATCCAAACTGTCAAGTCCGGTACGGTCACTGAAATGCTTGACAAGGTGTTCCGAACTATCCTGAAACCAAAGGATAAATCTCTGGGTGGACCTTTCACAGTCTGCACCAAACTCGTTGCCAACATGTTTGGTTTAATCGATAACCTCGATCCGGATGATCCGTCAACTCCGTCTGGGCGCGACGCGCTGCAGGTGCTTACGATATTTGCCAATGCTGATCCCAAACTGTTCAATTTCGAACAGATACGCCTCCTGAAACCACATCTGGCGAACTTCTCTACGCCAGAGGAGTTGGCTGCTTTCCGGCATGTGACAATCATCTATCGCCGAGTGTTACCCACTCTTTCCAGTGTCCATACCGAGTTTCTATCTGAAGTACGCACCTTCTTGCTTAAAGCTATCACAAGAGTCAACCAACGAAACTCTCTCGACGATTTGGTTGCCTGTACTCAGGTTGTTTGTGGGTTACTCAACAATTACACACCTCTGGTTTCTGCTCTACATTCCAGTATTCAGAAACTCGTTCAAATCCAAGCCAGGCCTATCGACCAGACGGCTACCACTCTTACCTATGGATACAGCTTATTAATTGGCATGATCGCAAAACATTGCAAGCTCGACGAATGGACTGCTTGGTTCAAATCGAAGTTGCCCACCTGGAAAGGAGAAACCGTTCCTATGCTCGCCATCGAGAAGCTGATACCGCTTGCTGCGCCTTCTAAACCACTCGAGATTCGCAAGTCAGCGCTTGACGCCCTTGGATTGATTTGCCAAGCATGGCCTCGCAACTATGTTGTTCCTAAATTGTACACCTTGTTTGATCAGGTTTTCAAAGAGCAGATACCTGGTCTTGAGGTGCTCATCTTGAGATCAATCAGAGAGTTTCTTCTCATGGAAGAAAAGCGATCTGAAACAGCGGCAGAAGCGCCAGTTACAGGCAAGAAGAGGGAGCTGGCAGTTATGGGAGGGACAAATTTTGACGATGTGGCTAGCGCCACCTCACAGAGGTTCTTGAAGCACGTTTCCCGAATCGCAGTTTCAAGCCAGGGCGACCATGCCTTTCTCGCCACAGAAGTTCTCGGCAGCATTAACCGACAAGGCTTGACACACCCCAAGGAGACTTGTGTCACCTTGATGACTCTCGAAACATCGACAAACCGCAGAATTGCAGAACTGGCTTTCTCCGAACATCGATATTCGCATGAGAAGCACGAAACCGTTCTGGAACGAGAGTATGCCAAAGCAGTGCAATCGGCCTTTGCCTATCAACGCGATGTAGTAGAGGACACGCGCGGTGCCACAACTAACCCTTTCCAGTCCAAGTTACACTTCTTGATGGAGGTGCTGAAGATTAGCAAAATGAAGAATCGTCAGCGCTTTTTAGATAAGCTCTGTGGCCAGTTAGACTTCGATCTAGTCAAACTCGATATAAGCGATGAAGTCCCATCCCACATGGCCTTTGCACGATTCATCACCGAGAATCTGGCCTTCTTCGAATATCAGACCATCGGAGAGTTGCAAACTACTGTCAATGCGATCGAAAAAATCGTGACGAGCACGGGCGCCCCAGTCGCTCAGGCCATCGAGTCAGAAGTTTTTAATGTCCGCGTGGATGCCCTGCAATTATCGGTGTCTGATACCCCAGCGAGCATCCCCGGAACTCAGAACGAGTCAATGGCTCTAGCAACACCCGTCGATGGACAGCCCCCGGCAGCCCTCGCGATTGCAGCCAACGTTGAGCCCAGCCGTCTTCGTCAGCTCACAACGGCATCCATCATTCTGCTCGCAATGTGGGAGACGCGAACGTACCTGCGCCGACTTTACGGCATGGGGACTAGCCGGCACGACAGTAAGGCCAAAGCACTGGCCAAGGATCTCAACAAGACACCAGTCAAGGTCCAAGGAGTTCACGGAGATAAGGTCTGGGACGAGATCGAGTCTCACATGGCTGGTCTTCAGGATCAAGAGCGAATGATTAGGAAGTGTACTGACCTTGTTGAGCTCCTCAACGTTGACAAGGAGTTCAAAGTCGCCGATGACGGCGAACAGATGGACTTAGGGCCATCGACTCCCAGCGCAGACGAGGATGAAGAAGGCGAAGCTGCTGCGGATAGGGGACGCAAGCGAAAGGGAGGACATACGCCTGGTGGTCGCAAGAAACGGGCGCGTTCTGACTCACAGCCACGAAAAAGGGGTCGACCTCGAAAAAACCCATTACCTGAGCCGGAGATGGATGCAGATCTTGGAGATGGAGACTGGATTTGAAAGGACATGGGCTATGAAGTGATTTGGACTGTTTTCAAGCAAGTAACGAAAGTGACAGGGACAGGCGTTTGTCAGCGCGCGGGGGCGCATCGAAGAAAGCGTTTAGTGGGAAATGGCTTTAGCCGATGGGGCATACATTGGTCTTCTGAAGTGAAAAGGCAGCCAAGAGAAGAGGAACGGCGTTTTGGAGCATTGTGGCTTTGCAATTTGATGATACCTGAGCTATAGCCACGAGGCCATATAGCTCATCTTTTGGTCGGATGGGAAAGAGATCAAGCGCAGCATACAATATATATCAGCGAAGCTCGCGCATTTAGGACCATTTAAATACAGAGACAATATTATGATAGCCACTGGATCTTATTCCCTTGTGATGACTGGCATAAAAAAAATGACTATACATAAATTGAGCATATTTGGAAACAGTAGTAAAGCTCACTACACTGTGAAAGAAAGAAGAGAAGCCCCAATCTCGATTTGGGAATGACGACGGTTTCCAGAAATGGGACTGTTTTATCGTACCTATATTTTTCAAGTTAAAGTTGTACGGCGATGCGAAAAGTGCAAGTCTAACAAGCAATACTGGATATAAGGCGGAAATGAATATGCCATGTGAGTGCTAAGAAACAAGGCAATTGGGTAAAGACATGCATAGATGACATAATTTTGATTGCTTGTCGCGGTAGTCAGATCGCCAAGACATAAGCAGATCGGTCGGCAAACTTAGCCGGCTTGGCAAGGTCTACTCCCTGCGAGCATTAACGACCAATTCTCGCGTCGTTGACGACGACCCGCAAGAAGAAGACTCCGGCGTCTGGTCATTTAAGTTAGACTGCAAGTCGTTTACTAGCTGATGAGCCACGGACACAGCCTGCCAATGGGCTGTAGCTCAGTGAAGTGGTCAGCTGCACAACCCTGAATCGTGTACTGTAACTCGCTGGCTATCACCGTCTGGCCATGGACACGAATACAGCCACTCAGTGATGTTAGCTGGCGTTGTGGCTGCCAATGATGCCAGTGGAACCAGAATCAAGCTTATTGGAGGAGTTGGGGAGCTCCAGAACAGGAGGAGGCCTCTTGTTCCCTGTCGCGGCGAGACCTTTCACGGAGCTTGGTTTTTTTTTGCCAGTCGTGAGGTCCCGTTGACGTGTCGCTCATAATAACCGGCCAGGATAGAAACCCATTCCAGGGAAATAAAGGGGAAGACAAAAGCTGGTGACCTCACTCGCTAGGTACCTAACATTGAGCAAGACCTGAAATCAATCAACAAAACAAAACCTAGGCCAAGCCCACCTCCCTTGAATGAACTTGGTCCCTGTTTTTCTCGAAACCTTGGCATCCCCATCTTTGTCTCTTTTTTTTTTTAATTTTTTTTTTTTATGTACTTTACAGTGCCGCGCCGCGCCGCGCCGCGAGTGATACGCAACGCAGTCCAACTTACGGTAAATACGGAACATTCGCATCAGTTGACCCACGTAAGAACTTGGACCCTAGTTCTCGGCGATGTCTTCCTGTAAGGTCCCCTTTCAGTTTCTTCACTTTTTCTCGTATCCATAGTATCAATCATTGGTTTCTCTACCACATGCCCTAGAACTCCTGCCGCTATCTGCTATCTGCCACTGCTATTTTGCTTGCTAGCTTGCTTACTCACACACACCACCACAGTCAACCACTTCAACATTAAGCGTCAAGCGCATACTCTCAGCCGTACCAGCACCGATCAGTCTTGGAATCCCTTTCGTCACGTCGAGTGGAAACGTCAAACACGCGCTCTTTCTGACGCCGGCCGCCTGGAACAACAAACCACACGAGAGGAGACAGCTGGCCAGACCTTGGCACACGCTGTCACCGAACCTGGTCGAAGCGGACCAGCCAGAGAGTGGTCAACAGCAGAGACGATGACAGATATGAGGAGAAGCAAAGAAGGCGATTATGACCGAGAGAAGACGATTGGGGGTTCACCAATTGAGGGGAACGATGATATCCCCGTCTCACAGCGCTCACTCGTCAGCGACGAAAATCAATTGCGAAACAGAAAACGCGAGGATATCCCAGCTGCAGCAGACAACAATATCGATCTAGAAAAGCGAAAACTCAAGAAACGAGAGTCTACAAAAATATTCCGCAAGGTCGAACCTAAGGAGCCATTTACCGTCCGGAACCAACTTCAGAGAACCTTTCTCAACTCATATATCAACATCCTTCTCATTGCCGCCCCAGTCGGTATCGCTCTCAATTACATCCATAGCGTTAACCGAATCGCCGTCTTCGTGGTAAATTTTATCGCAATTATACCCTTAGCCGCTATTCTCAGTTTCGCTACAGAGGAGATCGCTCTGCGAACGGGCGAGGTCTTGGGTGGTCTGATCAATGCGACCTTTGGGAACGCCGTTGAACTCATTGTGGCTATCCTGGCTCTTGTCGATGGAAAAGTCATCATCGTTCAGACGTCACTAGTGGGCTCAATTCTAAGTAACCTTCTACTGGTCCTGGGCTTCTGTTTCTTTTTCGGTGGCTTGCGACGCGAGAGTCAATATTTTAACGAAACTGTCGCCCAAACCGCCGCTAGGTAAGTACCGTCACATACTGGTTGGACCATTGCTGATTGATTTTACACAGCATGCTCGCTCTCGCCGTCGCCTCAGTCATTGTACCAACGGTTTTCGACCAAGCAAAGGATACACCGCCCGCTAATGTGGCCCGACTCTCGAGAGGCACAGCAGTGATCCTTCTCATCGTTTATGCCGCCTATCTCCTCTTCCAGCTCAAGACTCACCAGAGCACATTCGCCAAGGAAAGCCAGAAGGTTGCCGCAAAGCCTTGGTCCCGTGGAAGTGCCGGAGCTGGCGATATCCGACAAGGTATCATGGTTCCTGGTGCTCTTGTTGGCGGTGGCATGACAGGACGCGAAGAGAATGAGCGTTTGTCTGAGATGCTTATGAACCCTCACAGACTTCCAAAGGCCGAAGAGGACGAAGATGAGGAGGAAGAGCCTCAGTTACACTTCTGGGTGGCCATTGCCACGTTGACAATCGCCACCGTCCTGATCGCTCTCTGTGCCGAATTCATGGTTGATTCCATTGATGCTGTCACCAAGACTGGAGGTGTATCAGAAGAGTTCGTAGGACTGATCCTGTTGCCTATCGTGGGTAACGCAGCCGAGCACGCCACAGCCGTGACCGTCGCAATCAAGGATAAAATGGATCTGGCCATCGGTGTGGCCGTTGGAAGTTCTATGCAGGTTGCTCTCTTTTTGATTCCCTTGTTGGTTATTATCGGCTGGGGAATGGGCAACGATGCGATGAACTTGAGTTTCGACTTGTTCCAAGTTGCGACTATGTTTGTGGCTGTTTTGCTCGTCAACTACCTGATCGCAGACGGTAAAAGTCACTGGCTGGAGGGTTGGCTTCTCATCTGCCTTTATTCCATCATCGCAGTTTGCTCATGGTGTAAGTTTGAAGCCCCGGCATGCTTCTTTACTATGTTTACTGACCACGTAATAGGGTACCCAACACACTCAGACGAGTAGTCATTCTTTTTTTCTTCCAAATCTGTGCATTTTTTGGAAGAGGGGGGGTTTTCTCTCTTTGTTTATACTTCCATTTTGGGTTTTATGTTGCTACACGTTCCCGCCCCCAACGATTCTGCATATCGTCCTGCAGTATTTCTCCATCAAGTAGGTACTTGGATAAAGTCTATTCAAACCTCATAGTATATAGTCAATGGAGACGCCTGCGATTCTCGTGGGGTGGGCGGTGATGCAAAGGCAAAGAAACAAGCGCGAAAAGCGACAGGCGTCGGAGGTCTGGGTTGCACTTCAGTTAGGACATCGTTAGTTAAAGCGTGGTTTATAAAAATTTTTTTAATGCTATTTAGATTTCTGGCAAATGAGAAAAACAAGGTGAACCCCATCAAAGTATATCTCAATTATTAGGGGAGACATTATACGTTGTATCACTAAACATTGACCTTGCACCCCCCAAGGGTTCTATACAAACCGTACGCAAAAGACTTGTTCGATACAAGATTAAGAGGTTCTTGGTGTTGGTATGCCTCGGTATTATTCCAGATTGTGATAATCATCAACTGTTCTTCCAAGACCTGTCATATCGTTATAATATTACTTCCATTATCAAAGACAAAAAGAAATGGGAGTTCAGCTTGAGGTCTTGTCAGTTCTTAGAGTAGCTCTATCACCAACCAACCAACCAATCATGTTACACAATGATGTTGACAAGCTTCCTAAGCCGGAAGGCGGTGACTCGATTCTGCCGCAGCAGCCGACCTCAGCTTCTTAGTCGCAATACTACCAACGATAGCCATTGCGACAAGTGATAATTCATCGGTAGCCTCTCAATCGGCTTCGTCAACCGTGTCAATCTATTGAGACCAACATGCGAACTACAGGATCGCATCGCGCCCTGTCGAACTCTGCCACATAGCGACCGATAGCGATAGCAATAGCCAACCATATCTCATGTCACGAAATGGTATCATGAGGAACCCGGTCCCTCGCAAGGGACCTCCTCATTGGCGACATCTAAGCAGATCAAGTTTGGATCGCACCCAAACCGATGTCCCTGCGTCGCCCGCGAGCGTATCGACTCATTCCACTATCAAAGAAGAGAAGCGAACAAAAATAGAACGCCGATGCACCGTGACCGTTAACGAGGGCTACGCTAGAGATGAGGTCCTGCTCAATTTCGACGTAGTTGGTGGGGATATAAAGCCGGGAGCGTTGATGTGTATAGCGACAGTCAAAGATGACTTGCGAAAGATCTCCACCGGTCATGGTGCCAGTAGCAAGCAGAACCAAGAACAGAGTTATGGTTCGAAGGGGACAGCGGGCACTCAAAATGGGGACGCCGCGTGCTTTAAATACTTTTTTGTCGCAAAAGACATGCCTCAAGAGACGAAAACACGGAATCCCGATATTGAGGTCTACGTCTTGAAGCACATTGCAGATGCGTTTGGGATGAAGAAGGGTTCGCAGGTCCTCTTGACGATGGTAGGCATTTCTCTACCTATACCGTTTAGGCTGCTAACAAACATACAGGTGGATGCGAAGAATCCAGCTACGGAAGCGTCGCACGTTGAACTGTCGTTTAAGGATCAATACTTGTCCAGATCAGATATTTGGAGAATGACTGTAGGCGAGTTGACGGGAAGAACTGTCTACAAAGGTCAATCGGTGTTGTTTATGGGCACAATCAAGGCGCAAGTCACTGCAATTTATGTCGATGGCCGCAGAACGCACTCTGCCTTTTTCACCCGGGATACTCGGCCCATCTTCCGTAGCGAATCCGCTAGATACGTCCTATTCATCCAAATGGCCAGAGAGATGTGGGAATTCGACGCCGAAAGCTCTGGCGAGATCATGTTTAACAAGGTTGTCAACGGCTTTCTCCCCGCGCTGTTCAAGAGATGGGCCATGCTCAAGGCTAAACACCTCGTGAGCATCGTCCTTTTTGCGCGCGTGGAATATGACACCGGCTTGACAGCCGAGTTTGACAACCTGTTGGGGGACTATTACACAGGCATTCAGCCATCTGGGCCGCGTCGACCATACAAAGACTTCTATCGAGTTGTGGTCAGCGAGATGGGCAGCGGAGAGTGGACAAAGATCCTGCATCAGCTCAAGGTGGAGTTCAACTTCTTCCGACGGGATATTAGTCTGCACCATCATAAACTCAATGCTCAAGCAGAAATTGATGGTCAAGGTTCCATCCCCACGGATACACCTTCAACTCGTGTCAAGGCTGAATCAACATATGCCATGTATGGCAATGTTCTCGAGGCGATCAACCTCGCTTCGTCCCAGTTCGCTCACGATCATATCGACAGGGATCTCACCAGAACTGGAATTTCCATCGCAGTCATCAGCCCTGGTTCTGGAGTTTTTGAGGTAGACTACGAGACGCTGCGGAGGACAACAGAGGCATTGGTTGGAAATGGTATTGGTATTGATCTAATATGCATGCCTAAGATGCCTCTCCATTCAGTGCCCCTATTCAAATACCGCAATCCGCAGTATTCGGATGATCATGGCCATGCTCATCGTTCCAGCTTCTCAAGATCGTTCCACAGCCGGGATAGCACACCTAATCATCCTACACCAGTGATCGGTAGCTATCAATCTCTCGGCGAATCTTTCTCGCCTTCGAAGGGAATGAGCCTTTCTCGTCGTTCAGATCCTCTCATGTCTATGGCAACAAGTGAGCAGTGGTGCTTTGCATTGCCTCAATGGCTTCATGTCTCTTTCTGGACCGGTGCATCCGACGAGGCCTTGTCCTATGAAGGCATTGCCCTATCTGTCTCTAACAAAGTCATGCAAGATGACGAAGATGAGTTCAACATCCGATGCCGCATGTATGCCTTGCAAATGAGAAGTGTTCTTGAAACCAACGAAATTGAAACAACACCTTTACAAGTTGACACGCATTTCCCGGCCAACATCACCGAACCGCCATCCTCGCAGAAGTATCGAAATACTGGGATCAATGAAACTGTCTACATTCCCAACAAGCGCCCCCCGGAGGGTCTATTAGATCACATTCATGGATTCCAAAGATTTGTCCCAGATAGACTTGCACGCCCTGGTGAAAAGTCACTGTGGAAACAATTACAAGAGTTTGATGACCATAGGGCCAAAATCTCAAGCAGTCGCAGTCGACATCATTCGTCACGATATGCGAAAGATTTGGATGAGATTACGAGACGACAGCTGGCAGAAGACTCTGGTCTATATGGAACTTCTCTTCCAGAGAAAAAGGCACCGATTCTTGGCCCTTCGGCACGGAAGCTGTCGATGAACATTATGGACGGCGAGAAACCATCACCTACAAGCTTGAAAAAGAGCGCCGAGCCGCCTGCTCCAAAGCCCCCAAAGACAGTTGCAAAGCAACCCAAGCTAATGAGGCAGATTAGCCTCGGACAGCGAGGATTTGGCATCGCTGCTCCAAAGGCGGTAGTTGCAGAGATCAAGGCCGAGACAGTCAACGCCTCAGGCGTTACGTCTAGCGAAGCAAAACAACCCTCAACCCCCCGAATCCGCCCAGAACTACGGCCAAGCTCGCCCCAAACAATTGCAAGCCACCCATCGTCATTGTCTGTACATAAATATCGAACAGACACCCCTGACACCATCATTGAAGGGGTGCCCATGACTCCTAGCATTCCCATCCTCAAGAGAAATAATTCTGGAAACCTCGATATTGCTACGATGCAGTTGAGGACGGCCTCATCAACGATGGGTTCGTCGTTGAATAGTCGGCAGCAAAAGAGGGAGGACGATCGTGATCTTAGGTCTTCGGATGCCCTCCGCGCTGATGACGCCCAGAAACTCTACACCAACAAACTGCGTGCGGGTGCATTGGGCGGTGCCGTTCAAGACCTCCCAACAACTCTGTCACCCACCACTTCCATTACCCCGTGGTTGACACTACTGAATCCATCGAACCCGGAAAGCCTTGCGATCGACGATACTGTCTTGTATAGTCGATGGCAACATGTTTATCCACAAATCGGTCAGATGAAGGTCCAGAAATGGAAAGCTCTTTGTTGCCCTGCTTCTGTCCCCTTGACAACCGAGTATTTCCCCTCAAAGACTCAGTTTGATACCGAGTATCATCGCCATCCGTACACTGTTGAGCAAGATACAGATGACGACATGGTCGAGGAGCCAAAATCTCGGCAAGACTTCATTCAAGAGTTGATCAGCTTGAGATTCACGCAGGGCTTCCAAGTTGTCGTAGGACCATGGGTTGCCCGTGCATTTGGACAAAATTCGATCAAGATCGGTGACATTTTCTCCAGAGACCAACCCCTTGAGGATGGCACGAGTATTTTCATGTCTGTGGGCAACAGCATTCACCAACTTTCGTGCGTTAATGGCACAGAAGTCGAGGTGAACATCTTTGTACGAAAGCCAACCGACACTTCGCTCACCTCTCAAGGCTTCTCGCCGATCTACAAGCCTGCCATTCGAACTCTTCTTGATGATGCATATGAGGCACGGGAAATCGATCTCCTGACCGCTCGTCCTGAGCGTAATTGGAACATGATTGATTCATATATTGCTGGGCATCACGACGAAATGATGGACAGTCTGCGCTTCTGGCGTGCAAGATTCGTTCTTATTCCTGTCTTGCGGAAAGATGTCCCCGTATCAAAAACACAAGGTGGTGACCACGCTGAAGAGGTGCGAATTGAGGGTATCAAGCGCCTTGCCCAATCCTGGCAGAAGTATCGCTACATTCCTCCCTCTGAACGAAGATATCATTCCGTCGGGCAGCAGAAACGCAAGAGGGACCCCAACCCCCTAGATATCGTATACAAAACAGATGACCCCTCCGTGGTGATTGCTGCTGAAGTCGAAACGCTTCCTCTGACGGAAGGGTTGGAGGGTGGCAATCGAAAGGGGCTTGTCTCAGCCAAGGAGCGCTTTAAGAAATCCAACCTGAACTTGGCCACGCTCGCTGATGCTATGCAACAGCCTGCTGAGAATGGAGGCGTTAGACTACAGAATCGAAGGTGGCATCTCCGCCTCTACTCTGCGTCCTTTATCGGCTCTGATATGGTGACCTGGCTGCTCGACAACTTTGAGGATCTCGATACTAGGGAAGATGCTGAGGCACTGGGTAATGCTCTGATGGTACACGATGATGGAAAATCGGGAAGTTCCAAAGACAAGGGGCTTTTTGTTCACGTCGACAAGAGGCATCAGTTCCGCGATGGCAACTACTACTACCAAATCGCCAGTGAGTTTGCCAAACCTCATGTAGGATGGTTCAACTCGCGACGAGCTGCAGTGCCGCCAACGCCGAGTCTCGAAGCCTCTAGCCGAGACTCACCTCGAGCTCTGATGTCGGCTCGTTCTGTTGACGAAGGCGGTTCTCCTGCGTCAACATCGACGACCCCAACCATATCACTTTCTCAAAACGTGAAACGATCCAGAGTTGTTCTTAGCAAAGTCATCAAGTACGATGTTGACCACCGTAAGCGATCATACAGGCCAGAGAGGATCGACTTGCATTATGACCGCCTCCACAATCCTGACGGTTGCTACCATATCCGTATTGACTGGATGAACGTCACGACAAAACTGGTGGAAGACGCAGTTGAAAGTTGGGCCCGAGAGGCCAGTCAATATGGCCTTCGACTTGTTGAAGTCCCCATCAAGGAGGCATGCACAATCACTGAAACAAATCCATTCAGAAGACCATATCGCATCAAGCTGGCAGCGCGTCCTCCCGATCAGAGGCCCGAGACGTACATTGACCCTAACTCACAGGGTCCAACAACATCCCCAAATAAGCACTTTTACCAGACTGCCATCCTGAAGAAGTTCGACTTCGTTTTGGATATGGAGGCAGCCTCCAACTTCCCGAGTAATGTCGATGTGACCTATTCTTGGGGCAAGCCGGATTATAAATACACCCAGTATATCCATCGCAGCGGCTCTCTGTTGGCAGAGATTACAGACGAGGGTGACTTCTTAATTCTCGCCAATCGTTTGTACAGCAGTCGATCTGCGAACCCTCGCGAGAAAGAAGTTCGTTCAGCTGACCCGCCCCTGGTAGAACGCGGTGGTCGTATGTCATCGTATGGCCCTTATTCTACCTTTGGAATGACAGAGTCAGCAACTCTTGCATCTCCGGTTGTCAAACCAACACACTTTTACCACTCACCAGCCCTGAAACCAGTTGATCAGAATACCAAAGCCGTGTCCTCTACGACCCCTGATCCTGATGCCCTCAACGCCGAGATAGACGCGTTTTGCAAGGATACGTCTGTGCTCGAGGAGTTCTACAAAGAAGCCATGGAGAAGGGGCAAAAGGTTCAGGGTACGCCTGCAACAGCAGCGGCCTCGACACCTCTGGAGGCCGTGCCTGAAGCAAGTATTCCCACTTTGGGACTGCCACCTGGTGTTCTGGGAGGAAATGACGGAGCGCCGACTAAGCGACTTAATAGTCCAATGTCGTTTCTACGAAGGAGTAGTGTTCAGTATGACAGTGGATCGAGCCTGGCTGGGCGATGAGTGCTTTGTATATTATATGACACATCATGATTATTAATTGTGAAGAAATGCCCGTTTGATGGTCCATATACCTGAATATTGGCCGTCCTGAATGGCTGATCTACGACTCGACAAGCCATTGGATAGCCATGACGGGCACCTGATATTTCAAAACCGAGCGAACTCACAGTAATTCTTTCGTTAGATTTAAAGAAATATGTTGATAATCTATTATCGCACTAGATATTGCTATGAATATTCGCCAAAACTCCAAGGCTATCGCTGTCCCTGCCGTATCACGAAACGCCAACCTCTAGTGCGGTCAACTTCGCCAGAAAACAATTAGAAGAGCAAATTAAAACGCTAGTAAAAAGATAGTTGACCCAAACATGCCACAATGCACAGGGTCTAATCCAAGGTGAGATGCGTTGAAAGTAAAGAGAACTCGGAACAATGTTTACACATGCTTCTCCTGGTATGGCCGTTTCCAAGGCTTGTACGTACGCATTAAGCGTCATATGGGGTATCATTTGGAGGTCTTGGGAGGAAAAGTCCGATGGCAATTGTAGCTCCGTCAAACAAAACTGTATGGGGGATGAACGCTGAAAACAAAGTCATAAAGTCATTAAATGAGGATGGTTCTGATGAACTCATCCATCGGTAATATCGAGATTGTCAAGCCACAAGCCAATGGCATCGTGAAGTGGGCTTCGCGATCGGCCATTTCTAGCATGGTTGGTCTCTAGGTGCCGCTTCTCGCGAATGTCAATAACTTCGCGAATACTGTCTTCAAGAGCAGAGAGGACAACGGTCTTGCATTGGACACGAGGGATCTCCAAGGGTGCCTGAGGCAGTGCTGGCGTGACGGGAGCCGTGATAGATAGAGGCTCTGCAACCTCGGTACTCATGCGGGTATCGCTATGTGTTTGAGAGGAAGCCAAAGAATGATCTTTGCTGGTGTCCTGGCTCAAGCTGATGACTCTTTCGACGGCATCAGTCAGCGTTTCATCAGGATGCAAGACAGGCTCCTCGATCCATTCTTCCTCAAGTTGAGTCTCGTAAGGGAGAATCGAGGGAGTAAGTAGCCCCCCGTAAGAGGTCGACAAACCAGGTGGGCCAGTAAGAGGTCGATGGTCAGCTGGCGATCGTGGTTTGACTAGTCGACGGTACCGCAGACGAGTGATCGAGTTGGTGGTAGTATCAGCAATCATAACGCTGCTAATATCAACCCAGCGTTCATTTAGGTCGCCCAAGATGGGGTGGACCGGCGGAGGCGTGGGCTCAGCCTGGAGAGATGCCTTGAGTTGCACCATCAGATCCTCCTGGGGAGGAATAGCTTGGAGAGCAAAATCAGGATGATAACGGTTCAACCAGCCAGCAGCGTTAAGTGGGAGATCGCCATCGATACACAAACGTGAGGCCTGTTCAAATGACTCTAGTCCGCTTTGGAGTCCAGGGGTAGACAAGTAGCCACTGCTTGAAGGCGAGCTAATGGCAGACTCAAAGGACGTCATGTAGTCAGGAAAGGAAATATCTACGTCAATGACGCCATCGTCGGCATTGATAGATGTCTTAACGGGCGATTCAAATGCGCCGTTAGGGTCCGGTGTCCTGTCAGGGCGAATAGATGGCTCTCGATTGTGACCTTTGCATTCTCTTGGTGTACCAGTCCCTTTCAGAGCATCAGTAGAAGGCCGGCGAGCCGATGGTGAAGGAGCGCTAGGGTTATCTGCTAGAGATGCTTCTTCCACCATTTGAGACAGTTTATCCGTTCTATGGAACGAAGCCTTTGTGGGCGATTTCGGATCATACCCACTATAGGTGCTGTACGAGGCTGAGTCGCGGCGTCGAGTGCTCCACAGGCCGCTGATGACGCTCCCCCAGCGCGAACTTTGACTTCTAGACTCGCTATTGGCATTGCTCATCGCACCTGTGCTTTCACCCCGCTTCAAGGAGCGCTTCAAGTCGTCAGTAGCGACACTGCCGCTGCTGCTCGGGCGAGGTCTTCTCTGGGATTCCACTCGCTGAGCTGTCGAGAAATGTGGTATAGTTGTCTCGGGCATAATTGTTGTGGTTGTCGCAGCGCTACTCTTCCTGCTAACAACATCGTTGCCAAACATGGCAAAATTTGGGGGCCGGATTGAAGCTGCATCCGAGACTCGCCTTTCATGATTGCGGTCCATAGTCAGATGAGCGAGTTGCATGGGGACAGCTGAGGCCCTCGCGCTTTGGCTCGTTGTTCTAGAATGCGAGGCTCGGCGGAGGCCTGTGCGTCTGTTGATCTTTCGACGAAGAGACTCTTCCCGTAGAACAGGAATTACGAAGGTCGGGGGTGAGTTGGAATATGTTCCAACAGAAGTTGAAGTGCTGGGCCGATGAGCACGGGTCGTGGGAAAATGAGAATTGGCAGGAAGGAAGGCAGAGAGAAGAAAGATGAGGCGCCTAGCAACCATTTTGTCATCAGACACGATAATGGTTCGTGCCGGCAATGACAGATCCTCCTCATTTCGGTTTTTCTGCTGAAGATAGAGCCGTCTTCGATAGGAGGGAGGGCAAAGAGCCTGCAGCCAGTCTGTGTGGGTTGACAGAAACCCAGTCAGGAGATTGTAGAGGAACTGGTTCTGATTGTCGGTGCCAGCAACCCACTTGGAGGCCCATCGAGCCTCGTCACGCCAAATCCCCCAACGCCCTTGGCCGGTTACGACTCTTGCTGCGCTCAATCCCATGACAATTCTTTGTCGAGCGGTATCGACTTCTCTTATAACAGTCTTATCATTAGCGAGACAGTTTGGCCAAAGGTAAACAAGCTTGGTGGTGCCCTTCGAAGGCTTAATCCGAGACATGTCAACCCGGTACTGGTCCGAGAAGGAATATGCTCTGCCAGTTTTGTTAGTTACTACTGGAGGTGGAACCGGTCCAGGGGCTGGACCGGGAGAAGCCAGGTCGACCTGCTTTAGTAACGTGGCCAGCGTAGTGGCCACCAGAGATTGAAGATGAGTCAATGTCCTCATAATGATATCCCAATGTCGAGTCAGTGAATCGATTCTATCCTCCATGTCGGGTGTATAAGTGTCTGAGCCATCACCATTTCCGGACCCAACCATTGTCCATCCTGAAGGACGAGCTGAGCTGAAAGATGATGGGAAAAACTCTTGATCGTTATAAGAGCTTGATTCGCGCTGCGCAGATTTGGACTGATTCATAGATGAAATTCGAGTTGTGGTGGTATTTGCAGCAGGCAGTTGGACGACTAGGACCACGGCATACATCGGCGTTCGTCGTTGCTTCGGCTGAGGCTTCTTCTTCTTCGGCACAGACTCCTCGCTCGTTGTTGGAAAGGGAAAACCTGCATTCTCTTCTGCATAATCTTTAGAGGGCGATACGTTGGTTTCTGGGTCATCAATGGTAAGATTGACAGGAAACAAGCGAGTTATTAGCACCTTCTTCTTCTCGCCGGATCGTGAGGTAGAGGTGTGGTTTTGGGCTGCGGACATATTTGTAGGGGAGACAGCTTGTGAGGAGAAGGATTGTGATAACCGACTTGAACGCGCGCTAGAGCGTCCGATGGAGCTCCGGCCATCCCCAATAATGCTACTTGAAGGTTCAGCAGGACGTGACTCGCCAGGGACAACATGGACCTTGGTCGATGTTCCTTTGTAGGACATTAATTCCGAGTTACCGAAGATGCAGCTTGAAAACGTCGCAAGTTCCTCGCGATACTCACGAGCAGCCTTCTGTCCATCTGACTCGACGTGACTATCCCTGCGCCCCTGGAGGGAGGCTCGTCGATCAAAAGCACCCTGTCGAGGCGAAGGCTGAGGTCCTTCCGATTGGATAACCAGGGGTCGTGATAGGCCTCCAAGACTGCTTTTTCGCGGTGAAGTTGGCGTTCTTCGAAACTCTGGAGGAATGGGCGGACGCTCCGTGGGCGATACTGGAGGAGCAGGGTGGCTGTCAAACATAAGAGTTGCATTAGAAGGTCCTAGGGCATCCTGCATTATGATGACCCTGACATCACGTACGTCCAAGTCGACATCGCCGCTGTAGTCAAAGGCATTGGCCGTAGAGGTGGCAGGGGTTGTTGGTGTGGTTGATAGGGGGAACACTTGATCATTGCGATGCTGATATAAAGCATCGGCGTCTGGGAAAAGCAGATTTCGAGTCACCATATCCTCCTGGGCAGATTCGAGTGAGGATACTGGCCTCGATGTCTTTGTACTGGCCTGTGTAGGCGTGGCTGAAGGGCCGCCAGAGCCCAAGTGCAAGAGCCGGCCGAGCATGTCGGGAGGCGCACTCAGTGATTTGGGCAGCAGGTTGAGTTAACAAGAAAGGCGGCCGTCGATACTAATTACGACGGCGAGCCATAATCAAGATGGATAACGAAGTGTTTCGAGCTGGGCGTAGTCGCATAGTAACCACTGCACGTGGCATGTGAAATTGCAATCAAGTTGCAGAGGCGGAATTTAGATTCACTCCAGTCTGAGCTTGAGCTTGAGAAACCAATAGCTGGAGCGGGCGCAAACTAAGATGGAGGGGTCAAGGAGGTTGGAAATCTTAAAAAGCTCAATGCTCGAACAAAGCAAGATCCAAGAGCTGGAAGCTTAGGTTGTTTGCTAATAACGTCGCAAAAGAAAAAGGTGGCGGCGGTGTTGATTGCTGTTGTGGCGGGAGCTGGAGGGTGGCAATGGTGGTTTGTGCTCAGCAATGGGGTAGCAACTGTGATGGGAACGTATGAGAAGAGCATGCACAGCTGATACTGGATTGACTATGAGTGGTTGAATCCTTTTGGTCACTGGGAGAATTCGAGGTGACGCGAGGTGCGAATGATACGGTACGGTGCGTTACGAAGCGCGAGATGCGGAGAGCAGAAGGGTTGCTGTTGGTCGTTTCTGTTGGCTGCTGGTGGTGCTTCTGCTGCGTGTGAGGGGTTGATAGTTCCTGGGTGGAGGCAGAGACGATTATGTGCGGTCTTTGCGAGTGATCAACAGGAGAGATGGGGGTCGGTAGCTGCAGGTGGAAGATCGTAAAGAGATGGATGGAGGTGTTTCGAGCTGGACAAGCTATTCTACGGGTAGTGGCAGCGAGAGTGATTTTGAGTTCGAAAACGCTATCATAGACGTCAATGTAAAGGTAAGTAAATGGAGGTGAAGTAAAAAATCAAGGGAAATGCTCAAGGTCAGTGAGCCCAGAGTTGTTGTTGATCCAGATGCTCGGGTCAAGGCCAACTCGGGGCGGGTGGCAGCCCAGTTTTGGGTGTGTGTGCGCTGAGGTCTAGTGGGCTTGGAGCTTCCGGGCGGTACCGCAGTGCCAGGTATTCCAGGCAGCTCGTTAGTGGCGGTTAAGGGTTGGCGCTGGTGGCGGCTTGGACCACGAGGTACAAGATGCCCCGTACCTCTTAGCTCGGGGCCAGGATGGAGAATGGAGATGGGATGGGGAATAGTTCAGTGGAGATTGCATGTTGTATGGGTGGGTAATTTATGAATAGGATGGATTTGGATCGGAGGAGAATCAACAGACGAAATGTGGATTATTACCAACCTGGGTTACTGGGCTCTTCTTCTTCTTCTTCTCTCTCGTTCTCGTTCGCCTGTACTGTACAGCAGAGATGGATGGATGGATGGGTGGACGGATCAGAGGAGTGAGAGCGAGATTATCAGAGTCGAGGAATGGACCGCATCTTGTTTCCCCAGAGTCTTAGATTAAACGGGCGCTGAAAGAGACTCTGATGCCGAATGACGAGACCCGATGCTAGACAGCACCCTTCAAACACACCAAAGTGGCTGGAACTGAAAGCCGGGGCAGAGACACTTTTGTCTAACAACCGAAGATGGTCAACCTTTGAGTTAGATTTTTGGTTAGATCTGATTTGCCCAAAAATGTTCACGTTGAAACTATCTCGTTATTCTGTTGCTGTAGGGTCGAGAACGTACAGTAAGTAGATTGGGCCGAGCCGATGAGCCGTGACTCCAATGAACTAAACTCGTTCAACCGAAACTCGAAGACGGCGAGAATACTCGAAGCGGCGACGTTTATGTAACAAGTTGGACCTCGAGTTGATGTTTCGGCGGCGGCACTGCGGGTGGCTAAACACCTAATAAATGGATCTTCGGGGTGGGCGATGCCATTCCACAGACAAAGCCTTTAAGATGATAGGTCCAAGTCAACGACAACGGCGGGCCTTGCTAAACAATTACCCGACCCTTTTTTTCTTTCCCTTCTTTTCTTGTCGTGGGCGGCTCTGCTGGCCCTTTTGTCTGTGGTAGATCGTAGAAGGGCAAGCCGGAGTAAATATTGTATGTAAAACAGAAAAGAAGTAAATACGGAGAAAAGAGGGGTCGAGGCCTGAAGATGGAGTCCTTTGTGATTATCGAGAATGGAGGCGAATGGGACCTGATGAACCCCCTTGACTTCAGCCTGTGCCCTTGACGGGGGGTTTGTTTGGAGTGGCTTCAGAGCAAGATAAGGTGAGGAAGCACATGCAAGTCAAACGAGCTTCAAAAGAAAGACAAGCAAGCGCCTTGTAAGCATCAAAAGAGACGACATCCGCCAATCCTCAAATCCCTGACTCTCAAGTTGCGGTGAAAGCAACCATTAAATCGACTGTCGTCGGGCCCCGACCAGGGTCTTCCCAGCAGCCAAGGCCCAAAGAGTTGCAGTAGATGTGTAGTACTGATACTTTGATCAGAGTCGCATCAAGACCAGCAACTCACGTCTCACAAGTAAACGAAAGAGAAGGAATTCGTTCCTATTTTGGTCATTGGAAATCATTACGTGAGGCTCAACATATGAAGAGAAAAGGCACAAACGTATTCTAAGTATAGTACTTTGTTATTATCTAGACCCAATACATTACTCAGGACAAGAAAGACTCAACCTCGACTGTCTTGACTATTTCTCCCTCGAGACTCATGAGACATATGACATATAATAATAATAATAAGGCAGACAGATAGATAATGGAAACTCCGGGGTTCAAAACATGGCAAACAAGGTCAGGGCCTTTGATTGAATACCATGGTGACGGTCATGATAGTGGAACTCTAGGTGTGCTCTGACATGTCGATGGCTTGTGCTCTACAGTACTCTAGACTTAGACGCCTAGACCAGGTTGGGACGTCTTTTACAGCTCCGGGTACATTATCAAATTCTCCGCTGTTGCAATTACTACACACTTACAACACTGACTGACTCTCTCGACGTCCACAAGTCCGAATACGCAGCAACGTTAACTTTTAACTTGACACTCCTCTTACAGCAACTTCCACAACTAACTAACTGCTAACTCAGCCCAATCCTCAACACAGCAACCATCGCGCACACTAGCGTCTACGGTATAAGCTAGACATGCCGAGGCCAAGCATCAAGAAGCCGGCTAAAGAACGCCATGGGTAACGGTGCCGCAGTCAAGTCAACTCCCTGCCCTGTCCTGTCCTCCACTGTCTCGTGCTCTGCTTCGACGGGCTTGTACTCGAGATACAGCAGGTACTGAAGGGAAGCGAGTCGGTAAGCGAACAGTTTACGAGCTGCGAATTCATCGACATGGATGATCGATAAGGCATCGACCAGTGAGAATTTCAAAATTGCGCGTATCGATCGCAGCCCAACTGTAATGTAATGTAATGTAAGGTAGGTAGTTCTTGTAGTTGTACATGTCTGTAGGCAAGGTAAGGGTATTTTGTATGAGATTATCACAACCCCTTGTTCTGGTCATCACAATGCCATCACCAACGCGCGTAGTTGCAAGCCGCCGCTATCGGCTGGTAGCATTGGCCTACCCGTTGGCCTCTGTTCTATTGGTTCAAGAAAACGTGCGCCGTACACATGACGCTATTGTACATGCGACTTAAGAGAAAGAGAGAGAGAGAGAGAGTGTGTGTGTGTGTGTGTGTGCGCTGTACTGTACGTCCTTGACTTCGGCTCCGAGATGGATGCGAATTTGTTTGTTTGTGGTGTGAAGGATGAGCTTGTCTTTCAACCTCCAATTTACTGTACTTTTCCCTCCCTCCAATCTCTCTCCCACCCACTCGACTCGAACTGCCGTGAGAGAAGAAAAAAAATTCTCCGGTGGCTCCGTCGTAGAATCCTTCAGTCAGTACGTAATTAGTAGGATCACTCTACTCGACGGATAACTCGGGCTCGACTCGCGCGGTGTCCATTGGTATCTCGATCCGTAGAGCTTGACTCGCATTGCCGGATACAGCTCCGCTTGAACTTTTGAGGATATCAAGACGCGGGAGCCCCCCTTTACAACATGACATTGGATGACATTCTGCCAAGATATACGTACTGCCATGCCAGTGATCAAGCCAGAAGCCTGACATTACTGTGTAACTTTTGTACGTATCTGAATTCGCCTATTCCTTAGTTCCAGTCCCTGGTCAGTCAGAGTATCGGATTTTGAATCAAAGAGGATCCCGATTAATCCCTGATCCTTCTTGATGCCAATGGCCCCCCTTGCGAATGTGAAGCAGGCAGCACGATGCTAATGGATATGAGCTGAGCATGCTAATGCCACGAGGTAACATAACCGTGTCTTCGGGTTCGATCGATTCGAATGATCCTCTATACCGAGCAGGCATAGGAACAGGCGATGCTCCACGCTCAAGTACGGATATCCCTTGGACTCTTCTCGGCTCAAGGGCTCGGTTTATTAAAGATCGTTTATTCATTCACCAGAGAATCTGGCAACTAACTAATAAGCAACTAAACATTTGGCTAGTGTTTTTGTCTGAGGCCTCGGCCCTAACGGCCACTTGCACGTTTGTATCCGTAGAACAAAGCCTGTCTAATTCCATTGGATGCCAGGCGTCGTGGGGTTGCATCGCCATCGTCATGTCCCGCCACGAAATGCCCCGCGATAAGCTGCCTCGAGGCTCATGTCGCTTGTGTCTTCCCCTCCATTAGTGATCTACAGGAACAAGAAAGAACGCGATCAACGGCCACCCCGTGGCGAATGAGTCACGTTCGCGCTATTATTCTCAACAATTCGATACCGACTCTCATATGTAGAATTTGTCCTGGTCTGGCCTGTTTGTTCACTGTCAGTAACCTGGGGCTGTCGAGTGCGAGGCTATGTCGGAGCGGTACTCACGAGGTCTGGACTGTCGATCTTCATCCCGTTAGCAGGCTATTGCAACCACATATTTGTTATTTTCCGTGACGTTGGTAAAGATCACTATCAGCAGGACAAGGTACGTATTCATTAACAGACTTGCGATATTGCCTTCTTGTCGGTGAAGAGGAATTTCTGTCCGAATTTCCGGCTGCCTGCAGTTGTCTTGCAGATCACTTGCTGAGTAGCCTCAAGATGTGATGATCAAGGTACATGAGAGTGACGACGGAATTGATAACCCTTCTTGATGTCTCAAGATGAGCTGTCAACAACACAAGCGGCCTATCTGGGCAATTCGCATGTCTCAATCTTGTCTCCTCCCCTGCTCGGCTTCATACAGTATTCTGTGGCTGCAGCAGCATATGTCTTGGGACAATATGTAATAATGTTGTGTGTATGGGGCCAAAGAGACTGGCTAACTATCAATCTTTGGAAACAAACACAAGTGCCGGTCTGAGAGTACAGCGACTTCAGCAGTGACTAGCCATAATATGAATAGCTGCATTCTTAGTTAGTAAACTATCATGGCTGATGTTTTAATTGTTATCATCTTACTTGTCTCCCTAGAAGTTGCTTCGTCAACTCCCTTTCCAACTGCATAGTTTACGCTCTACTGATGTCTTTCCATGACATATCGTTCTATCTAGGTTTCGAAATATATGCATCCCTCCTTAACTCTAACCATAACTTACCTGTTTCTTGTATGTATTGTGGTCTACCTACGGTATGTCGAACATGGCGTTCATCACGTATAACTTTATTGAAACCTCCACTCCACTTCTCTTCACCGCCCAGCACTCTCGCTTCTGTAACCATAGCTTATGAGCTGCAGCAGGAAAAAAGGGTCCTCGTACATTGCAACCGCCCTAACCCACAGCCCCAGTCTCCGCAGTTGACCGGCCTTTGGCGGTTACTGGTATTTTGTCTCGTCTCGGCGTAAACAGACGAGTTACAGTAGATACGGGATACCCATTCACCTTGAAGCTTTGGGATTGCTTAAAGATCCCTGATGCAGATGCTCTGACAATGAAATGAAATGAACCACCACATTCCGGCGGGCGCGCGTGGAGCGGCCGCATGAGCTTTTATTCCATCCTTGCTATGGATTGTTACAGGTCACATCTTGGACTGGAGAGGTTACCAACCAGAATCCCTGCTGTGTCCTCCGAGTGCTTGGGAACCCAAGATTGCATCCGGATCATCGTCTCGGATTTGCTGGGTTACTCGATCGGAACTAATATCAACTCCCCACACCAAATTACGGGTGCAGCTGCGTTCAAATGTGTGTCAGGCATGTCCTGGCAGACCGGTTCATGTCAAGAGAGACAGCTGTGTTTCCACCTCAGAATAATCCTGGTCAGAGATTGACCGTGTCTGATCACAAGGAACAACTTTCAGCGAATCTTGACCATTGGGAGCAACATTATCAATGCTTTGTCGGCAAATGTTACTCTTAGCACATCACACAGTCACGAGATGGGTGGCATAGCAGCTGTTCGCTTACTCTGTCATCTTTGACGTTGTGAGTCTTGTTCGACGTCTGTCATCATCATTGGCCTGGGTCGACTAGTTGATGGGCGGGCCGTCCCTTGACCGTCTCACTGAAATGAGCAGCTGACCTGTGACAAGATGTCCCCCAGTCAAGTCACTTCTATGAATATTGACAATCTTACCTTCAAAACCTATTTTCTTTAATTTGACTGCCTGCATCAATGTAACGCCAAACCCTCGCTCACCATACTCCATGTTAAAACACCATCATCGCCATCCTAGCTTTCGCATGCTACATATGCCCGGATGGATCATGGTGGCTGGCCTCAGATCTCTTAATGCGTGGCTCATAAGCTTTTCCTCATTGAGATTAGCACGCTATCACATTTCAAGGGCCCAAAGCAAGTGGTGTGACTTGTGCATATGCCATCATGAGGCTGACTGTCAATCCTGTCAAGGGTCTTTGATCCAGTGGAAAATGCATCACATCACTTCAGCCGCGAGATCCCTTTGTTCTGTGGCTTGCAGTACGTGAACACAGCTTACCAACAGGCAATGGCCTGACCGATAGTGAAACTTATTGTGTTAGTCGAGGCTTGGCTGCATTCCATTGTATTGTGAGCATCGAGTTATGAACTACAACCCCGCTATCGTCGCAATTCACAATTCACCAACCCGTTGTTTGAGGCATATGTTAAAGCTTCATCAACGTTTTCCCCGGCTTCACCCGCCAACTAATACATATCGCTCAAAAGCCCTTGCCCACTAACTTAAATCTGAACGCCACTTGAACACGGCGGCGGCAAAAGGCCGCATCACAGTCACAGTCTGTTTGCTTCTTACAGTCATTTCAGGGTTATCCCTTTTCTCTTAGCGTGGGGGAGACCACAAAACCACTGAGGAATAAACTTCTTTCACGAATTGGCCCCTCTCAGACCCCTCAAACCCCTCTCCTCATCGTCACATTTCGCCTCAGGCTCGGACGACTGTACAGTAGCAAACAGCATCAAGGCCGTCAATCACTCATGGTGCACTGGTGCACAGCACCTCAGCCCATCACATGAGCTTCCGCAAATCACCTGGCATTCTTGCTCGCCTCCTCGCGACCGTTGAGTTCTGCATACGCTGTGATTGGCGTCGATCGAAGTTGCCTGGCCCTGAGACCCCGGGCCACTGTCAGGCATGATCACGGGGCTCATTTCGAGAACCTCAGGCTGTAGGGTTACTGAGTGAACCCCGTATGCGTGGAGACACTCCATGATGATCTTAGCCTTGTCTGCAAAGCCCTGGACAGTTCTACTGTCGACGACGATGTGGGCAGAGGCGACAAATTTGCGTTGGTCCAGGCGCCAGATATGCAGCTCGTGCACCGATTTGATGCCAGGGATCTAAATGCTTGTTAGTCTTGGCTCTGAACAGAATGACCTATACGCTGTTACCATTTCAATGTCATGTTTGACGTCCTCAGGGTTGACGCCTTTAGGTGCAGTTTGTAGTAAAATAGCGCCGCTTTTCTTGACTAACGGTACAGCTGACAGGAGAATCATGAGTGAGATGAAGACTCCCACTGCTGGGTCCGCATAGTGTCGACCTTCTCCTTTGAGCTGCCAGACCAGAACTGCCGCAATGATGACTCCGATGTTGTTGATGGCATCTCCTAGAACGTGAATGAAAACGCCAAGCATACCCAAGTCCCTGCCCGGGCTCTTCACAGACACGGTTGTGTGTCTATGATTATGGTGGTTCATAGGGATCTGTTGAGCTATTGTTAATGATAAATACTCTATAACATGTAGGAATGCTATACTCACGTGTGCCAACCCTGTCATGCTCTCGCTTATTGCCTCGTTAGTCGATGGTCCAGTAGTCTCCTGGTTCTGTTGTCTATCATCATGGCTGTGTCGTCTACCTCCCTGGTGGTCATGTTCATGGTCATGCTCTGAAGATGCAAGTCAGCGAGTGTTGTCGCGAATATCAGAGAAGGATGGAGTCTTTTCTCACCGTGAAGGAAGGATAGTACGAGAATGTTTAGTGCCAAACCAACGCAACCAACTATCATGATCAGGAAAGGTTGCTGTACGCCTATTTTGTTAGTTTCTTCTTATTGTGATCCCGTATATCAACTGAGAACTTACGAGTCAAATGAACGAATCGTTCAACAGCCTGCAACAGGATACTGATCCCTAGTGCCAAAAGAAAGACTCCGTTGAAGAATGCACCCAGTATAGTTGCTCTGTGCCATCCATATGTGTATGCTTGTGGAGCTGGTTTCGTATGTTCTTGCAGCTACCATGGTAAGCTAAATAAGACACTCGAGATGCAGGTCCGCGACCTACCATCAACGCTATCAGAGCGACAACTATTCCGATGAGATCACTAAGCTGTTTGTCGTAAGATATCCATCTCCATCTTGATCTATAAGGGATTGGCGTACGTAGTGAAAAGCATCGGCGATCAATGCGATGGAGCGAGTATAGAACCCAACTATATGCTGTCAGTTAGGATTCCCACGATGATCTTTGACTTACCAGCCAATTCAGCTGCAAAGAACGAGAAAGATATACATATTGTGGCTATCAGCCTCTGCTTCTTTGTGATTTTCATTGTGATATCTTGAGGTTCTGGTCTTCGTTTAGAAATTCTGTTGTAGACTCGTTTGATTTCTCGCTTCTGGTCTCTTGAGTTGACAGCTTTGCAAATCCAGATTTTAAGGTTGTTCTCATTATCAATGGAATCAGCTCGGCTTTATACTCTTTTGAAAATTTCAAGGAGTGATCTTCCGCACTTAAGAGGTCTGAATAGATGAGCTCTCTGAGAAAGCTGGCATAACATCCCATCAGCTTGCAGGGCAAACAGCAGCGTATTGTTGTCGAAAATAGCCAAACACGTCGGAGATAGATTCCATCCGTCACCCATACCCATTTAAAATAGCGATAGAAGTCAGCGAAGCGAAGACGGATATTAGAACAGTGGTTTATCAAGGTGTTGGCTCATGTAGCTATCCGTGATCGGGTTCCGGGACAATGATTGGGGTACCATCAACTTGCCGGGCCGAAGATGGGATACAGGTATGTTTTGGTTAGGATTCCTGTTTCACGACAGCTCTTTGTGCTTGGTGAATATAAAGCTTCGTGCTGTTGTGTGCGTTGGTGATGTTGGTTATTGCCACGGTAAGGTTAGCTTGCAGTGAAAACTATGCAAGTGGCCAATCTTGCATGAGCAATCTGATACACTTCAAAGACTTATGTATTGCATCTGTTCATGTGGCTGGAGTTTAGATCGCTATCTGTTTTGATGTTCGCCGAGCGTCTTGTGTAATGTCACTGTGTCCCTAGGGGATGCAAATCTGTGTGTCTCCTATTCACCGATATTCTAGCCACCTTAAAAGAAAGACGGTTTTAGAAGGGTAGCCATGGCAAAATCCGACGTTGGTTGTAACCAGAGACATTTTATTTCGCAATACAAAACGATATGTTGCTGATATGGAGGACAAAGTTGGTGAATGTACCGGCCAGCGTTGGACCCTGATGCTCAGGGGTAAGAAAAAGAAACAGTGTTTGGCTCGGAACTCCGTGATTCCCTGGCTCATTTAGCCCGTGATAAAAGGCGACATATCCCGATTCAAACTCAAAGATATCTACACAGTCCAGCTCACTGAGGTGCTGAAAGAAACCCATTGAAACAAATCGCATTATTTTTTCTATAAATCGACCAAACGCCATGCGTAGATGCCACTGCAATCGACAAATCACTTCTTCCTGGTAGGACGAGCGTTTTTGAGCCTCTTCTTCTCCTTCTCCTGTCTCGCCTTGCGAATATCGTCCCTGCCCTTGAGTTCCTTCTTGCTTCCCATACCATCGCGGAAACGGCCCACGCGCTTCTCTCTCGCCTCGTCGACACGCTTCTTGCGAACCTGGAAGTCGTCGCGGTACTTGTCTGCCTCCTTTGGTGCCCTCTCCTGCTTGTGTTTGTAGCGGACACCAGAGGGAATGTGGGCGACATGGTTGACACCGCCAGGACGTTCTGCCTCGCCGACGTGAGGGAGTTTGCCGAGACGGTTGGCACGCTTCCACTTGTCGAAGCGGCCACTTTGGAAGCTGGCTGCGATCTTGACACCACTCTCGCCACGGATCATCTTGGCACCCTTGGATCCGTCATCGTCGTTCTCTCGCGACACATACTTCTTGGACTTCTTGTCCCAACGCATCTTTGAGCGGGTTGGCTCACCGAAGCTCTTGGCGTTCTCATCATTTGTAAGATCCATGGTCACGCCACGAGCAGCCTCCACAAAGTTGGAAGAGTCCTGGCCACCGGACGACACGCCGTAGCCACGTTCCTCGGCGGCGTTGAATGTTCGAGGCGTGTAAGACATGAAAACTTCTGAGTCTCGCCAATCCGTCTGTCCCTTCTTTGGGTTGGTGTTGGATACGGTGACCTCCAAACCATCATCCGACTCCTCAGGGGCCTCATCCACATCCATCTGGTCTTCATCTTCATCAGACATGGCGTCCACCTCGGCGCCAACTGGCACATCGTCATCAATGCCATCGAAACCGTCGTCATCCTTCTTCTCTGTTTGCCTTCGTGGCGTAATTCTCTTTCTCAATTGCTTCATTACTTCGGCAGCTTCAGTAGTTCCTTTGTCTCGGCGTCCACCAATCTCAAAGATGGTCTCCTGAGGCCTGAAACCACTGATTCTAGCCAACATATTGGCTCGTGCTTGTTCAGCTCCATCGACGTCCTCCCCAAAGAGTGCATGAAGTTGTGTCCAGCCCTCACTTCCGACCAACTCTTTCGATCGCTTCGCGCTTTGACTAGCTGCCGAGTTCCTTGTTCTCAAGTAGAGCTTCTCTGCCTTGACAGCAACTCCTCGTAGCGCTGAGATGTCCTCACTTTCGTACAAAGCTTTGTTAAACCATTCCACCTGAGCTTCCACGGGGTCTCGTTTTAATGCGCCAACAACCACATCATCTGCAAATGATGGGTTCTTGGCCTCCTGGCCAATAACAAGTCTCTTACCAAGGAACAGCTGAAGGTCAAGAAGATAAGGAGCGTCAGTATCTCTCACGAGACTGTAACTCCAACCACGTTGGCCTGCTCGCGCAGTACGACCAACTCGATGAACAAAAACCTTGGGCTGGGGAGGAAAGTCGAAGTTGATAACATTGGCAAGAACTGGAATATCAATACCACGTGCAGCAACATCGGTGACGACAAGAATGTTTGTCTTGCCTCTTCGAAAATCTTCGACCTGAATTCTTCGTGCAGTCTGGTCAAGGGATCCGTAGACATAGGAGACAGCGAAACCAGCGTAAATCAATAAGTTGGCGAGGTACTCGACGTGATGCTTGGTTGCTGTAAAGATGATCGTGGAATGTTCGGTAGGCTTGCCGCTTGAACCGTCTGCACCCCGTTTTCGCTTCTTGGATCCTGTTTCGGAGTCCTCTGCGCTCACTGGGGCTCCGACTGGCATTTTGATAACGTCGTGGAGGATATGCAACAAGGATCCCTCCTTTTCGGCACCCTTGACAGAGAAGAAAGCGCTCTCGAGATCAGGAGAGACCTTTGTCTCGGCATCAAGTCGCACAAGACTTGGATCTTGTAAGCCGGCGCGAGCGAATTCAACTAAAGAGGCAGGCAATGTAGCAGAGAAGAGCAAACTTTGCCTTGAAGGTGGAAGTGCATGAAGGATTTCTGTCAACTGCGCCGCAAACCCCATTTCAAATAAGCGATCAGCTTCGTCGAAAACCACGTATTTAATAGAAGAAAGGTCCAAAGACATCTCGACCTTCAAATGAAGGAATCGTCCAGGTGTTGCGATCACGATATCGGGATTGGCGGCCATAGATCCGAACTGTTCCTCCAAACTATCACCACCAACAAGCAAAACGCACTTTAAGTCGGTCCCTCTGCTGAATTCCTTCACTACCTTCAAAGTCTGGATCGCGAGTTCTCGAGAAGGCGAAAGGATAAGCGCTCGTGTTCCGAACCTGGCGCTGTGTGCGCGCAATCGTTCGATCATAGGAATAACGAAGGCTGCTGTCTTTCCGGAACCTGTTCTGGCCATGCCGACCAGATCTTTTCTGTCCAGAATCAAAGGAATGGCTTTACGTTGGATTGGAGTTGGGACCGAGAAACCTTTCCGTGTAATGGCCTTTAGAAGATTGCTGTTCAGACCTGGAAGATATTAGTAGTCTCTTCACCTCATATGCTGCCGTTCTTACCCATTGCCTGGAAACCTCCGCCCTTCTTGACAGTCCTGCCCTTGAGATTGGATGCTTTTCGGAAAGAAGCCGCCTGTTGAAGGGCAATGAATGCCTCATCGTTGTCATCGTTGCCGGGCTCTGGGGCGTTTAACAGGCCATCGAAGTCGAAGTCCGCGCTGCCATCGTTGCCGCCATTCTCGTTTTCGCCGTCGCCGGGGTATAACGACCCAAAGATATCAATCTCTCCTTCAGAAGGGGTCGGTGAGACGCCGCGTTGTGGCATTGTGACTCGCCGTCGATATCAGCAATATGTATGTAGAATTAAGATAGTCTTCACAGGCTCAGTACGAAGTAGCTCTCTTTCCCAATAATTTTTTCTGTTATCTTATCTCGCGGGGCATATAAGTGGGCCACTTTGTTCCGGCGCTGCGACTGCCTATCGCCTACTATTAACCTACCCTTCACTCACTTTCAACCTTGTTGGTTCTTCATCATTTCAACTTCTCGAAAGTTATCGTTGCCCATAATGTCCAGCAAAGATTCGAAAGAAGATAAAGACGCGCTCGATGCTCTTGAGCTTGAAGCCAAAGAATTTGATAAGGTCAGTTGTTTACGACAACTATATCAGTCATCAAGACTCCCGCTGACTCTCTCCAGGATGCTGAGATTGACCGCATCTTGAAGGCATTTCGCCTCGACGCGTAAGTGAAACCCCCGTCATTTCTCTATATTGAGATCTAATATTTTCATAGTTATGCCGTTCTTGATCTCCAACCTGGTGTCCCTGACTCAGACATCAAAGTTACTTACCGCAAGAAGTCTCTACTCATCCATCCCGACAAAACAAAGAATCCACTGGCTCCAGATGCATTCGATCGGCTAAAGAAGGCCCAGACAGAGCTCATGGACGAGAAGCACCGTGCACGACTAGATGAAGCTATCGCGGACGCTCGAATGTTGCTTATTCGCGAAAACAAATGGACTGTCGACAGCGAAGAGCTCAAGACGGAAGAGTTCCGAAAGATGTGGCGCGCAAAAGCGCGAGATGTTCTCATTGATAACGAGCATCGCCGACGTCGCCAGATGAAAGCCCAGCTCCAGGAAGAAGGTCGTGAACAACGACGTACTGATGCCGAGGTGGAAGAGCGTAAGCGCAAGCGACAGCATGAACAGGACTGGGAAGCCACCCGGGATGAGCGGATCAGCAGCTGGCGTCAATTCCAGAAAGGATCAGGTGGCGAGAAGAAAAAGAAGAAGAAGCTCAAGCCCATCGGCTAGAGACATTGGTATTTCGCGGGAGTTTATTGGGAAGACAGCACGAAGGGACACGGCTACACTACACAATGTCGCGCTGGTATGTGAGTTAAATTAATTATGATGAACGGTTTGGACTCTAATCAAGTCAGACAAGGTGCCCCCAGGTTTCATGCCTCACTCGACTCTGGAGACGTCGGTTTTCAGCACGGTAAGTTCATCATGAACGTGTATCATTGACGTAGACCGCGTGATGTATTCGTAGTATCATTCATATTCAACGTGCACCTTCAAGTGACTTGAAATGCAATTTCAATGAGGAGAGTGGCCTCGTTGGAGCTTCACAGCTCCTTCTATACTACAGGATTAGTATACAACAGATCTGATGCAGTTGGCAGATCTACAAGAGTAGTTGGGCTATCATAACCCTCCACCGACGCCATACAAAAAATATGAACCTTTTGAACACCAACAAATGCGCTTCTCCCACTCTAATTTTAATAATACCCCCAGTATATGATACATATCATCATCAGTCGGAAGTTATTTATTTCTTATCCTTATCATCAGATTTCTTGCTTGAGTCGTCATTCTTGCTTGAATCCTCATTCGCCTTTTGGTGAGCGGGATTATTGGTCAGTGTGTGCCAAAGCGATTTGAGGAAGCCCTCATTCTTGTGCGATTCAGGGTCATTTGGGTCCCTTGGAAGGTCAGTGTCAATTGCTCAAACCGTCGAGGCTGCAATCAGTGCCTTACCTGGAAGAACCGACGCCCATCACGCGCTTGGCAGTCTTATCACCCATTTCGTCGGCAAGCAACTCAACAATAGTTCGCTGGTTAGCCGTCAAATACTTGGGCATGCTAACTCGATATTCGACCCGGAGATCACCGTTGACACCACGTCGTGAACCGAGACGCTTCATTCCCATACCAGGAAGTGTGATCTTGTCACCAGTGTTGGTGCCAGTGGCAACCTTGACATTGACTGTTCCATCCAGAGTAGGGATCTCTGCATGGCCGCCCAGTAAGGCTGTTGTCAGAGGAATATTGGCAGTGTAAAGAATGTTGGAGCCGTCTCGACGGAACTTGGGGTCCTTGGTGACTCGGATAAAGACGTATAGATCTCCGTTCTGGCCACGAGCATTGGGGTCGGAAGATCGGCCAGTAGCAGGCGCGTCACCAGCACCGTCAACTCGAAGTCGCATACCGTCCTCGATACCGGCAGGGATATCCACCGTGATTGACTTTCTCTCCCTCACAACGCCATCTCCTGAGCATGTGTTGCACTCAGCTCCCTTGGGAATAACCGTACCGGTACCATCACAAGTTCCGCAAGTAGATGCCATTTGGAAGCCACCCTGCATGAAGTGTACTCGAGTCCCAGTTCCATCACAAGCACTGCAGGCACTCCTCGATGTGCCGGCCTTCAGGCCGTTACCCTTGCATGTACCGCATGTGCTGAGTGGTGTGAGCGAAATCGTCTTGCTGGTGCCTTTCGCCGCCTCCATAAAGCTTATAGTAGCTTGAACCTCGACATTGTCACCGACCAAGATCTCCTGCTGATGAGCTTGCTGTCGTCCACGGCGACCAAAGCCTTGTTGTCCGGTAAAAGCTGAAAAGATATCCTCGAAGTTGACGCCGCCTCCGAAACCTCCCTGTCCGCCAAAGCCGCCGAATCCTCCTTGTGTACCAAATCCTCCAAAGCCAGAGAATGGATGCCCTCCACCGAAACCACCACCACCACCTGGTGCACCTCCCCCGCTGGGATCGAAGCCAGCGGCGCCGAATTGGTCGTACTGCTCGCGCTTCTTGGGGTCGGACAGAATCTCGTATGCGGATTGAATATCGGCGAACTTATCCTTGGCCTGGGGGTCCTTATTCGTATCGGGATGGAACTTTTTCGCTAGGCCGTAGTATGCCTTTTTAATCTCGCCGGCCGATGCGCTCTTACTAACACCAAGAGCTTGGTAAGGATCCTTCTGCTGGACGGCATTTGTAGCATGGAACAACTATCACAAATCAGAATGTAATATTTTATCAATTGGTATTGAGCTACTCACCCGCTTCGCTGAAGGAGCTCGAGTCCTCTTCCTCAAAGAAGATTGGTTTTGAGAGCCGGCCCGCCATGCCGCAGTGTGAAGCTGGGCACCTTTCTTTAAACACTGAAGCTTAGGTGCATTTTGCGCCAGCACACGCGCAGGAGCGGCGGCCTTCGATATCAAACTAGGATTCATCTTGAACTGCAAGAATTCATCTGACTCTAAAAAAATACAGAGAAATGCAAAAGGTGCAACGAGGGAAGAGTGAAACGTCACGAGCAACTAGCGGAATAGCTCGTGCTTCTCTTTTTTTCGAGACCTATCTCGAACTTTTCCATTGGCAAGCCTCAGGCATCCAGCTTCGTCATAACGGCCGGCTTCGGCTGCGGTATACACGGAAGCTTATTGGTCAATATGCACTCAGGAACAGTGGAAGCCGATGATAAAGCAGCTTGCTCAGGAAATAACTTTTATGATGAGTTGAGGCAAGAAAACTAGTAAGATAGTTCGACTTTGTGATCTCAAGTCTAGAATCTTTCTTATGTATCATATATAGCTAACAAATTAAGAAGAAACCCAATACTCGAATATCATCGCAAAGATATCGGCGACTGTCTTGTGCCGAAAGTACCCGAACATTCAATATCATGCATGAGAAGCCGAGAACAGGCTATAGAATGCCGTGAATCTTGACAGATCACGAGTGGTGAGTCAGCAAGATCAATTGGCATTTTCTGTGCAGGATGGACTTTGAACAAGTGATTATGTCCTCGGTTGTCCTCTTATTAAGTAGGGGTCAGATTTTGAGCTAATGATCAATTGATGGCTTATCATGATAACTCCCCAGCCAACGCCAATGTCCAATGACTGACAAACTTTAAAAGAAAAAAAAAAATCCAAAAAATCAGAGACAGCAAAACAACGAAACAGATATAAGAGAATAATAGTGCCATAGTATTCGCGCGCTCTATCTGAAAGAATGCATATTCCCTAAATCCTTCATGAACCTTTGGGTATCAAAGTACCCTGAAACATAAGTAGTTTAAAGCAGCCATTGTCCGGCTCTGCTTAAAGTGGTATCCTTATGACGTAATCTGAATCCGCGCAAGACATTCCAGTCTATGTCGTGCCCTTTGTAAAAACAAAATTCGCAGGTCGCTGGAAGCAAAAGTGCTGTAACGCTTGCGTTGAATGCCAAAACTCCATACCAATGTAACCGTCCCTTGCGTAAAATCCATTGCTTATAAGCGCCCTTATTTTGCAAAAGTCGGGGTCTTGCCTCTCGTGTGTGGTTTGGAGATACGACTAGGATCGTGACGAATCTTGTAAATAAAATCGACTATTACGTCGTTCTCTTGCACGCCCATTCCATTAAAATGCTTACGCACGGCGAGTGCCAGCTGGTCTTTGCTCTGGCGACGAGCTTGTCGGCGTCGAACCATCGTTGGAGAATGGATGCCGATGCCATTCGGCTGCGAAAGGATCCATTGGCAGTATGGGCTCGAGAATGAGCTCGGCGTGTTCAAGCGATGCTCGCGACGGTAGGCATGGAGGACATCTCGGTCGAAAGAGGCCCAGTGCAGCTGGGAGGAAACTAGTTAGCATCTCGATGCAGAATCAGAGCGACCATGGTCTAGTGGTTCGATAAATAATTGAGACTTGGAGCTGTTTTTGCGAAGGAGAGTTACAGGAAGGCAGAATAAAGCAGATGATCCGGCAATACAGTGCGTCAGGTATTCTCTAGCAGTCATTGTATGCTCGAAGTCTTCCAACCATCTATCGGGGGCGCGACCGTAGATCATGGGGGAACAGAGGGGGTTGACGAACACTAGGGGGAGAAGGCTCAGCTGGCGGTTGGAGGGGAGCAGCGGCCGTAGCATTCTGGACTTCGCGAATGTGAGAATGGTTTTGTTGGCTGGCGTTGCGACGCATCTTCGTTGAGGTATGGCCATTTCCACCCTTTTCCTTGGAATTGGGTGTGTCCGCCTTGTCGTCGTGATTGCGGGATGATTTTGCGGGAGGCATGATGGGCTGCTGAAGATGTGTCGATGTTGTTAAATTGACTCGTCGCAGGAAAATGAGAGGCTAATGGGAGGAGAAGTTCGATCACATAATAATAGAATAGGTAGTTGCAAAATGATCAACGGTTTGTGGAAGGAAATGAGAGGGGAGAAGAGTTGGCCGGAGTCGGTGCGTGATCACTTATTTTTCGGTGGATAGGTGCTAACTCAGGGACCACCTTACCAGGACTATCGCTGCGATAGCGTGGCAGCTGGCTGCTTCGCAAGTAAAAACCTCCACTACAAATTTGGCGTCTGACTTCTAATCAGAAGAGCTGGGTGAGTCCCCGAAGGAATTTTTGCACTTTTTCGCAACTTCCATTCTGTCGATAGAATTTAATTACCTGGATTTACTTTGCGATCACAGGAAATGTCTTTATGTATCGTTGTGACTCGATATGGTGAAGTTATAAGGAAGAATATGTTTTCTATTGAATGGTAGCCTGAACCCGGCGTTTGCCCGGCCCTGTTCAAGTCAGTATAGAGATTATATAGGTAGCTACCTAATAATTAAAGAATGAAAGC